>ML058444.1:977259-1481149 GCA_003013855.2 Liriodendron chinense | reverse complement strand
ATCCCGCCACCTCTCACAAAGGGCCGCAAGCATCATGCGGTTGGCGTCATTATTATGGAAGCGTAGGGTGAGGAGGCCAGCAAAAGGAGTACCATCTAGTACTCGCTCAAGCAAGGCTGTGGCTCTTTCATCCAATTGTCCCAGCGATCCCTGGTACCCTCGACCCTTGATAGCAGGAAGAGGTTGATGCTCCATAGCTAGGGAACACATATGGTCCCCTCGGCGGACAATGAAAGCAGGATCATCCTCGTCAACCACTTGGTGGCCCCTGGTACCATCCGCCATGGAATCCTACAAGCTTGGCAAGGTAAGTCCCTATCCTTTACCCATTAAAATCCAAATTATCATCTAAGAAACCCATGAGATTGGACTCACATTCCAATGCAAAATCTAAAGTCCAACTCCATGTGTCACTTAGGATATGTGTTGGGCCCATTGGAAAAAGTAAGGCCCACCTTAAAGAAGGTGGCATGGCATGCTTTAGGCAAGAAAAGTCCATCATCCAAGGACACATTTTGGACAACAAATGCACTCAAGTGCCATGAGATCAACTAAGGATGAGAGTCCCACTACACATGAGAAGTTCCTCTTCAAAGTCCACATGTGGCCAAGGATGGACTCACTTTTATGCCAAGGTCATGATTCTCACTTAGGATGTCTCCATCTTTTTACACATATGCATGGACAAGTGAGGAATAGAAAGGAAACGGGCCCCCAAGAGCAACCCAAATGCCTCATCTCAATGGATTAGAGAGAGCACATAGCCCACTTGAAGAACATGAGGACCCATTCATGGGTTAACCATGGGCAACCTTATGTGCCTCATCTTGATGAAAATTTTGACCACGAAAATGCAACAAGGAGGTCTACCCACAAACATATGAATCAAAGAAGCTAGGGGTAGAAAGTTGATGCACATAGCCCATATGAAGAATCAAAGTTGAAAATGCTCATGAAAAGGCAAGTTTGGGCAACTTATGTGCACCAACTTTTTCACCAAAAGGAAGACCATTTGAGCACAAAAGAGCATGGCTTGATGAGTCACCCAACCATCATGAAAATGGATAAGAATGGTACACATAGCCCACTTGAAGATCAAAATCCAAAATGTCCCAAGGCATGGGACAAAAATGGGCAACTTATGGGTATCATTCTTTCCCACAAATTGAAAGAAAAATCACTCATACTAGAGAATGATGGTGGATGACCCACCAAGCCCCCAAAGAAAAGATCAAGAAGCCATGGTTGTATGGATAGCTCACTTGAGAATCATCCATTTGAGGTCGATAACATCTAAGGAAACTCTTGAGAACCACCTTCCTCCCACAAAAAAAAAAAAAAAATCATTTGAACTTAGTGAGATTGTGGGAACAACTCACTCATGGGACTTGTAGATGATCAAGTAACTCAAGTCCTCCATCCATCAAATGAAAAAGTATGAAAAAGAAAAATCCTACATAAACAAAGTGTAGTGGGGCACACATGGTTCAAAGAAGTATCCAAGTTTCAATGAAGACCCAAAAGCCCATCCATATGGAAAGATTCTAAGGAACCCACCACACCTTGTACATAAGGATGTACATCATAATCAAGAGATGATGGAAGACTTGGGCCACTTGTCCATAAAGGCCCAACTAGGAAAACTAGCCCACTTGAGATCCAAAATGAAGAATGGGCTAGTCATCTTGGTCCATACATATATGAGAAAAGATGGGGTCACCTAAAATGAGCCCCATGAGCCCAAAACTTGAGATGGGCCCTACCATGCCCATGGGCCCAAACCTTGAAAAAAAAAAGATGAAAAAGAAAGGAAGAGCATTAAGGAAAAATGACAAGGGCAAGAAAGCATGAGGGAGCCCAAAATGAAGCATTGGGCCCATCAAATACACCAAGGGCCATGACTTCACTTTGAGCCCATTTGATACACATGAGAAGAGGCCCAACTCCCATGAAAAAGATAGAGTATTTTGCCATGCACACTTGATGACATGGCAAAATTACTCTTTACATGCACATGGAGGGAGTGTGAAAAAGAAAAAAAATGATGAAGTGGAGAGCTTGCAATGTCCTTCTCCATGCACCACCTTTGAAAGAGACTTGAGATCTAGAAAAAGGCCAAGAATGCTTGGGCCCACCTTCACACCTCTTTGAATAGCTACATGAAAAAGAAAAAGGACCATGAGAAGAGACAATGAAGATGGAAAAGGACAAGAAAGAGAAAGGAAGTGGTCCATACCTTTACCACCCACCAAAGAAGGACCACCTTGCTGTCCCAAGACCTCTTTAAGGCCCACCACTTGAGAAAAGCAAAGGACCACCAAAGAAAGAGAGAGGAAACTTGAAAAAAGAAAGAGTATGAGAGAAAGAAGAGAGAGATTGCACGTTTGAAGGGGGGGTGTCCCATGTTATATAGAAAAGGGGAGGGCACCCTTTTACCCAGCCCCCTGAAGAGACCAGGAGGCACAGACCGGTCGGGCGGCCCATGGGAGGCCGTCCTAGCCTCTACCTAGGTGAAACGACCTCCCTCTCCCTCTCCTTGGGAAGAACTCCCCCTTGGGAAGGGTGGTTGCAAGTGAATCTTGTACCTTCATGTAAGATTGAAGTGATGGAAGAGAATGGTGAGAAAAAGGAAGAAATCTCACCAAAATCTCATCTCATGAGAAATGGGTGAAAAATTGGGATGATGATGTGGAAAAGTTCCATGGAATTTTTAAGAAAAGAAAGAAAAAGATTGACTTGGTCAAACAATGATCTCAACCATCTAAAAGCTATGACCTGATGATCCGAACCATTCCAAAGAGAATTCCCGTAGTCTCCAACCTGGATTGCTGCTCTTTTGTACATAGTGTTAGGATCCGAAGACGTTAAACTACGTCGGGATCAAGATCCCGAGGGATTTTTAATAAAAATGGGTATCGATCTTGACCATCAAAATCAGAATCGATGACCCAGAATATTTTTCAAAAAAGAAAACAAAAAAATGCCTTTCCTCTTTTAAAGTTTTGGGTCCGAAGACCTTAAGCTACGTCGGGATCAAGATCCCGAGGGATTTTTAATAAAAATGGGTATCGATCTCGACCATCAAAATCAGAATCGATGACCCAGAATATTTTTCAAAAAAGAAAACAAAAAAAATGCCTTTCCTCTTTTAAAGTTTTGGGTCCGAAGACCTTAAACTACGTCGGGATCAACGTCCCGAGAGATTTTTAATAAAAACCAACATCGATCCCAGCCTTTCAGGCCAAGATCTGATGATCTGGATCATTTCGAAAAAACAAAAAATGTGTTTGCCCCCCCTTTTACTAAGTCTGGGTCCGAAGACCTTAAACTACGTCGGGATCAACATCCCGAGAGATTTTCAATAAAAGCCGGCGTCGGTCTTGTTTGCTCACATCAAGATCAATGACTCCGGACATTTTCAAAAATCATAAAAATATATTACCAGCCCCGCTTTTAAAGTTTTGGTCCGAAGACCTTAAACTACGTCGGGATCGACATCCCGAGAGATTTTCAATAAAAACCGGCATCAGTCTGGATTGTCCATCCGCTGACACCGGACATTTTTCCAAAAACAAAAAAACATGTTTGCCCCTCTTTTGTACAGTTTCATGGTCCGAAGACCTTAAACTACACTGTGATTAATTTCTCGGGGGACCTTTCTCGCTTTCAACTAAAAACCGGCATCGGCCTCGACCGTGGGGATCATGGTTCGATAACCCGGATCATTTCAAAAATACCAAAAATATTTTAAAGCTTTTCATAAAAACCAGTATCAACCTTGATCACCCAAGTTGAAATCTGGAACCTTTTCAAAACAAATATATATATATATATATATATATATATATATATATATATATATATATATATATATATATATATATATATATATATATACAATATAAAACAAAAAGTTTTCACCACCAGTTTCAACCCACCAATTTATCCCCAGCGGTCCGAAGACCTAAAACTACACTGGGATTAACTTCTCGGGGGCTTTCTTTCCTAGCCTGTTCCAGGCATGACTGACACTTGATCGTACGGGTGTCTGGAATCTCTTAAACAGGTAAGGGCTGTGGCGGGCAGAACTCCGCAATCCTGTTCGTGTTGAACGCACCGTGATAAACAACCTTGATTTGGAAGTCGCTGTTGAAGCTGACGGATGTTCCCTGTTCCTAGAACTCATGAAGGGGATTAAGGCTGTTGGGAGGTGGAGCTCACCCTCACGGAATTGTGAGCAACATAAGACCCCAAACTGGATTGACTAAGGGAAATGTAAGGATGTGGCTCATTTTGTGGCCGAAGGAGTCCGTCGGACGATACGTGGTCTATGTGCATTGCACATGAGGAACAGGCAACTTTGTGGGTGTGTTGACTGAAAACCCTCAAAATCTCCTCATCCGAAGATGTAAAACTACGGCACTTAACTGTGTGAGACTCGTCTTGCTCGCTGACGTAAAATGGATCGGGTGCCTTACCAGCAGTAGAAGCTGGAAGTGGATGGAAATTCCACATCTTTTCCCTGCATTTTAGAAAAATCACAAAATACAAAAACATTGCAAAATCACCTCTTCAAAAATCACAAAAATATTTCCCTTGCTTTCAATCAGAATATTGTCAAAAATCACAAAAAATATTTCCATCGCTTTCAAATCAAATATCTGCAAAAATCACAAAAATATTTCCCTTGCTTTCAATCAGAATATTGTCAAAAATCACAAAAAATATTTCCATCGCTTTCAAATCAAAATATTTTCAAAAACCACAAAAATATTTCCCTTGCTTTCAATCAAAATATTGTCAAAAATCACAAAAATATTTCTCTTGCTTTCGAAGAAAATATCCTCAAAGATACAAAAATATTTACTGTGTTTTCAATAAACCAATCTCTACCCTCTCAGGTAAAGATTCGGACCACATATTTACAAAAATCACAAAAATTAGCCCCAGCACTACACTTAAGGAGTCTTGAACTCCACTCTCTTCACAGTATGGGATGACGGATCCAATTGCCCGCAAATTGGAATCTTGACCAAAACGGGCAACCGAACACCATCTCAATCACATGTATGCCCAGAAGAACATCTTGAAGTCGAATGATATCCTCGTACATTCTCATTAGCAAAGAAACAGCATCGTGGGACGATGGACCTGATCGATCACGGGTCGGGATCTTGACCAACCCGCTGACCAAACCGCCGTATCAAAAAGAAAAATTCCCAAGGGAGCACAACCCTGAAAGCAATAAGCTCAAAATTCTCTACACCCATAGCAAAAGTAAAATCATCAAACGAAAAGAGAATGAACCAAGCCATGCATTCATCATGCATCTCCATGCATCAGCATCCATCGCATCAATCATCATGTTTACCTGCTTTCAAAATAAAAGTCGATTAGCTAAAGACCCCACAGGCATCCCTAGTGGAGGCATATGCAAACCAGATTTTCATTTAAAAAAGATAAAAAAATATTTCTATTTGCAAATAAAAACCCCACGGAGTATCACTCCCCAGAGTGGGTGCCTTTTCAAAAATCCAAAAATGTTTTCCAGTAGAGCGTTCTGCCTCCAACACACCAGGAGATCTTCCATATCTCTGGGTAGGAGCCAACGCAAAAATCAAATAAGATCCAATGTCTCGCGGTTTCCCCGGAGATCATCGGATCCAATGCACTCAAAGTACGGTCGAACTGAACTCCAGTGTCAGTACGGTCGTACCACATGCCAAGATACAAAAAAGATGAAAGCCAAAAGGCTCGGTCACAGAAACCACTTGAACAGGTGGAAATGATGAATTGTAACCCAAGTATCAAAATCAGCAGATTGGGTGGAAAGAGTTCACCCGCACATACCTAGGCGTGGATGCCTGAAGTACCTTGACTGAGTCCAAGTCGGCGTAGTAGAATCCCGTAAGACTATCGGACGCAGGGCGTCTAACCACTTTGACAGTCAAGCGAAACAAGTACTCCTGGAGTGATCTGGGAAAACATCAAACATCACACAATCAGTCTCAGGGTCAGCATCCTCGTAAGACTGTCGACGCAGAGGCTCTGCTGTACCTTTTCGATGTTAGTACCGATCAGGAATGGAAGGGTTGCGATTGGGTACCCAGGTTGCAGCAAACTGCAGGGACAATCGCAACGTTTTCTCCAAACTCTCGCGGTATGTGCGAGTTATCAATTTCCAGACAATCAACTGACCCAGATACAAAGGACAACAAAGATTCCAGACCACAATCAAGGAAAGAATGAATTGCAAACCAAGCATCAAAACCAGCAGATCGGGTGGAAAAGCCCACCCGCACATACCTAGGCGTGGATGCCTGAAGTACCTTGACTGAGTCCAAGTCGGCGTAGTAGAATCCCGTAAGACTATCTGACGCAGGGCGTCTAACCACTTTGACAGTCAAGCGAAACAAGTACTCCTGGAGTGATCTGGGAAAACATCAAACATACAATCAATCACAGGGTCAGTAACCTCGTAAGACTGTCGACGCAGAGGCTCTGCTGTACCTTTCCGATGTTAGTACCGATCGGGAATGGAAGGGTTGCGATTGGGTACCCAGGTTGCAGCAAACTGCAGGGACAATCGCAACGTTTTCTCCAAACTCTCGCTGTATGTGCAAGTGAGCGATCTCCAAACGATCAACTGGCACAGATGCAAAAGCAAGCAAAGATTTCAGACCATGATCTATGAATGACCGGGTCAGAAGTGGGGTGTCCACTCGCTTTGGCATTCGGTTGCATGCAACCTCTGCCAAAGAGGGGCATCTGTAGACACCCCACCTTCGACTACACTGTTGGTAGAGATAGCTGGTTGAACGGAGGACCATACCCCCAAATCCTAAGTCCAAACTCAGCCAAACTCACCCTTGTAAGCCCCATTCCATAGCCCAGTTCAAGCCTGAACCCAGTCAACCCAGTCGTAAAAATCACCCTGAAAAACCCCCCATAAAAAAGGCCAGTTAAAAAATCCAAAAAAAAGTCAAACTCACTGAGTCAACTCGCTAAGTTAACCCGCTGAGTCAACCCGTCGAGTCAACCCGTCGAGTCAAAACACCGAGTCAATCCGTCGAGTCAACCCGTCGAGTCAAATCACCGAGTCGACCCGCTGAGTCAACTCACTGAGTCGACCAGCGAGTCCAACAGCAGCCCCGAGGGAGCGACCGTACTCACTGGAAACCGAGGAGCGGCCGTACGGGCGGCCCATGGCAGGCCGCCCGGAAAAAATTACGAGAGTGCCCCTCTCTGCTGCTATAAATACCCCCCTCCCCTTCTCATTTCAACAGGCCATTCGAGTCCATTTCAGCCCGAGAGCTCTGAGTCCATCTCTCCACCCTTTAGCCCATTTTTCCACCAAGGAGAGCCCGAGTGAGGAGAGCCTAACCCTGGTCCAGCTTTGCCTGACCACTGGTCCAAGCCTCCCAAGCCATTCAAGTCTTGATCCAACCACTCGAAGCCAACCCTTGCGACACCTCCGTCCACCCAGCTACTCATTTTCCAGCATCATCTCATTTGCATCTAGCATAAGTGCAACATTTACTTTCCTTCCAACCCCCCTGCTTCACTACAAGCACCTTGATTACTCAAGCACACATGCATATGTCTTTATATTAAGCACCTGTCAGTTCGAGCGTATGCTCTGGGCTTGCCCGTTGTTGGAACCTGCCCATCAGAAACTCTTACTGTTCAGACCTGCATTCATGCTTCACCATAAAACACCTTGATCATTCAAGCACACTGCATACGTCTTATATTAAGCACCTGTCAGTTCGAGCGTATGCTCTGGGCTTGCCCGTTGTTGGAACCTGCCCATCAGAAACTCTTACTGTTCAGACCCGCATTCATGCATCATGTCATTCATGAGAATATACGAGGATTAAATTAGACTTTCAAGTATTCGATCGATTCTGTGAAGTAGAGACCGTACTTCGGTACGGGCAGTGTGTGGGGTGCTTAACCTCTTCCCACCCTGTAACCGTGATCCCTTACCTTGAATCTCTGGCCGCAGATCAACAGGAGTCATTTTAGAGGAAGGAATCTTCGGATTCTCTTCTCTAACGTTTCTACGGGGTCTAGCCGACTGTAGATTCGAAGTAACTGGCTAGTGGCGACTCTGGTCTTATATAAACTCATTTAAACATATCCAGCTCAATACGACAACCAAACGAAGCCCTCGAGAACGAGGCAAGCCAGTGGCACAAACGGCGATTTCGCACTCACGCACCTCTTCTTCTTCTTCTTCCGAAAGGAAAGGGAGAACGACGTCGTGTGGGAGCGCGGGAAAATCGGCGAGGGTCCACAGTGATTGATCTAGTGGAGCTGAGGGATTGGCAACACAGCAGCAACACGATCGGAGGAGAAAACAAGAGTTTATTGAAGCACGAGAGAGTGAAGATCAAGCTACCCAAAGCGGTGTGGAACAAGGGGCTCATCCGACAAGTAAGTTGTCATATTGAGAGTTCGGTTGCACTCCTTCCTTGGTGAGGATTGAGTGTGAGAGTTTGGATCTACAAACTCGAACAAGTCTCTGTGAGGAGCCTCCGGCGGGAGTATACACTAGGTTCTTGGATTGGAATCGAAGGGTTGTGATGAACCTTATCAAACTCTTAGGTTGAGAGATAAACCTTGAAATCTTCATTATAGGTTGGGAGAAATGTTGTTAAACTCTCCGATAGGGTGAGGTCGTTTAAACACTTTGGTTGTGACTTGTGAAGAACCGGATTTAAACTCCCTAGTGAATGTCAGTGTGCTCATAAGGGTGAGTACTTGAACCAGGAGTGGAGTAGGCTGACCGAACCACTATACATGCTTGTGTTTGTGATTGAGTTGAGCACATTGTTAATCTAGCTTTGTGTGGTTTAATTGCTTAATTATTCATGTCTGATTAAGATGTATGCTGGGAATTAGTTAGACACATCCACACACAAGATGTACTTTCACTAAGTAGAGTAGACTTCAGCTTATATGATCCACTCTCATATAGTCTACTTAAGTTGCATAGATTAGGTGCTTGATTAGTTTAATCAATTAATTATTTATGCATGCTTAGACTAGGTTTTCTTTATGTTTATCATATGTTAGCATTGTGATTGGACCCACTTAAGCTTGGAAGCTAAGTGTTCTTGCTTAATTAGTTTAGAATTGCTAATTAGTTTAATTAAGGCAAAAAGTTATAAAAGAGATTTTTAAACGATCCTAATCACCCTCCCTCTCTAGGACTTAGCCATAGCTCTACAAGCTCCGCTCTAAGCTTTTGCATGCTTAACGCCTCAAGTGCTATCTAAAAGATGTAATTTCATGTCGAACCCTCTCAACTTATGCATGCAAGCATATGAAGGTGTGTAGATGGTGGCCATGGAAAGACCTCCATCTATCAATTTTTATGGACTCCACCTTCCTTCTTTATTAATGTTCCTTAGAATGTGTCTCAATGTATTGATACAATGGGGCTCAAGCCTTTTAATTTGGATTCATCTTTCAATGATCCAATCCATGTACCTCACCTTTAGAAAGGAAAAACTTTCAAATATTTTAGAAAAGAACTTTGATACTCTGACTGAGTATGAAAGTGTTATTGATGATACAAGTTACATAGAAAATGCATATTCAAGCTAACTAAATTGTCCAAACTATGGTTTCCAGTTAGATTTATCGCTAACAAAATCTAGGCTTAATTGATTTTCTATCCGTTAAATTGGTGGACATTTATTCAAATGTTAAAATTGAAAGTAGGCGATGTTTCAACTAATGTGTGAACAAATCTACAGCTAGAATTGTTCAACCAGACTAGCCAGACTTTTGAATGGGGACTTAGCAGTAGTTTAGCCTATTAATTCAAGTTAATGCATGCCAAAATTTTTGAATGGGGACTTAGCAGTGTTGAGTAGTTTAGTATATTTAATTCAAATCAATGCATACCACAACTATAGTTTCAGAGTTCTTGTGTGTCAAGCATCACACTCCGGAAGTGTACCAAATAACTACCAAATATGAAACCCTTTGATCATTGGACCAATTTCTTTTAAATATAAATGGTCTATTTAACCTTTGAAAAACCAATAGATTAGCATATTTCAATATCAAAGTTTTCGTATCTTTTACGGACCATGAGGCCCATAATTATCAATGGTTTAGATCATTGAAAAGACCATGCCTCAATTGCTACCATGCCAACATATACTAATTATGGGCCTACCATACAATAGGAAAAAGTGGTGATTGACCATCAACGTACCACAAATTTTTTGGATCAAGTGATATTTGCATTTCCCCTTCATCCAGGTTTTATGTGATCTTATCAACAGGTTGGATGGAAAATAAACATTGCGGTGGGCCCTAGGAAGTTTTAATGGCAGGGAGTTCAATCACCACTGTTTCCCATATTATGGTCCTCCTGAGATTTGGATCTTCTTCATTTTTGGGCTCATGCCCTAAAATGATATGGAAAAATAGATGGACGGCATGGATATAGAATAAATACATCAAGGTGGGCCCCATGGTCACCTAATCCGCAAGCGAGCAGATCAGGAACGGTAACACTGTAGTGAGTGTTAATTTCATATTGGATTCCCGAGGGCCATCCAATTTATAACAATGATATTTATTTGTCTTCTTCGTTTTATTTGAATATGTTTGGTTGTCCTCTTTATCTGACTTTCATGCCATCTAATAAGCATACTACTTGATGGCGAAAGATCAATTTGTATTCCGGAAAAGTAACACAATCCATAATCATGCTCACGGCCGCTGTACATGTAAGATTCCCCATATCATGCATGGTTCTAAACACTGTTGGACCAGGAAACAAATCACCAGACCAAAGTGGATCGAGTCTATTTGAGACATACTCATGGACTGAGGACTTGGCCAAGTTGGACACCACTCAACATAGTCCATATGGGCTTGGTTGGACCCTATCGATTTCGACACCGTGAGTGACCCAAACGATTCGCCAATGACCTGGTTGAGTCATGAATTGTCTCGTGACCAGATCACAACTTGTACGGCTACAGTGCCAATAATATAAGACCCAAGTAGTGGAAGTTTAATAATTAATGTTGTGTTTAGTAGATTAATGGAATTAATTAAAGGAAAGCCATAAGCATGAAATATGAAACCATAAACATATAATAAAAAAATTCCAGAAAGGTGGGAGCGCACCACCTATAACTCTGTTGATTTGACAAAAATTGTACAAGCATTTAGGTGGGCTCCACAAAATAGGGACAGGCCTCGCCTATCATATAGGCATCAACATATAATTGGTTACATTAGCTATAAAAGTATAAATATCACCCTTCTTCCCTTATGCATCAGTTTTCATGTGTTCCTTGCTCCTCTCCTAGCTGGAATCCTCTTAACATTGATGCGTTAGAATAAATGCCTCACATGGAAAATCAACATAAGCACTTTATCAATAAAATATGATGAATTCTCTCCTTCCCTTTGCCCAAAGTGCTAAAGTCTAAAAAAGAATTCTCATTCCCACTCCATATCCAACTCCAAGCCCAATGCACACGGATTTCCAGTCATATTTGTTTTTCGACTGTGCCAATGATAGTGAGGGCTCAATTTGTTCGCATTTCTTTGACAGTGGAGGGCCACATAATCCTGAGTTCCCCAGAAAGGATTTATTCGTGAATGTATCGAATTGGTGACCTTGCGGTATGCTTCCAACAAAAAGGTTATGTGAAAGGTCCAACATGGTGAGGAACGTTAGCTTTGTTAGCTGTGAAGGGATCTCTCCTGACACATTATTATATGAGAGATCTAATGACTCAAGAGCCTTTATATTTCCCAGTGATGCTGGAATTCGTCCTGTAAGATGATTGTAGGACATATTAAGCACAATCAGCGACTTTAGATTTCCAACTGATTCTGGAATATCCCCATGAAATTGGTTATTTGAGAGATCCACTGCGGTAAAGTCAGTAAGGACCTTTACCAATTCCATTTCTAGCCCTTTGCTTGCTATAGTCCCTTTATCTTGATAGTATCCATTGCCAAATTCTTTGCCAAGGAATTGAGATTGAGATTTGGCCTCCATCATTGCCTTCCAATTGTTGAACATATTTGATGGCAAGCTACCTGTGAAGTTATTGGAAGATAGGTCGAAGATTTGTAAGAGTGGAAATGAGAGATTTTCTAGGGGGTGTCCAATGGTACCATGAAACTTGTTGGATCTCAAGACGAGAACACGCAATTGGGACAAATTTTCCAACCAAAAAGGGAAGGTGTCATATATTTGATTGTTTCCAAGGTTTAACACCTCAAGCTTCTTGCAGTTGGCCAAAGACTTTGGCACTTGCCATTCCAACTGATTTCCATTGAGATCAAGTGTCTCTAGAGTGCACCCCTCTTTGAATGTTTGAAGCGAGGTGCTATGAAATGCATTTCCTCCAAGATTCAACACAATAAGGGAATCACTGATTTCACCTAAACATGGTGGAATAGAACCATTGAAGTGATTGTAAGACATATCGAGGACTTGCAAGGAAGTGCGATTGCAAATAAGTGAGGAAACTTCTCCATCAAAATGATTGCTTGAAAGTGAAAAGAAAATGGAAGGTAGAGGAGGGATTGGAATTGAGCCTTTTAGCTTGTTAAAGCTTAGGTCAAGATATTGCAACGAACTTACGGAGAGAATAGGAAATGATTGTTCTAATCCCTCAAGAGCATTGTGAGAAAGATTCAAATAACTCTTTGCAACCATCCATATCCAGTTGGGTATTTCACCATTGATTCTGTTGTCAGAAAGATCTAAAAAGTACATCCTCTCTTGGTTTCTCAAGATATCTGGAAATTTTCTAATGTTGCAAGATGTTAAAAACAAAGAGTCAAATTGGGGGAAGGATAGGGACGTTGAATTGCTTCCGCCATCGTAGACAGAGAAGTTGTTATAGGAAAGATCAAGGTACCAGAGGTTCATAAGGTTTTGGAATAAATCTAGGTTGATGTCACCACCGAAATTGTTTGATGAAAGAGTGAGGATTTCAAGCTTTGTGAGTTCAAAAAGGGACATCGGAATAGACCCTTGCAACTTGTTGTCCTCCAATCTGATCCTTCGTAAAGAGGATGCATTGTGGAACTCGCCAAGTTGACCACTAAACTGATTTAATGAGAGATGCAACGTTTGTAATGATGGGAGTGAAAACAATGATGATGGAATGGTCCCACTCAGTGAATTGCTGTGAAAGCGAAGCACTTGAAGATTTGGAAGCTCGTTGCCAAAGGAAGAAGGGATTGGACCGCTGAAACCATTGGATGAAAGATCCAAATGCACCAGTTTGTCGAGCTTCACAAGCCATGATGGCAATGGGCCTGATAGATTGCAATAACTGAGTACTAACGTGGTCAGCATCGAGAAATTGCCCAACGAATCTTGTAGCTTGCTACAAAATCCAGTCTCGGATAGGTACAGCTGCCTGAGAGTACTGTTTGGAGGGATTTCGCCTGTGAGAAGTGGATTGTATCTTACATCGAGAGTTTGTAGGTTTGGAAACCTGAAAATACTCTCTGGAAAATTTCCATACAATCCACAACCAGTGATCTGCAGCAACGTTAAAGAAGACAAGTTCCCAATGAAGTTAGGTACCACCGAAGAGAGATTGTTCCAACTGAGGTCGAGTTCAGATAGGAAATGGAGCTTGGAAAGGGAAGAATGGATGGGGCCTGAAAGATCACAATGTCTCAAGCTCAACTTGCGGAGAAGAGGGAGTGCTGAGGATAAGGCCCGCCCCCACTCGCTCCCCTGCGCTGGGATGTATACAAAGTCGAGATGGAGTTCTCTCAGACTCGACAGGTTCTGGGCGAGTGCTCCAATGTTTGGGTTTTCGAGTTTCAGAGAATCCCAGTACGAATCATTGTAAAATCCATTGTAAGATAGATCGAGCGACACCAAAGTGGTCAAGTGAGAGATTTCCAGTGGGATTTGGCCATAAAAGTTCAAACCAGAGAGGTTGAGATGAGTCAAACTGGTGAGCTGATCAAACCCAAATGGAATTGGAGAGGGGTCGAAGTAATTGAAAGCGAGGTTGAGCCTCTGCAGGCTCTGAAGACGAAAGAGGCTTACAGAATCAATTTGACCCAAGATACTGAGCTCGCTGAGGTCGAGGCCGATCACATGACCGGTGGCAGCATCGCAGGTGATGCCTTCCCAAGAGCAGCAATCTCTGTTACCAGGATTCCATGAAGAGAGGGTAGTGTAATCAAAGAAGTAAAAGCCCTGTTTCAAGTGGAGCAAAGCAGAGAAGTGGTCTTCAATGCATTGTTGTTGGATTGACAAGGCCTTACTCGTATTGACACTAGCTAAGACCAAAGAAGAGGAGAAAAGGAGGGAAGAGAATAAGAGAATGGAGAAGATTGGAAATGGAAACGCTTTATATGTATGAGAGGAAAGGAAGAGGGCCATTTGATTTGGTTGGGGGCGGATTTGGGATGTGTAGGAAGAGAAGGTTGGGAGGAATTATATAGGCAAGGGAGGGGTGTGGGTTCGGTGGATCCTTGACTGTCGGGCCCACTGTGATATATTTACGTTACATCCATGCCGTCCATCTGTTTTGACTGCTCATTTTATGTCTTGTTACTGAAAACGAAGCAGATCCAACTCTTAGGTGGACCACACCACGAGAAACAGTGATGATCGAATACCCACCATTAAAAATTTCTTGGGGGCACTTGAATGCTTATTTGCCATCCAACCTGTTGACAAGGTCACAAAGACCCGGATGAAGGGACTACTGTTTCCTATGGAGTGGTCCACGTTAGATTTGGATCTGCTTCATTTTTTGGATCTTGACCCAAAATGATCTGTTAAAATGTATGGACGGCGAGGATGTAAGGCACATACATCAAGGTGATCCCCACAGTCATTTAGATAGGTGAACTGGACCCTTAACTTTTAGGTGCTATATTTTGTCAGTTTATACAGCCTATTGATATGATCCCAACCATTGATCTGAAGTTGGACATTTTGGATGATCTGGCATTAAAGAGAATAGAAAAGTGACGGTTGCTATAGCCCGAGTCATTGACACCTGGTGACAACATTTCATTGGGCCACGTGGACTGCGCTGGGATATAACATAAGCTGGCACAAAGGCTCTGACCCCCAAAGAGCTTTGGTCCCTGTAATTAAGGACAGTGGCAGGAAATTTGCATCCAGGGAACAGGAAGAGTTTTGATATGGGATAACCATGGCCACCATGTCAAAGCTACTGTTGCTAACCTGGATTGCATTTTAAATAGTGATCTAAACCATTAATATTTTAGATTCTTATGAAACCGGGGATAATGAGATCTGTAGTTCTACTTGTGCGAGTAGCATTAGAAAGGGTCGTATAGGACAGGCAGCAGAAAGCAAGTCTACAGTGTGAACATAGACTTTGAGTCTATAGTGTGAACATAGACTCGAAGCCACCCTTCGGAAAAGGATTGGCTAAGGATTGACGACCATCCAGCGAGTCATGCACATCGAACCCTTTGCTAATTTACTCATCCCAGCTTGAAAACTATGCAGATAGTGACCTGGAAAGGATTAATGACGAGCAATATCAAACTCTTATCAAAAAAAATTTTAATGCCGTGTAGAAAATTGTGCAGATGATGACCATGGAAAGACCTTTCATCTATCGAAATGTGAATCCCAATTGTGAAAAGAGAGGCAAAGGATTGGAGAAGATTGGAAATGTAAAGGCTTTATTTGTAGTAGAGGAGAGGAGGAAAGCCATTTGTTTTGGTTGGGGGAGGATTTGGGAAGGAGCGCAGGGTCGGTCCATCCTTAAGGGCCTGTTTGGTTGGCATATGGAAACCCGTTTCCAGCTTAAAATCTAGATTTTAGTGGAATCCGATTTTAATTGGGGTGTTTGGTGGCAAGTTCCAGCCAAAGGGGATTCTATCTGGAAACCTAAATTGAGTGGAATTGGGATTAGTGGAAACGGTGTGGGCGACCGTTTCTACGGAAGGGAAAAGAGGCGGAAGTGAGCGTCACCACCTCCATGTATGCGTTGTACATCTATGTTGTATATGTTTTATATCTCCATGGTCCATTAGTTTTGAAATCTCAATTAAGGGCATTGGACAAAAAATGAGGCAGATCTAAATCTCAAGTGGCCACACCACAGGAAAACAGTGTTGATTGAATGTCCACCGTTAAAAACTTCCTAGGGCCCACTATAATATTTATTCACCATCCAACCTGGCCATCTGTCTTGTAGGACTATAATAGGCCAGGGGTACGGTTCTCAAGTGGATCTGAAGCCCAAGTGGGCCATGCCACAAGCAACGGTTGGAACACAATCTGAATTGCACCGCTTTCAACCAAACAGCAAGTTATGGATGAAACCTGGGTTCCACTCTAGTTTCTACCATTTTGGATTCCAACCGTGGAATCTAGATTTTCTCTAGAACCAAATTCTACAACCAAATAGGCCTAACTGTCGGGACAACTGTTATACATGTATGTTACATCCATGCCGTCTATCTGTTTTGACGGATCATTTTAGGGCCTGAAATGATAAATGAAGCATATCCAAATCTTAGAGGGAGCACACGAGGAGAAACAGTTATGGTTGAATAACCACCATTAAAAACTTATTCGGGCCAGCGGAATACTTATTTGCTGGAGCGGATTAGGTGAGACCCTGGATCTACCGAGGTGGGTGGGACCCTTACTGTGGGGCTTACAGTGATGCATGTGTCTTGAATTCACACCATCCAACCATTTTGAAAGATCATGAAGCTGACTCAAATCTGAGGTGTACCACACCATAGAAACAGTGTGATTGAATCTTTACCATTGAAAGCTCCATGGATTTCACCAAAATGTTTATTTGCCATTTTTTGCCATCCAACCAGTTGATAAGGTCACAAACACCTAGATGAAGAGATAACATAAATATCATCTTGATCCAAAAATTGTGGCCCACAAGAAGTTTTTAATGGTCAATCAGCACTGTTTCCTGTACTATGGCCTATCTGGGATTTGGAACTGCTTCATTTTTTTTGGATCATGCCCTAAAATGAACTTTCAATGCGGATGGACGGTGTGGATGTATTCAAATACATCACAGTGGCCCCACAGTCAAGGATACCACCCACCTCTGTGGATACGGGGTCTCACCTAATCTGCTCCCCTTATTTGCGGACGCGGAATTCCTGGTAAGGCCTTCCGCAGGAAGTTCCTGCGCTAGGAAGGTGGGTGAGCCCACCATGACATTTCTGAGAAATCCACGCCGTCCGTACGTTGTTTTTTTTAATATCAATTTAGTATCTGCTACCAAAAATGAGCCGGATCTACGACTCAAGTGGGCCTCACTAAAGGGAAAGGTGGATAGGGAAATTCCTACCGTTGAAACATCACTGGTCCACGGTGATGTTTATACGCCATTCATACCGTTCATAATGTCATTCCTACTTGGATGAACCGAAAACACAAATAATAGCCTGATTCAAAGCTTCCGTGGCCCCATGAATATTTCAACTGTGGAAGTTCAATTCTCACGTTTTTGGCCCACTTGAGTCTTAGATCCGGCTCATTTTTTGTTCACACATCCTAATATGAGCTCGCAAAATGGATGGAGGGCGTGGATTTCTTGAAAGCATCACAGTAAGCCCCTCCTTGATTCCTAGGAACTTACGAAAGCCTTTGCAGGAAATCCGCGACCCTTATTTGCCATCCAATCGGGTGACTAAGGTCACTAAAAATGAAGGGACTACTGTTTCCCATGGTGTGGTTCAGCTAAGATTTTGATCTGCTTCATTTTTGGGATCATAACCTAAAATGCTCTGTTAAAATGAATGAACGGCGTGGATGTAAGGAAAATACATCATGGTGGTCCCCACAGTCAGGGATCCACCCACCTCCTTGTGAATCCGGGGATACACCGAAACTGCGCTCCTATGTGATGCACATGTGTGAGAAGTTACTGCCACTCATCACGCAGTCAATCACCCTTTCTAAAAGTCTTTTTTCCTTGCCTTCTTTACTTTTATTTTCTTGCTTTTATTTCATTTTTTTTTTCTTTTGTTTCATTTTTGCCTTCCCCAATTTTGACTAACTGTCTTTGTGGTCCACTGTAGATTTATCCAAACCTGCGATGGGCCCGACCATTAATGAAACCAGATCATCCTCTCAACTGTAATGCGATTGAACGATATTATCCAGCTTGGATCGTCCAATCTGTGAGCCAGATAACTGGTCTAGATTAATCCATAGCTTGGATTGTCCAACCTGTCAATGGTGGGAGCCAGCATGGTTTACTAATCGATTTGGCCTTTTCGGCCATCTAGATTGGTGATCTGAACCCTTTTCATCAGGTGCCATATTTTTTCAGTTTATACAGCCTATTGATATGATCCCAACCATTGATCTGACGTTGGACAAATTGGATGATCTGGCATTAAAGAGAAAAGAAAAGGGATGGTCACTGTGTCCCTAGAAGGAACAATGAGATTGTAGTTCTACTTGCATGAGTAGCATTAGAAAGCGTGGCATAGGATAGGTAGCAGAAAGGGTGTCTACAGCGTGATCATAGATTTCCAAGCCCCACTCTTCCAAAAGGCATGCGACGGGAAAAGATGGGCAAAGGATTGCCAGTCGTACACGTCGAACAGTTTGTCAATCTATTCACACCCGCTAGGAAGCTGTACAGATGGTGACCTGAAAAGATCACCATCTATCAAAATATAGACCTCACATTTGAAGAGACCTCTTATCTATTAACACCTGCTGGGAAGCTGTGCAGATGGTGACCAGGAAATATCTCCATCTATCAAAATGTGGACCCCACATGTGAAAAGACCTCTATCCATTAACACCTGCTAGGAAGCTATGCAAACGGTGACCTGAGAAGATCTCCATCTATCAAAATGTGGACCCCACATGTGTAGAAAGTTGTGCCGATGATGACCATAGAAAGACTTTTATCTATCAAAATGTGGATCCCACACATGAATAGAGAGACAAAGGATTGACTGCTAGCGAGTCGGGCACGTTGAAATCTCTATCAAGTTATTTAAGACAACCTAGAAAGGTGTGCAAATGGTGACCATGAAAAAACCTCCATTTATCAAAATGTGGACCCTACCTTCATAATTTATGTTCCTTGGAATGCATTGTGTATTGCTATTCGATGCATTGGGGCTCTAGCCTTCTAATTTAGGCTCATCTTTCAATGGCCCGTTCCACTTGCTTCACCTTTGGAGGGGGAAAACTCTGCAAATATTTTAGAGAACTTTTATACTCTAGCTGAATATGACGATGTTATATATTGATAGTCCACAGGTTGGAATTTGCTTATTCAAATTGAGTTGTCCAACTTTGGTTTCTATTTAGATTTTTCACCAACCAAAAGCTAGGTTTATTTGATTTTCAAATTGTTAAATGGGTGGACATTCATTGAAATGTTAAAATTGAAAGTTGGTGTTATTTCAACAAACGTGTCAATAAATCACATACTAGAATTTTTCAACCAGCCTAGCTAGACTTTTAAGGGTGACTTAGCTATGGTGAGTAGTTTAGTCTATTTAATTCAAGTTAATATATGCCATGGCTATACTTTTGGGGGTGTTTGTGTGTCAAGCATCATACCCTGCAAGCGTATCAAATATATTTGAACCCTTTGATTGTTGGACTAGTTCCTTTTAAATATAAATGATGTGTTTAACTTTTGAAAAACCAATAAATTAACATATTTCAATATAAAAAATTTTGTGTCTCAGTGAACCTTGAGGCTCATGATCATTATAAATGGTTTAGATCGTTGAAAATATTAGGATCCAACTGCTAAAGTGTCAACATATCCTATTGCAAAATATAAGGATGTACTATACCAAACTTTGCTTGTTGATTCTTCCAACCACTCTTTAATCTTCACCCAAGTAATGGATCATGAATGACTTCAATTGTACATACGTGTCAGTCTTCACAAGTGGCTTCAATAGTCAACATTGATGTAAAGTGGTGGGTCCACAATTTAATAGATGGATGTTATCTTTCCACAATCATCATCTAACAATTTTCCACACTAGCATGGATAAGTGGGTGCTTGACTTATCGATTATCATGTCTTTGTCATATAATATAATTAATTCTTGGGTTCCTAGCAACAATAAGATAGTTGGGTGTTTAATGATTCTGATCCGTCTATCTGGCATTCCCCACCTTAGTTTCATGTTTAAGATTTTAGGCTAATTTTTTCCATTATAAAGGCTTAAAAATCAAATTTACTGTACTGTATCTATCATTATGTATCCACATATTATTTGACATAAGATGATATAAGTACGAGCATTTATAAAGAATAAAAAAAACAAAAAAAAACTTAGGAATTGTAGACGTCACAAGTAATTCAAATTAAACATTATAAATTATGAGTCCTAGTGTAAATGTATCGGGAACAAAAATGTAGATTCATTTGGTTCTTTAGCCATATAGGGTTGGTTGGCTTTTACTAGACCAATAAAGTAAAAAGTATCTAATGATCTTATTTCAATAAACATGTACTACCACGAATAAGATGTACGAATTATTCTATTGTAGCACATTGGGATGTATATATCAAACCTTGCATGTTGATTCTTCCATTAACTCTCTTCACCCAAGTAATAGACCATGCATGACTTCAGTTACACATATGTGTGAGTCTTCGCAAGTGGATCGAAGAGTCAACCTTGGCGTAAGAGGTGGGATTGACATAGGGACCACAATTTGCCAGATGAATGTTGGTTTTCCATAGTCACCTTTTGAAAAGCTTTCCACACTGAAATGACCAAGTGGGTGCTTGACTTGCTGATTAATGTCTTTATCATATAATATAAATTCGTAGGTCCCTAGTAACAATAAAGTAGTTGGGCATTTAATGATTTCGATATGTTCACTTGGCATGCCCTACCTTGTTTCATGTTCAAGATTCGAGGCTAATTTTTGTCATTGTAAAGGATTAAAAAAGGTAGATGAGCTTATTGATAGGCAGCCCAGAGTTGTTTTTTTGGCGTTAAAAAAAAAAGGATTAAAAATTAATTTTAGTATATTGTATCTTTTATTATGTATTCTCATATCGTTCGAGATAAGCTAATATAAGTACCACTTTTAAAAAAAATAATAACTTAAAAATTGTAGACATAACATACAAGTAATTCAAATTGAATAGTAAAAATTATAAGTCCCAATTTAAATGTATTATGAACAAAAATTTTAACTCATTTAGTCCTTTGACAATCGGGTTGGTGAGCATTTACTGGACCAATAAAGTAAATTATATCTAATAATCTAATTTTAATAAACAAGTGTCATGAATAAGATGTTGCAACACATAAGGATGTAACGTACCAAACTTTATGTGTTGATTCTTTCATCTATTCTTTTGTCTTCACTTAAGTAACGGACCATGCATGACTTCAATTGCATATATGTGTGTCTTCATAAGTGGCTTGAAGAGTCAACATTGGCATAAGAGGTGGGGTCAGACATACGGTTCATAATTTGACAGATAGATGTTGTCTTTCCGTAGTCACCATCTGAATAACTTTCCACACTAGCATAGTTGAGTGGATGCTTGACTTGCTGATTAATATCTTTGTCATATAATATAAATTCCTAGATCCTTAACAACAATAAGATAAATGAGTAGTGAACGATTCTAATCCGTCCATCTGACATTTCCTACCTTGTTTCATGTTCAAGATTTGAGGTTAATTTTTGTCATCGTAAAGGATTAAAAAATATAAGAATGAGCATTTAGAAATAACTTAGGAATTCTAGACATAACATACGTAATTTGAGAGCTATCTCAATAATTAAGCTTTTCAAAAGTGACCAATTTCTTTTCATTCATACATGGCCCAAAAAAACGGTTTTTTGCTCTTGCACTTTTGTGAGGCCACTCCGAATTAGTGGGTCCCCTAGTAGAGGTTGCCTAAGGCAAGACCTCTAACTAGGCAGCTATGCAGCCATTAGTGACAATTATCACTGCAAATTAGGCTTGAAAGAAGCAACCATTCCTGCTCTTTTTCCCCTGTTTTTTATTTTTATTTTTTTGAAGATGAGATCTGGCAGGTGTTTCGATAAACAGAGTGAATCTAGACCCATCAAGCAAATAGTCAAAGGCAAGAATTACCTGAGGTTCATTTACTTCTTTACATCGGTGTCTTGACAAACAGAGTGAATCTAGACCCATTAAGAAGTGGTCAAAGGTAAGAATTTCCTCATGTTCATTTACTTCTTCATTTGTTTCCCAAGCGTTAGATGAGCACTGAGCATTCTGAAGTAAAATATATAGTCAATGGCAGGTTGGACTGGTGTATGATTCTGGTGGATGATTTACAAGTGAACATCCATGCGAATTCTGAATACATGGTTGGTGTCCGTGTGACATTACTATGGGGCCCACCATGATGTCCATGCGACATCACTCTGTCCATCAATTTCTTCGGATCATTTTTTGATGTGAGTCCTAAAATAAGGCAGATAAAAACTCAAGTGACCACATCACAAGAAATAATGGGGAATGAACGTCTGCCCACCAGTGAACCCAGCCTGATCAAAAGGCAGGCCTGAAGCAACAGACGCGGCCTGGTCTAAGGAAGCCCATCCTTACCAGTTCAAAAGGTGGGCCTGAAGCAACCCCAGCTGCGGCCAATTGATAGACCTATATATGTGGTGGGGAAATTGTGGGATGGCAATGAGATGGGCTGGGTTAGCCATGGATTTCAGGTCATGACCATTAGAAACAGGTCAAGTATGCAGTGGTAACAGAGGACCGTAGGTCTGGCTATCCCCTGATCAAAATGGCCCCGTTCGGATTATGAGCATGGGCCTTTGAGGCTTGGACTTAAATAATAAGCTTGTCATGTGGTACTGGGCCTAAAATTTAAGCCTGTTGATTAATTGGTCTGGCCTTGAGCTGTGTCAAAGAGCTTGGGCAAGGGCTTGGACTTAAATATATAGTAGGCTTGTCATGTGGTACTGGGTGCCTATTGCTAAAGTGGTTTAGGCTTGTGCTGTGTCGAAGAGCTTGTCCCTGGCCTGGATCATGTACGTTTTCAAGGGCGATATTGTCATATGATCATGTAGCGAAAACCCTCAGATAATGCACAAAAGTAGAAGGCTAGGGCTGGGTTCGCGCCTGTTTCTGTCATGGGCCCAATCGGGCATGTGTTTAGGTTTCACTTTAGGGGCCAGGCTTGGAAGACCCTTATGTTAGGGAAGTACCCAATCTGCGTCTGCGCTCTTGAACCCTTATATTAGGGCTGAAAGTTAGGTGGGTTGGTTGGGCGGGCTCGTCTGACCCGACATTGGGTTGAGCTTGGGCAGGAAGTATTGGATCCGATCTCAAGCTTGGGCTATGCAAACACCAACCCGACGAAACTTGGGTCATGCTTAGGTGGAGGTCTCGAGTTGCCCAACCCAACCCAAACCCGATCTATATACAAGTTACATAGAATTTTATTATACTTTAGTTAAATAAACTTATTAATTTATATTACTTTAGTAAATAAAATTACAATGTTTGAAATTTGATATGCTTGAGTGTTAAAGAAGTAGTTATCCTATATTTTAGCTTATTTCTTTAGAAAAATTAAAGTTCTTTACAATATTTGTCAATTGTCGTGCCACTTAGTCGTGTCTTGTCCTGTGAGCCCCGGTTAAATATTTGAAGCTCAAGACTGGAAGACAATGCTGCTTCCTATACTTAAGCTCAAGCAGAAACAAGATTACAAGGTAAATTGTATATAGATCGACTTTAGGTATCCTAAAACATCAATGAATGACGTAATCATCAATACATCCTTAACTCATTTCTTGCTCAACCCAAATGGTCAAGTTTATCAGGCTTGAATCTCATTTGGCTAGGTGCTAATATCATGGTAAATCAAAGATCAAATCTCCTTTGAAAGCACCAAACTGACAGGCTGTTATTGAGCCTGATCTTGCCTAAACTAAGGTAGCAGATTGGTCGGGTGACCGGTTAGCCAACCGGTCGGCGACCTACAAAACTAGTCCAATGAGCTATGTTTAGGAAAACAACATATTCGACCGGTCAGCCGACTAGTCGCCGACTGACCAAATTCGTCTAGCAATTTCTGAGAGTGACTGCCCTTAATTAGATCGGTCGTCCGATCGGTCCGGCAGTATAGTCGATCGGTCAGCCGACGGGTCGTCAATTGACCAAAACTGTCCAGCAACATGCTGGCCTGGTCTTCCTAATTCGATCGGTTCAGGGACCAGTCAGCCGACCGGTCAAGACCCCAAATCTTACTAGTCATCAAGGGTTTCTGACCAGTCATTTTTCGACCGTTTTCTATCCATTGGAGCCCAATTTTGGACATCTATAAAAACCTGTTTTGAGAGCATTTAGGGCATGCATTCAAGACCCATTAAGAGCATTGTAAGAAAGATTTTACTCACTTCTTCCTACCCTCTTTGCTTTTAATTACCTTGAGTTCATCATTCAAACCTAGCTATTAATGGCTTATCATTGAGTATTCAAACCTCGGTTTGAACTATGAACTCAAGCATTGCATTTATGGCTGACCTATCATTGAAACTTCATCTAGAGGTCTTTCATAGCTATTAAATGCTGAGATTGGTAGTTCCTACATATCAATTGTATTGAATAGGCAAATGAAACTTTACCATCTCCTTCCCAACTACCCGGCATAATTATACACACATCATTTGCATTGGTAGTTGATCTTGGGAGGACTAAGAGGAGCTGAAGCACTTGGAGCTGAAGCATCTCATTAAACGCGCGGAATTGGGGCTCAACTGTATAGGTACATCTAGCATTTGAGAGTCCACTTTATTGTGTCAATATTCCTTGGATTGGAAAACTCCGACGAGAGTGTACGTGGCCATCCTTAGATTAAGATTGGTGAGAGTTTGAGATCCAAACTCGATAAGTCCCTAGATTGGGCCATCTGCAGATGGTAAACACAGTCCTAAAATAGATGATGTGAAGGTTGATGGTTAACCTAATTTAAAATCACGACTATAGTGAAATCAGTGTTCTCATAGGTTGAAAACGTGAACCAGGAGTGGAGTAGGGAAACCGAACCACTATATATCGTTGTGCATTGTGAGATTGAATGATTGCTATGTGTTGAACTTATGGAATAGCTTAGTCAATCATGAATACAAACTGTTTGATAAAATGCCAATGATAGTCCTTCTTGCAACTTATGTAGTGGTTCATGCAAGCACACACCCTGTTAGATGGGTAACGCACCCACCTAGTCAGTCACACGATACTCCTACCCACTGGTGGGGTTAGTGGGTTTGGAACCCGAGACCAGCAGTTGAAACGTTGTTAAAAGTCTCCTAGTTGGAAAGTTCAGAGCCTTCAATTAGGTGACTGTCAAATAGACGGTTAATACTGAAAGTACGGGTAAGGCTCGCATTCAGCCACCAATGGTTCAGTGATCTTAACTATTGACTGTGGATGGCCCACCTTGCGGAGAATTTCATAGTTGGGAAGTTCATAGCCTTCAATTAGGTGGCTACCAAATAGATGGTTAATACTAAAAGTATGACAAAGTCTCAGATTCAGATGATAAACAGCTTACCAAATAGATGATTAATACTAAAAGTATGACAAAGTCTCAGATTCAGATGATAAACAGCTTACCAAATAGATGGTTAATACTAAAAGTATGACAAAGTCTCAGATTCAGATGATAAACAGCTTGAATCTTGAATGACAGAAAGGTGGGCCAGCATTCTGTACCAATGGTGCTGACCTTTCAGTGACCCAAGCCAATCATTGGTGGGTCCTACTGTTGAAGGACGATGCTAGCATGAACTACTTGCCCCCGAAGGTCATGCCCATCTGATTCTTGGGATGAAATTGGGAAGTTAGTTATCACAAAAACATAGCTAACCATTTGCATAATGAAAATTGGCAGGCATTGTTTAATGAAGGAGATTTTGGGTTCATCAAACATCCAATGCGAGTGCGGGATGAATGTGTAAGACTCCATTAAGTGGGCCACACATGATCATCGGTTTAGATCATGACTGTTGGATTATTCAGATTGAGCGATTCAGTGGGCCCCACTACAGTTGTAATCATTGCAAATAGGTTTGGGGCGGGACGCTTGAACCGTGGTCCCTATGCGCGGTTATTAAGCCAGATATGGAAACCTACGGTGTGGAGACCCTAGAGGAGAGAAGTGTGATGGGTAAGCTTCTCTGGCCCTCTTTCCTATAAATATACGTCTTGGTCCCCTCACCAACACACAAGAGAAAACCCTAGTCCCATTGAGTGGTTCTCCTAAAGGTGTAAGGTGCGGAAGACCAAGAGTTCTTCTTGGCAACACGGCGGCATCGGGAATGTCTTCCCAATCAGGTATGGTTTTCAGATTACAGTATGGAATCTCCATTATTCGATGCATAGACGATCCTATTATTCCGCATTAAGATTAAGATTCACAGTTGGTATCAGAGCATCCTATGCATTGATCTTGGAGATTCCAAGATGAAAGACATACTGAAACTCCAGATCCGTGTGGACCCAACCCCGTCTCTCGCCGTCTATCCACAGACTCCGATGGCTGTCACAGCCAAGGATCTGGACGGCCATAGCAATGTCGGGACCATTGCCAGATCAGATCAGATCAGATCCATTGCCATCGCTAATTAGTGGCCGGATTTGTTTTATTTTGGTGTAACCCCAAATCAGCCGTGATCATCGGCAGTTTTGCAATCCGGGGAGGAAATCATATTTGGTCCTGGATTATTGGCTGCCATTCAAATCTGGATTTAAAAAAAAAAATCCAGGGGTTGCTGTAATCAGCAGCCATTGTTTCCGAAACCGGAGATTGGTTTTCCAAATCAGCCTGCCATCGGCCGCGGACTCAAATCGGAACCGGAGATGTTCGTTGCCACGGCCATTGATGGCGGCAGCGGCTTCATGCGAATTCAGAACACAAAAAAAAAGGGGGAATTACTGCAATCATCGGCAGCCATGGCCGACGATTGAGAAGCCCCAAACCTGTGGTGATGGTGCCGTGGGTGCGTCAGGGCGTCACAGGCTATTGCCGCCGCTGTGTGACCCTGCCGCCATAGCCCATGGCAGCCGTTCTCTTCCTCCATTAGCGGCAGAGACCGTCAATCATCCTGGCCTGATTCCGGCGATCATAGTCTCTTTCAGACAATCAGAAACGAGATCGTAGCCACGATTTCCGGCGCTGATCATGGCCCCAAAACCCACCTCCAGTCCATTACAAACCCCAAATCGCTGCAGACCGACCGTCCATCCACTGCTCGCGACCGGTATCAATGGTGATTGATGGCTGCTGTGGCTGGCGCGGAAGGAGATTGTGTTGGCAGCCACGGAGAAGGCAGCGCCGGCGTCGGTGGTGGAGATGTTGATGGCGGCTGGGTTCTGCTCTTCAGGGGAGAAGATGGGATGCGGCTAGGGTTTCGACCCTGTTTTTTTTTTTTTTTTTTTTTTGAATGTTGCTGTTTCTATAAAAAAAAAAAAAGGGTTTGCTGTTTTTTTTTTTGGGTGTGTACAGCATGTTGCTGTTTGACAAGTGGGCTGAGACAGGCCCACTTAATATTCCATGAATTGGGCCATTGGGCCTGTCTATTAAGTCCAGTGCCAGGATTTATTGTTGGGCCTATTTTTTTTCATCTATCTGCTGGACCCTTTTTTTCATCTATCTGCTGGACCCAAAATTGGGCTTGTTGCTATTTAATCCAAAGATGATTGGAATAAGGCCCAACTGGAGATATTTATGGAATTTTTATGGGCTAGGCTTTGTACCTGTTACTTATCTGATCAAGCCCAATTATAGGCCCTATTTGATGCTCATTTTGGGCCCAACCTTGGGCTGGGCTTTAGTGAAGATGTTTATTCATTATTAAGTTCAAATTTGGTTTAAAATAAGGCCATTACCCATATGTTTAAGGCTGATATTTAGTTGTTGACCATTAAGTATCCAATCCAACCATCACTTTAGAATATGTTTAAGCATACGAGCGGCCAACATCAGCCATGTTTTAGGCCAAATTAGATCTTTTGCAGAATGGTCCGTTGTGAGCAGGATCATGTAGCAATCCTTGAGTCTGGAAGTGGGATTGAAGCTTATTGTGTTAGCCACCAAAGTGACCTCAATTGGCAACGATTCGTACTTCTAGACTTCTGTACTTGGAATTCAGTAACCCTCCATTATAGGATTGCATTCAGTTGCGTTCATAGCCAGGCAGCGGTGGTCAGAACAAAGAAGTATCATCGTTTGGCTGGATGTGAGCGGGATGAAGTGATTAATGATGGTGATATAGGTATGAGAGATTCATTTCACCCAAAGGTGATGGACGTCTTAGAACTATTTCACCAACATTGGTCAGCTTCATGATTCAGTAGAGCCTCCTGTATGTTACAATTTCACCCAAAGGAGGAATTGTGATGATACGCTGGGCTCTTGCCAGATTTTGATGACTATGGCCCATCGTCATTCTAGGTCATTTGATTGAAGGCCCAAATCAATCGAATGTTCATACATGCATGATATTTGTGGTTTGTGTTCATGCATTGTTATAAGGGACTTGATTATTAATATGAGTTTTATGCTTTGAATGTCCAGCTATGACTGTTTCCAATATTCCAACACAATTCAATTCCATACCTTTGCTTACTGGGTCCAACTATTCCAAATGGAAGTCATCCGTTGAAATAGTCCTAGGTTGCATGGACTTGGACTTGGCCCTGGAGGAAGTAGAGCCTCCCATTCCAACTGACTCTAGTACGAAATCAGCAAAGGCTCACTTCAAGGCCTGGACCAAGTCAAATAAGATGTGTCTCAAGATCATAAAGAACTCGATTTCTGAGACCATGCAGGGTGTCATGCCCGACACTGAGAAAGCTAAAGATTTCCTGACTGAAATAGGAAAACGATTTCAGAAATCGGATAAAGCTGAGCTGAGTTCACTTTTACATAAATTGACTCAAGCCACTTATAACGGTCAAGGAAATATCAGGGAGTACATTGGTGGATTGTCTGATGTGGTGGCTAAAATCCGCGCATTAGACCTTAAGATTGAGGATGAACTCCTGATTTTCTTGGTTCTGAACTCCCTCCCTCCACAATTCAGTCAATTCCAAATCAGCTACAATACTCAAAAGGAAAAGTGGACATTGAACGAGCTAATATCTCAGTGCGTTCAGGAGGAAGAGAGACTCAAAAGGTCGAGCAAGACACAAAGTGCACACCTAGTGACATCTGGTCAAGGACGAAAAGGAAATAAGAAAAGAAAGCACACTTCAGGGAAAAGTTCTACGGGTCCTGCGGGTGGCAATCGGCCTAAGTCTGGAAAGACATTTAAGAAGAAAAGGAAGGGTCCTAATGATGGCTGCTTCTTGCAAGAAGCCTGGTCATCAGAAGAAGGATTGTGAAGATTTTAAAGCATGGCTCGTTTCTAAGGCTAAAAACCATATTTTAGTCTGTTTTGAATCAAATTTAGCTGATATGTCCACAGATTCCTGGTGGATAGATTCTGGTGCAACTATTCACATTTGTAATTCCATGCAAGATATGCTCTAAAGCCGGACGCCAACTGATGCAGAGAGATCAGTCTATATTGGGAACGGCATTAGAGCAAACGTGGAAGCTATTGGAGTCTGTAGGCTTATGTTATCGTCAGGACACTTTCTTGATCTAGTAGATACTGTTTGTGTGCCTTTTATAAGGCGTAATTTGGTTTCCATTTCTCATTTGGACAAATTTGGTTATGAGTTTAAATTTGCAAATGGAAAATTAAGCATTTACTATGATTCAGTTGTGATTGGTTCTGGCACTTTAGTTAATAACCTTTATCAGCTAGATTTGAATGTTTCACATGTATACAGCGTTAACTCATCACATGGAAACACTAAAGCCATCAAACGAAGTTTAGATTGTGAGAATTCCTCCATGCTATGGCACAGGCGATTAGGCCATATCTCTCGTGAGAGATTGGAAAGGCTTGTACGTGAAGGAATTCTTCACTCCCTAGACTTCTCAGACTTTGGGGTTTGTGTTGATTGCATTAAAGGTAAACAGACTAGAATAAAGAAAAGGGGGCCACTAGGAGCGTAGGACTCTTAGAAGTGATTCATACAGACATCTGCGGACCGTTCCCTACAGCATCCTGGAATGGGCAGAAGTATTTTATCACTTTTATAGATGACTATTCTCGTTATGGGTACTTATACCTTATTAACGAAAAATCAGACGCCCTGGATACATTTAAGATCTATAAAGCTGAAGTCGAGAATCAACTCGATAGGAAGATCAAAGTCGTTAGATCCGACCGTGGTGGTGAGTACTACAGAAGGTATGACGAATCTGGGTGTAATCCAGGTCCATTCGCTAGATACCTACAAGATTGTGGCATCGTCGCCCAGTACACCATGCTTGGTACTCCAGAGAAGAATGGTGTAGCGGAAAGGCGTAATCGCACCCTAAAGGACATGGTGCGATCTATGATTAGTAATTCTACGTTGCCAGAATCTTTGTGGGGTGATGCGTTGAAAACAGCTGTGCATATCCTTAATAGGGTCCCAAGTAAGACTGTAATGAAAACTCCATATGAATTGTGGACAGGGCGAAAGCCTAGTCTACGATATTTTCATGTATGGGGTTGTCCTGCAGAAGCCAAACCGTATAACCCGTATGAAAGAAAACTTGACCCTAGAACTGTTAGTTGCTTCTTTATTGGATACCTAGAAAGGTAAAAAAGATTCAGATTTTATTGTCCATCACATTCCATGAGAGTCATTGAGACTGGGAATGCTAGGTTTATTGAGAACACTGAAGATAGTGGGAGCACAAATATAAGAGATATTGTATTTGAGGAAGAGCGAATTGTGATTCCCACCACAATCATTCAGAGTAGCATGGTTGTCCGTCCAGCAGTGGACCCTAAGATCCCTATGGACGACCATGTACAACCTCAAATACAACCCACTGATGAGGAAATGGAAAACCCAATTTAGAATAATGAGCCATTAAGACGATCACACAGAGAGAGAAGATCTGCAATACCAGACGATTACGTCGTCTATTTGTAGGAGCATGAGTTTGACATTGGGGTTGAAAAGGATCCTGTATCCCTTTCACAGGTCAAACAAAGTGCGGATTCTTCTCATTGGTTCGATGCCATGAAGGATGAATTGAAATCCATGAAGGACAACAAAGTTTGGGACCTTGTTGAATTGCCTGAAGGGATTAGGCCGATTGGTTGCAAATGGGTATTTAAAACCAAACGGGACTCTAAGGGCAATATCGAAAGTTATAAAGCCAGGCTAGTTGCAAAGGGTTTCACTCAGCGTGAGGGCATTGACTTTAAGGAGACTTTCTCACTTGTATCTAAGAAAGACTCCTTTAGGATCATTATGGCAATATCGAAAGTTATAGGATCATTATGGCTCTTGTGGCTCATATGGATTTGGAGCTACATCAAATGGACGTGAAAACTGCGTTTCTCAATGGAGATCTAATGGAGAACGTATATATGTTACAGCCAGAAGGTTTTAAAGCCAAAGGCTCAGAACATCTGATCTGCAAACTTAAGAAGTCCATTTATGGGTTGAAACAGGCATCACGATAGTGGTACCTAAAGTTTCATGAAGTTGTTTCCTCATATGGTTTAATTGAAAACACTGCGGATGAATGCATATATGTGAAGATCAGTGGGAGTAAGTTTATCATTTTGGTCTTGTATGTTGACGACATTTTATTGGCCAGTAGTGATATTGGATTGTTGCGTGAGACTAAGAAATTTCTATCTCAAAATTTTGAGATGAAAGATCTTGGTGATGATTCTTTTGTCATCGGCATTCAGATTAACCGGGACAGATCACGTGGATTACTTGGCTTGTCGCAGAGGGCCTATATTGATAGGGTTCTCGAAAGGTTTGGCATGCAAGGTTGTGCTCCTGGCCAAGCACCTATTGTAAAAAGGTGACAAATTTGGTCAATTTCAGTGTCCTAAGAATGACCTAAAGAAGGACAAGATGAAAGCTATTCTGTATGCGTCAGCAGTAGGGAGCATCATGTATGCTCAAGTCTGTACGCGTCCAGATATTGCTTTTGTGGTTGGAATGTTGGGCAGGTAGCTTAGCAATCCAGGAATGAATCATTGGATAGCTGTAAAGAAAGTGTTGCGCTACCTGCATAGGACAAATGACTTCGAACTCATATACAGGAGATCCGACCATTTGGAGTTGGTAGGATATACAGATGCAGATTTTGCTGGTTGTCTTGACAGCAAGAAGTCCACCTCGGGCTATGTATTCATGATGGTTGGTGGATCCGTATCATGGAAAAGCGTGAAGCAGTCGATTACGGCATCATCTACCATGGAAGCAGAGTATGTAGCTTGTCATGAAGCCACGAATCAGGCGGTCTGGCTTCAGAGCTTTTTCTCTGGTTTACGGGTTGTGCAGATGATCCCGAAACCATTGAAAATCTATTGTGATAGTTCAGCTGCAGTTAACTTCTCCAACAACAACAAGCATTCATCGAGGTCAAAGCACATTGACATCAAATATCTTGTTGTGAAGGAGAGAGTTCAGAATCGTCAAGTGTCTGTGGAACTCATCAGCACAAGGCAGATGATAACGGATCCTCTCACTAAAGGCCTTCCTATCACGCTCTTTAAGGAGCATGTGACATTTATGGGAGTTGTTGATCCCAATGATGTATTTCAGTAGTGGGAGTTTTCATGTATGATCTGATTATGTCCAGACATTTTTTAGAGATATCTTTTATGCATTGATGATTCTGTTTTTCAGTTTATATCTTGCTTCTCCTTCAGTGTGGACATTCAGTTTTGAGTAAGCAAGACTTTGGTTTGTGTCTTGGAGACACGTTCAGTAGGACCACTTGAAGATAAATACGTATGATCACATGAGACGTGTAATCTTCATACCACACCCCATATCATTGATCCATGTCATTAAGGCTATTGGTATTTGTGATCGTGATTTGTCACACTTCGAAAATATGAAATGTTGTGTTGACTACCATGATTCAATATCAGTGGTCTTGATGGACCGGATCTGACAAGCGTTGCTCATAATTATCCAACGGTATTGTTTTGAAATCAGTAGGGCGCCCATTAGGAACTTTTGAAACAAACATGTTTTATGAAATGCTTTTCACAAAATAAAATAAAATGTTTTATTTTCTTTCAGAGATCAGTGTAGCCCAAGTGGGAGAATGTAAGACTCCATTAAGTGGGCCATACATGATCATCGGTTTAGATCATGACCGTTGGATTATTCAGATTGAGCGATTCAGTGGGCCCCACTACAGTTGTGATCATTGCAAATAGGTTTGGGGCGGGACGCTTGAACCGTGGTCCCTATGCGCGGTTATTAAGCCAGATATGGAAACCTACGGTGTGGAGACCCTAGAGGAGAGAAGTGTGATGGGTAAGCTTCTCTGGACCTCTTTCCTATAAATATACGTCTTGGTCCCCTCACCAACACACAAGAGAAAACCCTAGTCCCATTGAGTGGTTCTCCTAAAGGTGTAAGGTGCGGAAGACCAAGAGTTTTTCTCGGCAACACGGCGGCATCGGGAATGTCTTCCCAATCAAGTATGGTTTTCAGATTACAGTATGGAATCTCCATTATTCGATGCATAGACGATCCTATTATTCCGCATTAAGATTAAGATTCACAGAATGGTCTGGATCGCTCAAAGGTGCTCTCCACTTGTATGGAATGCTAGCCCATATGGAAATGCTGGTTATTTGGGAAGAATTGTGTATGTCTCCTTGAATTTGTTTCTTATGAGTTTTTCTTTCACATTGTAGAGAAAGATTTGGATTCGTATTCAGGTTTTAACTTGTGTTCGGGTGGGTCGGATATGGAGAAGAAAGCTAGAGCTACATATTGATAAGGAAAAGGCAAGAGAACTGGAAAATGCATAGGTAGAATTGCAGCTCACATCAGGTATCATTTAGTAAATGGAAGAAAACCCAACAAGCTGTTGACTACTGGTGCATCTGCTGTTAGTTCAGACTCTCGACCATCAAATCCGACAACCTGTTGACTGGTGCATCCATGATTTGAAGTTCATAATTATTTGCTTCATACACATGCTTGGATGGCCAAAAAGATGTTGGAGCAACAGTTCAAACATGCCCATGGTTAACATGCTTAGAATCATCAAGTCATTGCAACTCTTGTGCAGCAACCCATTCTTCAGGTGGCCTATGAATTGGCTGTTCTACATCGATGGTCGACGCATGGGATTAATAAATATGATTTTTCTGATTGATATCTTTTACTAATTATATCATTTTCAGAATTGCTGTGATATAATTTTATTTTATTTTTTCTTAAATTTAGATGTTTCCAGTTTTAGAGCTTGCAGAACTTATGTAAGCGCTCGAAAAGCCACAACCATTTACTTGGACAAACGCTCTTTAGGTGAAAAAAGACTGGCTTTATTCTATACGTACTCTTATTCTTTAATTCGTAATAGCATGGGTTGGGTCAAAATGCTGCTCTGTTGATCATAATAATTTCTACAATCTATCACATATGTCATTTATGTTTTGATAATAAGCATTGTTCTGAAAATTGTGTAAATACATTCTAATGACTAGTGAATCAGCTTTTGAGATTGAAGTACAGCCATAGTTGTCTTATCATCTAGCAACAAAACGAGTCAGTAGACCAAAATGAAACAAAAACAAAATGAGTAGGGGGCAAGTCAACTAAAAATTCCATTCATCATTCATAAAAGAATCATTACAACCTTGATTTAGTCCTAAACAAACCTTGATTTAGTCCTAAACATTCATTATTCTAATTCTGACCATACATTTTAATAAAATATATAAAAAAAGACAAATTATCTGGATAAACGGAGGAGTGAAACTAGACCCATTAAGCAAGTGGTCAAAGGTAAGTATTGCCTGATGTTCATTTACTTCGTCTCCCAGCCGTTAGATGAGCATGGAGCATTCTAAATAAAATATAGGGAATTTTACAAAATAGTACCTCATTAATATCATATTTGCATCTTGGTACCTTTTTAAATTAACTTCTCATTAATCAAGATAATGATCAAATGGGAACCTCTGCTACTTTTTTTTTTATCATTTCCGGCATATTTTTTCAACAAAAATACTCATCTTAATGATGTAGCTTAATTACTTAAACTTAAATACAATATTATTTAAAATTATTAAAAGGATAAAATACAACACTGAGCAGATTGCCTACTGATTGGTTTGTGCTCAATGGGCCCACCATGATGAATGCCTTTTATACACACCGTCCATACATTTTTCTAGATTATTTGATGGCATGATCTAAAAATGAGTAAGATTCATATCTTAGGTGCACCACACCATGGGAAAAGGTGGTCATTGAGCACCCACCATTAAAAACTCGTTGGGGACACAAAAGTTTTGGATCAAGATGACATTTAATACAGGTTTTTTTTGTGACCTAAACAATATAGGTTGGATGAAATCTTCCTAGCGCCCACTGTGATGGTTAATTGTCATCCCACATGTTCATAAGGTCATATGAACCTGATAGACCTGGATGAATGGAAAACACAATTATCATCATCATCCAAAACTTATATAGTCCTCGATAAGTTTTCAATGGTGTTACTTTAATCCCATTGTGTGGTCCACTTGAACCTTGGATCTGCTTATTTTTGGGTTCTTATACTAAAAACAATATGGCAAAATGGATGGAAGGTGTAGATAAAACCCATACATCACAATGGCCCCTCGAACGAGATTAGCTGTTGTTGCTAGAGGATTAGGTGCACCACGACTTCACCCAAATTAAACAAGTGTGGTCTTGATCGTGGGGCCCACCTTGGTGTATGTATTGTATATCGGCACCTTCCATCCGTTTTTCCAGCCCATTTTAGGGAATGATCCCAAAATAAAGGATCCAATTCTTAGGTGGACCACACAAAAGGAAATAGTGATGAGTGACTATTAAAAACTTCTTATGAGCCACAGAAGTTTTGGATCTAGCTGATATTCATTTTTTCCCTTGGTCCAGATAGGTAGGTGTGACCTTATCAACAGGTTGGATTGAAAATAAACATTAGGGTTAGCATTACATTGGGCCCTTGGAAGATTTTAATGGTGTGGTAAAGTGTTGGGTGTTGTGGGGCCCACCTTGATGTTTGTGTTTGCCATCCAACATGTCACACAAGCCTAGATGAAGGGAAAAAAAAATTATCAGCTTGATCCAGAACTTTTGAGGGCCTTAAGAAATTTTTAAGGGTGGACACTCAATGTCCACCGTTTCCTATGGTGAGGTCCACCTGAGAGATGGATCTGACTCATTTTCAAGCTCATGCTGTTAAATGATCTGGAAAATTGGATGGACGGTGGGGATAAAACACATATATCATGGTGGGCCCAAGGCACTGATCAGTAGCAACGTCAGTAGGCAGAAGAGGGAAGCAGATTGCTTCCTGCCCCCCTGGAAATCAATTCAGGCAGGGGATCTGTGGGGCCCTTTATTCACGCCGTTCTTCCATTTTTAAAGATAATTTTAGAATATGAGCCCAAAAATGAAGCAGATCTGAGGCTTAAGTGTACCACACCAAAGAAAGCACCCCATCGTTGAAACCAGGAACCGCCATGATGTTTATTTGTTATCCAACCTGTTTATGAGGTCACATGCATAGGCATGGATGAAGGGAAAGCACAAATGTCAGCTTGATCCAAAACACTTATGGCCCCCAAGCAGTTTGTAATGGTGGAAGTTCAATCTCCACCATGTGGTCCACTTGAGCTTGTATCTGCCTCAATTTTTTGCTCATATCATAAAATGATACAGATGAACGGCATAGATAAACACCATACATCATGATGGGCCATAGACCTCTGCATGGACCAAATGCGTTTAGGGCCTGTTTGATTTCTATTTATATGGTGTAAATACAAGCAAATGGGTAATTATTTACCATGTAATTTCTGTACTTTTTGACAATGATAGTTTAATTTTTTGTGCACTAAAATGGAGGAAGGTAGCAATTTTTTGTGGGGCCTATTGTGATACATGTGGCTTATCCATACCGTCCATCAATTTTGCAAGGTGATTTTAAGGCATAGAGCCAAAATTGGGGCAAATCCTGCGCTCAAGTGGCCCACGCCACATGAAATAGTGGTTTGAATATACTATAAAAAATCGTTTATGACCACAATTTCCTATGGTGTGGGCCACTTGAGCTTCAGATGTACCTCATTTTTTGGCTCATCTTCTAAAATATTCTGATAGGCATAGTTATGTGACAGAGATCACAATGGGCTCCATGACTATATGACTATCATTTCTTGGACGCTATTTACAAGAAGTAAATATTCTTTGTATCAAATAGAGAAAAATCTTAATAATTACCTACTTGGATATGTAAGTGAAAATCAAACATGCTTAATTCGCTTTCACAGAAGGAGCTAGGTAATTAACAATAGGCATTTTTGTCATTACGGAAATAAAAGGATGCTATCGGAACGTATCCAATTGATAATCAAGAAAAGTAAGGGTAGTTTTTAGTTATAAACACAATCCCTAGAAGGTTTACTACGGATTTAATCCGTAGTTAATAGCTTTACCCTCGGTAAGTCATACTACGGTTGAAGGTCTCATATGGGGCCCACCCTAAATGTGTGTATTGTATCTAAGCCATCCATCCATTTTGAAATATCATTTTAGTATTTATCCCAAAAATGGAGTTAGATAGAAGTCTCACATGGACCACACCGTTGGAAACAATTGGCATTAAGTTCTTATCGTTGATTTGGTTTGTGGTCTACTTGGAGCTTTGATCTGCCTCCTCTTTGGTAGAGTGCCATAAAAATATATTGAAAAATTAGTTGACAGAGTGGATAAACGAAATACATCACGGTGGGCCACACGAGCCCCTATATGGACCGTCCGACTTCGCTCATGCCGCGATGAAAAAAGAAAAGCGGGATTTTTCTGTAAAAAAAAAAAAAAAAAACCTCACTCTCTCTCTCTCTCTCTCTCTCTCTCTCAATCTTGCTGCCACTCATCTGGATGGAGGGTTTCTACCCGTGGGTTGAAAACAGAGTGCTTCTTCCCCAAATCTGGCAATCCATCTTCCCCAAATCCATCGGCCCCTCGCTAGTTGGTATATCTCTCTCTCTCTCTCTCTCTCTCTCTCTCTCTCTCTCTCTCAAATTAGGTTGAATGAAAAATTCATTTATTATCCCTTAATTAGGGTTTTGTATATTCAATCAATAAATTACATTTTCACTTGGCCCAACATCTGGTCGGGAAATCGGAGATTCCAAACCCTACGTGCCAGATGCTTAATGTCTCCCACTGCCTCTTTCTCCTTCAAATCCACCTCCTAAGACAGCCACCACCGACGAACCTCATCACAACCCACCATTGGGATTTGGTTTCTATGATCTTCGAATGATACATGTACATGATCCATTGGGGCTATCTAGAAAGAATGGCCAACGTGTGGAATTAGCAAACCTCTTGTGTCGGACTATTACTTTTAACAGACCTTACATGGGACTAACATGCTACTGGTATTTGATACTCTAGCCATGTTGAAACTTGTTTATTGCAATAAGAATATTGGATGTTTTTTACTTTTAATCATCCAATAAATGTCCAATCTGATAGTCAGATGAACAAATACGTGCCTGATTATCATTGATGGCACTCTGCTATAGTATCCAAGTTTTTCTCAAATTAGCATTGTCTGAATTTAATTCTAGAGCTAATTTTCTGTTTTGGCAATACGGAATTTGGCCAGAATTCAATTCCTGATTTTAAGCCATTTATAATTGACAAACTGAAATTCTCAAGAATCCAATTATTAGAAGTGGATTCTTAAGTAATTTTCAAAGTCCTAGTTTCCAAATGACCCTTAGGATTCTTGTGATGACGTCTCTAACCTCTCTTCCATCTATCTTTGTCTGCCCCTTAAAGCTCCCTCCCTCTTTGAAGTTGTGTCCGCCAAAGAAGAAAAAGCAGCAGCAGAAGAAGTATGCTTGTTTCTTTTCTTTTCGTTTTTTCTTTTCCTTTTTCTTTCAATCATCTGTCACATGCTATTTTCACAACATTTTTTGCTAGAATACATTCACATCATAGATTTCGCACATGTTTGGTCCGTCAACACAAGTAGGGAATCACCATTTTTTTGTCAAATTTGTCATGACCCTGTAAGATAGTTTTGATGCCATACACATTCCATGGTACACCGCATATGTAGATGCACAAATTATTCATCTACCACTAATTGGGTTTGTGATGTTCTCTTTGGGTCCATTTGATACACGCCGTAATAAAATGTAGATAGTGTTGCTATTTTATGATGATTACAGTTGTGCTGAAAATGGATCTTTTTATTTGTTTCTTTAAGAACCATTTTCTCGATGTTACAGTAATCAAGAAAGGAACTGGTGTTGGAACTCTCTCTTTGTTCGAGCCTGTTTTTGTCTACATAGGTTCATTTTGGTTGAATAATTTTGTACTAGTGAAGGTACATGTAACGCCCCGAATTTTCAACTCTCGTGGACAACACGATTTGTCGAGTTTCGGGTGTTAACTCCTGTGTGTTAACATCATTATTCCATACACACATACTGTACTTATATACATTCATGGCATTCAAGCAAAATGACGGGAATTAAAGATCTTATTCCATAATTTTCTACTCTAAGTTCAAAATCAAATATAAAATATGTCTAACGAAATGTTCATTTAAATGTCCCCATAAAAGAAACTTATTTCGAATTCAAAGAATTAATTTTTCTCTACTAAAAGCAATAAATGGGTCATCATCAATCTACATAGGCTTCATCATCCGCCATTTGCTGCCACGAGCCTTCATATTCGTCACCCTGCAGATCGGGCTCACCTAACGGATCATCACCTGCAATGTCACAGGAGGACGTGAGTTGCTCACGATCAACTCAGTAAGGATCACTAATTGAGACGATTACAATAATATCCAAACAATGCATATATCATACAAAACACGCAAAAAGAAATATCTTGATTAATGCTATGCATGCTCTGGTTCAGGCACCCTGACCAATGAGACGGGATTACTCCACTCTTCTCACCAGTCACTAGCAACTAGAGGTTCTAGTTAAGACGGGATCATTCCACTCTTCCCATATACCAAAACATTTAGTGAAACGGGCCCATGCACACTTTCACTAGCAAGCGATGAATGCATGATTTAGTTCCACATTTATTTAAATAGCTTATCATCCAGCAGTTTTAGAGATGTTCCCATCCCAAGGTCACTCTATACCTCATCCATGGTCCGTCATGACGTAGAATAGCCGTTTCCTCTCAATAGGGGCCAACCACGAAAAGGCGTACACATCTTAGTCAAGATGAGACACATGGTATCCAAAACACTTGTATCTGACTCAAGAGTCCATCATTTACTCATTTACATAGATCCTTGACACTTCCTTAACACCACGATCATGGTCTTGCCAAAATACATCTCATGGGCTTCTTACGAATACATCATTTTCCACATATACAGTTATACTATCCATGGGGCAAGGGCTTCCATTAGGACGACATCTATACATATAATCATCCTCATACATGAATCATAATCTCAATCTTATACATGTGAATAAACATGTTGAAGCATGGTGCATACATAATCTCATATACACATGTGAACAAGCATATTGAAGCATGTTGCATACATATTCTCATATACACATGTAAATCAATCATCATTCTTTCCTTAACCCTCAGATCTGACATACAATGTATATAAAACGAAATTTCAGCAATTAATGTCAAATATATTCATCAATACACGATTTCATAAAGGATTCACAATCATTCATGTTTTCAAGTAACATACAACAAACCATAACAATAAGACACAATTCGACATACCATGCGATATTGCTGTAATTAGGCTTAAAAAGAAATCCTCACCTTAGAATTCAATGATATGATATATTGATAGTGTGCACCTCCTCTAGATCCTAAACCTAGTGTAATTGTGGAAACACACGGTTAGGGATTATTTCAGCATGATATTCAATGCTATGGTCATCTAAGGTTAGATCCATCAAAACGTTAGAGTGTAGGCTATCTATAGGGGACAAATATCGTAGAAAATGGGGCCTACCTCTTAAAAATCCGGATGCCGGCTGAGTCGACTCGGTTTGGCTCGGTTCGACTCGGTTTAGCCTATTGTTTTCTTCCCTGCCTCTCTTTCTTCTTCCTTTCTCTTTCTTCTCCTTTCCTCCTTCTCTTTCCCTGGACGGAGTCCAGCAGCAGCCGTCCAGCGACGACCGTCTGGTAGCAAATGTCCAGCGGCAACCCCTTCCTATCTCTCTCTCTCTCGTCACGGCTTCTCTTTCTCTCTTTCTGACGGTTTCTCTCTCTCTCTCTCTCTCTCTCTCTCTCTCTCTCTCTCTCTCTCTGACGATCATGGAGGCAACAAAGAAGAAAAAGAGATTTTATATAGCTCTGGTTAGGGTTCGGAGGAAGGTTCTAGGTTCTGGTTCCGTACTTCACAAGGAAACGACGGGAAATTCGGATCTCTCTACACACCAGTCCCTTACGCATGAAGACCGTCCATAGTGAAGGAAGGGCCCACAAGAAGGTTTTAGAAGTGGTCTCATGTGCCCATGCAGAATAACGGATCAGATCTTGATCCTTCTTCTATCGAACGGTGGTTTGGAGCGGGCCGTACAGGTGACGGTCGGCGAAGATTTTCAAAAGGACTATGTTTGGCTGGCCCGCGAGTCGAATGGACAGAGTGGATTTGGCAGTGGGGTCCATTGGAGGGCTAACGTGGAGCCCACAGATGGACAGCGTCGTCCGCTGTAGATGCGGAACGAAGAAGACGGAGGGGGAGGTTGGCGCGTCGTGCGCACGTGGTACGGAGACCGCGTGCCACCGCTGCCCCCTACACACGTGGTCCACTAGTGTGGATCTGGGTGATCTTCTCCGTCCAGCATGTCGGCAACGTAAAATTAGCCGTTGGCCAGAAATTTGAGACAGATCCGAGTTAAGGTGGGCCATCTAGGGTCCAATTTCTGATTAGAGAATTTGCACAATGATCGGGGAGCTGATTTTCGACGTGTACGGTTGTTTTGTGTTAGATAGGCCATACACTAAGTTTAGGCTAAAAAATGATTGTGGAAACTGGGTTACTTAAATGGTGGGATTTTAGTAGTGGCATTTTTGTAATTTTTCGAAAACGGTGAGGTTCACAAAATCCAGCCGTTCTGGACCATTTTTTAGGTTAATTTGAGCAGCTTTTCTAAGTGGGCCCGCCTTAGATTCCCTACCATTGATTAGATATAAACCTCTCAAGATCAACGGCTAAAAAAAAAAAAAAAAAAAATTAAAATTCAAAATAAAATAAAATAAAAAAATACGGGAAAAATACGGGGTGTTATAGTACATGTTCTGTTCTGTTTTGGCACTCTTTCCGTTGGAGCTAAGCTAGAAGGTTTTGGTGGAAAATTGTGGAGAATTTTGTGATATGACTGTGTAAGACAGCATGTCTTATGTCCTAGATTCTGTGATGACTGTGTAAGACAAGGCATAAACTTGTCTAGATGTAAAATAACATACAATAAGGGACTCAGTCCCTAATACACAATAGGATCCAATTACACTCAGAAGGAAAGTTCCTTATTGGACGAACTAACAAATTTTGGAAATGAAATGTGATGGGCAATTGTAAGCAAATTTTCTTGATAATCAGTTGAGGGACTTCAGTCCCTAATACACAATAACATCCATCAAATACCCATGTTCGTAGCCTCTATTAAAGTGGTATGACAAAAGGAAATAAGAAATTTAAAATAAAAAAAAAAACTTTTTACAGCCATAGTTCACCATGAACTCAATCAGATTCAAGGTGCCATTCAAATTGTTGTAGTAAATGGCTTCACAAAGCTCTCCCCAACAGCCCTAAGGCCGGCAAAATGGATTACAAAAGCAAATCTGTCACATTTTTAATCAAGTCACCATCGCGATTATCAAAACATTCGAAACCAAATTGGCATAATGCATAATGGGGTGATGTCCTTAGAATAATAGCAGATAATCCACCTTCAAACAGCTAAATAACAGAAATAAAAAAGGGGGCAATTTTTGTGGTGTGATTCATCATCATCTAAGCCTTATCCCAATTAATTGGGGTTGGCTACATGAATCACGTTCCGCCATGCAGCCACCAACCCCCAACCAAATAAACTAAAAAGGAAAATAACATACGAAAAAAGTTTATGCCTTGTCTTACACCGTCATTCTGATACAAAGAAAGGTATTAAAGCTACCAGGTTTGTTGAGGATATGACTGCAGATTTGGCCAGTCTTATATCCAGGATTCTGTGATGATCGTGGGATTCTTATTGTGATAAACACAGCATGTTGTTTTTTTTTTTAGAGTTTGAACCCCTGATATGTAATCTCTAATAACTGTTTCTCGCCAAACGCTTCGGTTAATCAGTTCTATCATGACTAAAATTCAGTTCTCATGCATCAATCAAAATGAGCTAGTTGGTCTCATGTTGCTTTATTTCTTGTCATGTGTTTTTCCATTCTGTGAGATGTAGTTTTGTGAAGCATGTATACTTTAGAATTATGGCTAACCCTGCTCTAGAACATGCAAGGATGTAGTTTTTCTTTTTTCTTTTTTTAATTTGCAATGGGACTGTTGTGTGCAAGCAGTTGATATAGTTTGTTCTCCTAGTTTGCCAAACTTCATTTGTTTTGAACTGTTATATATATATATATATATATATATATATATATATATATATATATATATATATATATATATATATATATATATATATATATATATATATATATATATTTATTTAAAATTTTTTCAGGTTATATTCTTTATGGGCCCTCAGATTATAGGATTTTGGATGATGAAGATGCTTGCCCTGAAGATGTCCTAGCCTCTAAGGTAGGCAGAGAACAAGGTCATCAGTTTACCAGAAGTTTTCAATGTTTGTTTACCATTCTAGAATGTAGGAGTTAAATTACCTCGTGAAGCAGGTCGATTCATTCATTTTTTTTTTTTCTGTTTTCATTTCTTTTATTGTTTATTCAGGGTGATTTTATTGTTTATTCAGGGTGATTTTTCGTGGATAGGTTCTTCATGGACATGTAGAAAACGACGAAAGCATTATCAGTCCTTTTCCCGGAATGGAGTTAGAATTTCTGTAAGCACATTCCAAATAATTTTTTCTTTTCCTTCTCCCTTTGGGCATGATATACCAAATTGATGAGGTTGGTATTGTTTTGCCTCCTGATTTTAATGACAGAGATTTTCTTTTCTGTCTTCAAGTTCTCAGTGTCGAATGCATAGATGGGATAGCAACGGTCCTCGAGCATTATGAGAAGTTCCTGAATGAGGCAACATGCAGTTTCTGGATCACCCAAGTCTTCAAACGGTTCAATTCCTAGAGTTATTTCACTTGGGTCTCCTCGCCAATGATCACAAACTCAATGTGGGGCCCATCATTTTATTGATTTTCTACGCGATCCTTATCGTTACGATGATCGGGTGTTTTGGGTGGATGTGTTTTAGGTGGCCCGATCTTCTACCATTAGTGTTTCAAAGACGGTACCGTTGATTTCAAGGTTCAAGGTTCGAGATCATATCAGTACTTCAAAGAGTAAGCAAGCCCTATCTCAAGTTCTTTCCTTTGCTATTCTCTTCAACATTTTATATGCAGGGGAATGATTGGTCTTTATAGTTATGAAAAATTACGTAGTTGAAATGTATGATTTTCCCCCAATGACTTTAGTCACTCTTTTTCCTCGAGTTGGTTCAGGGATTGATACCATCATAAGGGAAGGAAATCAATCCATAACCATTTCATTTCCTTTGGGAAGAAAGGTGCAATCTTGGTAAAAATTATTGATGTAGAAGAGAGATTTTTCATTTGATTTTTGAGTTGTTTTTACAACCCTGAGTAGCAATTTTTTATTTTTTCTCTTTTTGAAAGGACAGAAATTGTTGAAATTTGTGAAAGAGAATTGATAAAGAAATCAAAGTAACATGTAGAACATGCTTTTTAATATGATTTCAATAAAAAACCTGCATTTTAATTTGCAGTGTGGAGTGTTAGATTTTACCTTCAGATTTAGCTGTAGCTTTTAACATCATTCCAAACAATCATTGCATTAGAGTGATATTCCCAATTTCCATTATTGGTAAGAACTCTATGCCACCCAAAACAAATGAGTGATTTGTGTTCAATCCATATACAGAATTTGCCCATAGTTTGTACTAGTGGGACCCATCGTTTTTTTTTTTTTTTTTTCAAATGGTATGTTGCTGTATCAGACTTGCTCAGTTTTGCTCTACCTGCTTCTCTTCCGACCGAGTCTTCAAGAAAGGTTTAGTGTTATTAAATTCATGCTGACTTTTGCATATTGATTTTGACCTTGCTCTATAAATATAGTTGATTGTTGTTTTCTTGCTGTTGGATGAGGTTCTGAAATTGTGAGCATCTTTCTTGTTCAATTTCCGCCAATTCATCAGTGAAAGTTTACAGGCTGGTAATTTCTAATGATGATTGGTCTAGGTTCCAGCTAATGGGATTTTAATTTCTGGTCACACTTGAAATTGATGATCCCAAGTGCAATGGCAGTTGGGTTTAGTCATTTGATGTTTGGTTTCTAACATGTATGCTCTCTTTAATGTTTATGAAAGCTGGTTCACTGTTTGATCATTGAAAGAATAAGATGTCTTATGTATCCAGTCCTGAATTTTTCTAAATATTTTCTCGGGTTATTGGCTTATTCAAATTCAGCTTACCTTAATCTCCTACCATTGAAATTCCACATACAAGCAGCAGTTTAAATGTGAGTCACTGTCAACAGTTCATTTTCTTTATATGCGTGTAACCTACGTCTAATTTTGGGTCCCATCGCCATCAACAATTTAGAATGCCCAAACACAGTCAACTGCATCTTCCACATGTTCTGATTGTTGCTGATTTTGGCAACAGTGTTTTTGAGTCGACTCATCCTTGGTAGGACCCAATCCGGTTTAATACCCTGAGTCAACCCTGACTCAAGACCTGTCTTTACTTCGGTAGATTCATTCCTGGCTTGACTCAAGACGTGATGAGTCGGTTCAAGCTGAATTTTGCTTGAAAGAATGTTGATATTTATGGGCATGTTAGATCTCTTTTAATGGGTGATCTACTTTTAGTTTTTACAGTATTAACTGGCTTAAATGTAGATGTAGAGAGATTATAAAGATTGATGCGCCATATGAAGAATCTTTATATTATTTTTAGGAAGAATGAGAACACTTGAGATTGAAGAGGTAATTGGAGAAGAACTTTTGATGATTGCTGCTGAAAATGACCTTGAAAAACCAACTACTTTTTTGAAGAAAATAAAATGCTTCTTTACATGGTTTAGCAGATAACCTGTTTAGATGCTCTCTCAATTCTTCCATCTCTCTGTCAACCTCTTTAATGCTCCCTCCCTCTTTGAAGCTGCAGGTGCCGTGGAAAAAGAAGATGAAACAACAGAATAGGCGAGCCCGAGTAAGCTTGGACCTCTTAGCTTGGCCCATGGGTGGGGCCCATGCACGTGTGAACAATTTTCAGGCCTGGGTTAGGCTGGGTCATTTTAGCCTGACCCGACTTCATATGTACATGTGTCATCCTACAAATATGCCATTCCAATCCTTGATTAGGTGGCCCCTAGCCATCAGGGAAAACCTTAATATATATAGTGGGCTTGGGCTTGTCCAATGGAGACCAAGAGCTGCACTAGTTAGGAATTAGGAGAGGGTTGGTACAAGTTGAAGGCGCTAAAAGTGCAAAGGAAAGGCCCAAAAGCATGTGGTGGAAGTAGTAAGAAAAGACTTGATGACCTGCCTTTGATAGAGTGGAATGGTGGAAAAGGATTCATGTAGCTGACCCAATGAGTTGGGATGATGCTTAGATGATGATGATGATGATGATGATGAATATACATATAGTTCAATGGTGTTCTTTGTATCCTTCATTTTGTTTGAAAGGTAAAATTGTATCCTTCCTTTTCAAGTAATCCACATATAAATCGGTCGGTCTCCACTAAAACTTTTCACCTTGTACTCATTTTAACAATGGGTGGTGATCTCCAATCTCTATTTTTGGAATTGCCCCCAAAAGATTTTCTTTTTGAATAAAATGTGTTTTATCGAAAACAAAAAATGTGTTTAATTCAGTTTTGCCCAAGATAAGATTTTTTTTTTTTTCGTCACATACAGAGTTTAAACTTTTAATTAATATATGAGTTTGTTCTTTTCAAACATATGGAATTTAAACTTTTAATTAATATATGAGTTTTGTTCTTTTAAAACATATGGAGTTTGAACTCAAGTTTTAATTTGAGCATTTAGGGTCAATTATGATCTCTCTCTCTCTCTCTTGGCTGGAGGAAGGACTGTTGAAAAATGTTTTTCCTGATTTATATCTGCTGGTCCCGGAAAAGTTTACCTCAATTGATAGATGCTTTTTGGAAACTGGTGGTGTAGTAGTGTGGAGTGTGGACGCCCCCCTTTCGTAGAGATATGTTTGAGCAGGAATTTAGATCTGTTTTAGCCTTGCTTGAAAGGAGAAATTTTGTCCAGATCAGTGTTTTAAATAGCGAATAGCGTGTAGCGTAACGTTCACCCCTCTGAAGCGTGAGGCGTAAGACACATAGCGTGTAGCGTAAGCTACACGTTACTTCTAGATTTTAATTAAGGTTGTTCTTGGTTGCACTAATTCCATGATATTCACCAAATTAGACTAATTAATAATGAAATTTAACAAATTTTCAAGATATTTGGTGCAACCAAACACGACTTGAAGTAAGAAAAGGGTATTCGTATAAAAGAAAAAGAAAGAGCAACAAAACTAATTTAATACTATTACTTATATTATTTTTACTAAAAGCATTAAATATTGCAAATAAAAAATGTAACAAATCATCGAAAATATTATTTGATTTTAATGTTGTAATGAAAAATAACTTGTAATGTGAGGCACGTAGCGTGTAGCCTAGTTTATGCAGCGCGTAGCATATGCATATTATCATGTAGCGTAGGCTACACGTGACTTAAGCTATTTTCATGAGCTACGTAGCGTTAAGGCTAAGCTACAGTACGTAGCGTAGCTAATTAAAATGCTGGTCCAGCTTGCGATAGGTGAGGAGGATGAACTGATTTGGAAAGGTCCAGGGGCAGGTGGGTTCTCAGTTGACTCCTTATATCTGCTTCTATCCGGAATTTCTCCATTGTCTAGCTGCAATTATCAATTTTGGAAGTACGGCTCTCCGATGAAGGTGGTGGCCTTTATGTGGTTGGCAAATAGGAACAAGATCCTTATGGTCGATGACCTCTGCACAAGGGGCATGGTGCTGCCAAATGTGTGCCTTCTCTGTTTGCGGAACGCTGAGTCAGTTGATCACATCTTTATCCATTGCAGTTTCGCCACTTAAGATTTGGGACAATCTCTTATCTTCTTTTAGCGTTCATTGGGTTACGCCATGTTCTTTTTCCTCCCTTCTGGCCTCCTAGCATGAGTGCAACCTTGGGAAAGTGGCGAAGATTCTTTGGAGGCTATCAGTTATGGCTGTTCCTTGGGCCATTTGGGGCGAGCACAATCGACATTGCTTCAAAAAAAGGAAGAATCGGCTTTAGGGGTTACTCGCAAAGCTAAGAGATTAGTTGTTGAGTGGGCTTCTTCTTTCCATTGTATTGAGGCCTGCATGCGTCTTGCTTTGTTAGATTTGTAGGGTTGTTGGTTTTTTTTGGGGCTCTAGCCCGCTTTCGAATAAAATTGTTACCATTTCAAAAAAAGAAAAAGAAAAAGGATCTCTCTCTCTCTCTCTCCCTATTTATTTATATATTGTGCATCTCAGGCCAACTCATTAATAGAACTGTTCAACGGAGGTAACTTGGACCGTAAAGTAATGGAGAAAGTCGGTTGTCTTGATTACTCTTCTACTCCATGGGAATTCGTTAAGAACGATGTGTACCAAAGACAGCTCTGTTGCAAGTTTGACAAGCATGTCTCTCGTTACGGAGGGCAAGTGACAAGCACACAGCAAAAATCCCCCATTCCTGACAGAAACGGATGGGTTGTTGAAGAGGTCATGACCCTCCAAGGGGTCCCGCTCGGCGATTATTTCAGCATATTTATTTGCTTCATCTGGTTATTTATTCCATGAATTATCATGGCCAGGAATTGTAGGCCACTGATTGATCTTCCAATATAGAGATTTTTTTGGTGCATCTCACATTCATGGTTGGACCCTGTGGATCACTGATCCACGGGATCCACTTTTAAGGGTTGCCCTTTTTTCCAGATTGGGATGCATGCATTTCGTGTGTAATCATTGCTTTTGTTTGGTTTGCAGCTTCATATAAGATACCAGGTTGAGGATCTCCCGTCTAGATCGAAGGCATGCAATGTCCAAGTATTCATGGGAATCGCCTGGCTGAAAGGCAACAAGCATCAGAAAAGGATTACTAAGAATGTGATATCAAATCTGGCTGATCTCCTGAAAGAGATGTTCAGCCTAGTTGAGAAGGAATTCACACTGGGAAAATAGATAAGATCCATTGCAGCCGACTGCGTGTGCAGTTTTTGTTTTTTTGTTAATTTATATCACTAAGCCGATGTTGGCTAATGCCGTTCCCCTCCCCCAGCTGGAAAATACCAAGCATGAGAATCCTCAGCTGTATTGCCTAGAGGCACTGTAGTTTTAGGGCCCATTGCATCTCAAGGGATATTGACCAAGATGCAACGGTTTGTGAATTCTAGCTTGGGTACAGAAAGTGCGCTGTTTCAGGAAGTGATTTGCGAGAAGAAAACAACCTGATTTGTCTACTTGCAGAGAGGAGACAATGTGTGGAATGACTGAAGCTGAATTCTGTAATTTTGGTTGTTCGGAGCTCGAAAGGAATGGATTCATTTGCATAAGAAATTGGGATCTAGGACTTCATTTACAATTCTCAACACACTCATTTTTAATCTTCTGGAATAGCGTTCTTTATGATTCCAGAATGGTTTTTTTTCTCTGTTGAGAGAGGAATTTGATATGGTAGCCGAACACAGAAGATCTTAGCATGCTTCTCAGCTTAATTCCATTATTTCCTTGTATCCTTTTCTGATAACGTGCATACAGCTGAGAGAAGATAGGCGGGTGACAGGGCATTGATGTGTTGATGGTTGTTAAGATTTTTGAACCCAAGACTGGCATTGGATGAGCAGCTGACTTGTAACAAAAGATTCACTGCGATGGCTCTGATGGCATGATTTTCTTTTGTAGGATTGGTAGAGAGATCTCTATGATTTCTTCATATGTAATTTATGTAAATCTTGGAATTGCATTGCTTGGAATCTCAATTGAGAACCGGGTTCAGTTTTCGCCAGATCAGAACTGTAACATTACAATGTATTGAAATTAATGTAACTTTTTTCTTTGTCAATTGATACTGTAGCCTTTTCCTTTTGCTGCTGAGCTGGTCTTTGGTGGGTCAAGCTAAGCTTATTGTGTCCTAGAAATTGAGGGACTGTTTGGATGTCTGCCAATCAATGGATTGTGGGATCGTAATTTATCTCCCCATATTTTGTGGGAGTGTTTGGCAAAACCATCTTAAAAAAGAAGTTAATAACAATGAGAGAGAAACTTGGGGTCCAGAATAAGGATCAACCTGGCCCTATAGAAACTTGTGCTCATCGAGGATGCAGATTTGGTACTGCACTTGCATGTAGAACATCGGTACAGGCATGGTGTGATAGGTAGAGCCCAGCCTGTTAGAGATGGGGCCCATCTTTGACAGGCTTGGCTCCACCAATCACATCTCATTTCTTGCCTATACCAATGCCAGTGCAAGCAGGGCAGTACACAATCCGCATCCGCACTCCAGTTTATTCATGCTCGCGTGGATAGCTGCGTAGATGGGAACATGGAAAGGCAGACGAGATTCGCTTGGTGATCTTGCCACCAGGGACCTTCGTGGTGATACGATATGGTGGGATTTGATTGGGCCACATAAGAGATGGGCCTTCTTGGATACACTCTACCTAACCCTGCCAATAGGAATCTTTGTGCTTTATTCACGCCATCCATCCACAGGAAAATACTGGAAATTGAAGTTGCACCATTAAAAGCTTCATAGGGTCCACTGTAATGTTTATTTGGCATCCAACACACAGGCCTGATGAATGGAAAACACAAGTATCAGATTGATTCAAAACCTTTGTGGCCTCAGGAAGTTTTTAACAGTTGGCATTCAATCACACCACTGTTTCCTGTCCACCTGATAATTGAGTCTGCCTAAATTTTGGGCTCATGCCGTAAACTGAGCTGGAAAAATGGATGGACGGTGTGGATAAAACCCATACGTCATGGAGGGACCACGGATGGCGGGGCCAAGGAGCTTTTCCAGCAACTCATTATGCAATCTGGGGGAGCCGATTAGGTTTTACATGGGTAATACGTTAGTCGGTATTAACTTGACTGTGGGGCCCACCTTGGCGAATTTATTATATATCCATGCTGTCCATCCGTTCCAGATCATTTTAAGACGTGTTCCTATCACTTAATCAGATTCAAATATGAGGTGGACTACACTACAGGAAACAGTTTTGATTCAATGCCTACCATTAAAAACTACCTGTTGATAAGGTCGAAGATACCTGGTTGAATGGAAAATACAAAGACCAGCTTGGTCCAAAACTTTTGGGCCACAATAAGTTTTTAATGGTCAATCACCATAGTTTCTAATGGTGTGGTCCACCTGAGATTTGGACCTGCTTAATCTTTGGGATCAAGTCCTAAAATGAGTTGGAAAAACGGATGGACAGTGGATATACAACACATTTATCAAGGTGGGCTCCATACGGCCAGGGTAACACCCACCAATGCGTTACCAGGTAACACCTAATCTTCTCCCCCAGTTCTCATCCAACAGCTTTCAAACATGTTTTTTGTAGCCCGATCTCTGGCCGTGACACATGGTCCAATAAAATCCCATGAGGTAATGTCACCATGTCTGTGGTAGCAGAGTTCAACACCCACTCTGGGTCCAAGAGATACCTCCATATGTGATCCCACTTTCTTAATCAATACTCGTTAGAATAAAGTCCAACCTATTGTTATAGGGTACATAAGGTCTTGACTCTTTCGATCTGGGTTCATCTTTCAATGGTCCAATACATGTTCCTCAGCTTGTGTAGCAAAAAGATAAAAACTATAATAATATCATAGAGAAATATTTTGATACTCTTGACTTTGTACAAAGGTGTTATTGATGATATGCAGGTTACTCGGAAATTGCATATTTCAAATTAAATTGTCTAAACTATAGTTCATTAGAGGGGGAACCCATTATCCTTAGATTTCTTCAACCGTCTCCCCTAATTTCAGATTGGATTCATGGAGGCCATCCCATGTGAAATAATGACATTTCAGATTGGCCAATAACCCAGTCAAGTCACGAATTGTCTCGAGACCCAACCATGACTTAGTGCCAATAATATAAGGCTTAAGTAGTGGAAATTGAATAATTAATATTGTGCTTAGCAAATTAATAGAACTAATTAAATGAAAGCCACAAGCATAAAATATGAAACCATCAATGTATAGGATTTTTTTTTTCTTCCAGAAAGGTGGGAGCGCACCACCTGTAACTTTGTTGATTTAATAAAAAATTGTACAAACATTTGGGTGTACTCCAGAGAGGGGACAAGCCTCGCCTATTCTATAGTCATCAACATATACTTGGATACATTAGAGATAAAATTATAAATATCATCCTTCTTTCCTTATGCTTCAGTTTCCTTGATCAGTTCTTTCTCTTTTCTCCTAGCTCCAATCCTCTTAGTATCGATGCATTAAAAGAAACACTTTACGTGGAAAAATCAACAGAAGCACTTTATCAATAAATGTAGAGAATTCTTTCATTCCCTTTGTCCAAAGTGCTAGAGTCCAAAAAAGAATTCCCAATCCCACTCCGTAGCCAGCTCCAAACCCAATCCACATGGATTTCCAATCAAATTTACTTTTCGATTGTGCTAGTGGTGGTGAGGCCTCGATGTGTTCGCATTTCTTCGACAGTGGAGTGCCACATAATCCTGAATTCCCTAGAAAGGACTTATTCGTGAATGTATTGAATTGTTGACCTTGTGGTATGCTTCCAACGAGGAGGTTTTGTGAAAGGTCTAATACGGCGAGGAAGTTTAGCTTTAGCAGTTGCAAAGGGATCTCTCCTGACACACTATTATGTGAGAGATCTAATGACTCAATGGCTTTTAGGTTGCCGAGTGACGTTGGAATACTACCTGTAAAATGATTATAGGACATATTAAGCACAACCAACGACTTCAGATTCCCAACTGATTCTGGAATATCTCCTTGAAATTGGTTATTTGAGAGATCCACTACTGTGAAGGCAGTAAGGATCTTTACCAATTCCATTTCTCGCCCTTTGCTCACTATAGTCACTTTATCTTGATAGTATCGGCCATTGTCAAATTCTTTGCTGAGGAATTGAGATTGGGATTTGGCCTCCTCCATCATTGCCTTCAAGCTTTCGAACATGGTTGATGGCAAGCTACCCGTGAAGCTATTGGAAGAGAGATCAAAGATTTGTAACAATGGAAAAGTGTGATTTGCTTGGGGGTGCCCAATGGTGCCATGAAATTTGTTGGATCCCAAGATGAGAATACGCAGTTGAGACAAATCTACCAACCAAAAAGGGAAGGTGTCATATATTTGATTGTTTCCAAGGTTTAATACCTCCAGCTTCTTGCACTTGGCCAACGACCCTGGCACCTGCCCTTCCAACTGATTTCCATTGAGATCAAGTCTCTCTAGAGAGCACCCCTCTTTGAATGTTTGATGCAAGGTGCTATCAAATGTATTTCCTCCAAGATTCAACACAATGAGGGAATCACTGATTTCACCCAAACATCGCGGAATTGAACCATTGAAGTGGTTGTCAGAAAGATCGAGGACTTGTAAGGAAGTGCAATTGCAAAAAACTGAGGGAACTTCTCCACTAAGATTATTACTCGAAAGCGTATAGAAAACGGTGGACGGTGGTGGGATCAGTATTGAGCCCTCTAGCCTATTAAAGCTTAGGTCAAGATACTGCAACGAACTTAGGGACAGATGAGGAAACGGTTGCTCTAATCCCTCCAGAGCATTGTGAGAAAGATTCAAATAAAGTAAGGTACCATTCCCAACCTTCCATAGCCATTTTGGTATTTCACCGTTGATACTGTTGTTGGAAAGGTCTATTGACTGCATCCCCTCTCGGTTTCTTAAGATATCTGGAAATTTGGTAATGTTGCAAGATCTTAATAACAAAAATTCAATTTTGGGGAGGTACATGGAGCTAGTTGAATTGCTTCGGCCATCATTGACTGAAAATCTGTTATCTGAAAGATCGAGGACATTGAGGTTCTTAAGGTTTTGGAATAAGCCAAGGTCCATGTCACCACTGAAATTGTTTGACGAAAGCCGGAGAGATGTAAGCTTGGGGAGTTCAAAGATTGACCTTGGAATAGTTCCCTCCAACTTGTTGTTATCCAAGTTGATATATTCCAGAGAAGGGGATGGGTTGTGGAACTCGCCAAGTTGACCACTAAATTGGTTATCTTGGAGATACAGCCCTTGTAATGATGGGAGTGAAAAGAATGAAGATGGGATGGTCCCACTAAGTGAATTGTTGTGCAAGTCGAGCACTGTACAATTATGAAGTGCATTTCCATATAAAGAAGAGATTGTGCCGTTGAAACTATTGGAGTAAAGTCTGAGGTATGTAAGCTTGGTGAGTTGAAAGATTGACCTTGGAATAGCCCCCTCCAACTTGTTGTCATTCAACTCAATGATCTCTAGTAGTGAAGAGGATGCGTTTTGGAACTCCCCAAGACTACTAAATTGGTTACATTGGAGATGAAGCTCTCGTAATGATGGAAGTGAAAACAATGATGTTGGGATTGGACCGCGGAACCCATTGGATGAAAGATCCAAATACATGAGTTTCTGGAGCTTCACAAGCCAGGATGGCAGTTGACCAGATAGGTTGCAATCTTTGAGTACTAACTTGGTCAGCAGTTTCAAATTACCGAATGAATCCCGTAGCGTGCTACAGAATCCAGTATCGGATAGGTACAGCTGCCTGAGAGTATTGTTTGGAGGGATTTGGCCTCTGAGAAGTGGATTGCATCCTACATCGAGGGTTTGTAGGTTTGGCAGACTGAAAATACTCTCCGGAATTTTTCCATACAATTCACAATCACTGATATGCAGTGACGTTAAAGAAGAGAAGTTCCCTATGAAGTTGGGTACGACAGAAGAGAGATTGTTTTCACTGAGATCAAGTTCAGATAAGAAAGAGAGGCTGGAAAGGGAAGAATGGATGGGTCCTGAAAGACCACATTCTCTCAAGCTCAACCTGCGGAGATGAGGGAGTGACGAGGATAAGACCAGGCCCCACTCGCTACCCTGCGATGAGATGTTTACAGAGTCGAGATGGAGTTCTGTCAGCTTCGACAGGTTTTGGAGCAGTTCTCTGATGCTTGGGCTTTCAAGTTTCAAATTTTCAGAGTAGGAACCATGGTCATATCGATTGTAAGATAGATCGAGGGACACCAAAGTGGTCAAGCGGGAGATTTCCAGCGGGATTTGGCCATACAAATGCGAACGAGAGAGGTTGAGATGTGTCAAACTGGTGAGCTTGTCAATCCCAGAAGGAAATGGAGAGAGATCGAAGCAATTGTAAGCGAGGTTGAGCCTTTGAAGGTTCTGAAGATGAAAGAGGCTTTCAGAATCAATCCGACCCTTGATATGGAGTTCGCTGAGGTCAAGGCCGATCACGTGACCGGTGGCAGCATCACACGTGATGCCTTCCCAAGAGCAGCAATCCCTGTTGTCAGGATTCCAAGAGGAGAGTCTAGTCATGCTGAACCCATCTGAGAAGTCAAAGCCCTGTTTCAAGCGGAGCAAAGCAGAGAAGTGATCTTCAGTGCATTGGTGTTGGATTGACAAGGCCTTACTGTTACTGACACTAGATAAGACAAAAGAGGAGGATAAAAGTAGGGAAGAGAATAAAAGAAACCTAAAGAAAAAAAGGAGAAGGGAGAATATTGGAAATGGAAATGCTTTATTAGCAAGAAAGGAAAGGAAGAGAGCCATCTGGTTTGGTTGAGGGGATTTGCGATGGGGTGAGAAGAGAAAAGGTTGGGAGGCATTATATAGGGAAGGGAGGGGCTTTCCCCTTCCTTGCCCAATAAAATGACTCACACGTGTGAGAGATGACGACCACTCATCACGCAGTCAGTCAACCCATGCTAAATTATTTTTTGGGAGAGGATTAGTTGTTACCGTGTGGGCTCATTTCATGTTGTTATTCCAAACCTATCACTCTATCAGTGGATCACACCACTGTAAAAGTGGTGAATTACAATTAAAAGCTTTTTTAGGCCGTGAATCAATCCGATATTTGTATTATATCTTCACCCATGTTTTCTTCACCCATGGCTAATAAATATGACAGATTTTCTTACAGTGGACACTGAGAAGTTTTTAATAAGCATTCAATCACCACTGATTCCTGTGGTGTGTTCCACATTAGATTTGGATTTGCTTAAATTTTGGGTCCATCTCCTAAAATGAGCTGAAACAATGGATAGACGGAGTTGATATGCAACATATTATCAAGGTGGGCCCCACGGTAGCGGTAACATGTACCTTTTTGTTTTTCTTCTGAAACCGGATTCCGAATTGAGTACGCTTTTTTTCTTCTGAAACTCTGTTGGGCCCACCGTGAATGCATCGTGGGCCACCTGAAATTTGGATATCTTTATGATTTTGGATCTCGTCTTTACATGATATGAAAAACGGTTGGAGTGTAGATATATAACAAATATGTCAAGGTCGGCCCTGCACGGTAGGGAAAACAGCTAATCAGCTCCGACAGACATACATGCAGGGAAAACAAAATATCAGTTTGATCCAAGAGTTTTTCAACGGCAGATGTTCAATTCACACTGTTTCCTGTGGTGTGGTCTACTTGAACTTTGGATATGCTTTATTTTTGGACTCAAGCCCTAAAATTATATGATAAAATGGATGGATGGAGTGGATAAAATACATAAATCATGGTGGACCCCATGGAGTTTACTCGGTACGCAATCTGCTTCCTTTTTTTGACAATTTTTTTTGTTCATTTCCTATTTTTCTTTTTTTTTTTTTTCTTTTTTTTTTCATTTTGCTCTTCTCCTTTTTTTTAATAAAAGGTGTTGGCCGTTGATGGATCCAAACCTTCTGCAGTGTGCCCACCAATAATGAAACCAAATCATCCTCCCAGCTGCGATGGGTGAACCTTATTGTCCAATAAGGCCCATCCTTTGGGATCATCCATTCTGTGAGCCAGATAACTGTTCTATATCAATCGACAGCCCAAATTGTCCAATCTGTCCAACACTGTTTACCAATCGATTTGACCTTTTCAGCCATCCAGATCGGTGATTTGGGCCGGCCTTTACTTTAGGTGCCATATTTCGTCAATTTGCATAGCCTGTTGGTATGATCCCAACCATTGATCTGATGATGCGGCCATGATTGGAAATCTTGGACGATCTGGCATCAAAGAGAGAGAAAAAAAAGGACGGTCACTATGGGCCCGAGCCTTTTACACGAGGCATCAACACAATTATAGAATCTCCAATCTCAGACGTGTGCCTCTTTTCTAATAATTCTAGGTCAGCCAAATCCTGCAAGCAGAGGAATTCCACAGCTGCATGCATGACATGTGTGAGATCAGAGCTTTCAATCAGATGCACTCCAATGTTTAGATCTTCTGACATAGAAACCGTGTGATTTCACGACTCAGGTGGGGCACATCATAGCAAACAAATGAATGACTAAAAAAAGAGTAAATTTCAGTTTACTTTGTACGTTTTGCAGGCAGAAGTTCTAATTAAGCATCATTTCTTAAATTGTATATTATCTACACCGTCCATCTGTTTTTCCGTTTCATTTTAGGATGTGATCTCAAACATTAAAGAAGATCCAAATCTCAGGTGGACTATACCACGAAAAACAGTGATGAATGACCATTAATTGTGCAGGCAGAAGATCTAAGCATCATTTCTTAAATTGTGCAGAGACAATTTCTAAAAGGTCTCTATTCCTTGGGACCAATTGATCAATGAACCTTGAACTGAAAGGTGATTCAAATCATCACTTTCTATACAAGAACTTTTAACTGTCGATAGAGAGTTTTCGAACCTTTGAACTGAAAGGGTGTTGGGGCACTGGCCAAACCGCATAAGGATAACGGATAAGCAGGAAGGGCTGGTCATAAGCCAAGTAAGCTTGAGAAACTTGATTAACTCGACTCGAAAAAACTTGCCTCGGCTCAATAGAACAAGTCAAGACAAGCTTCATTTAGGAGCTCGACTCAGAAATCAAGTTAAGTTCGACCACTGGGTCACTCGACTCGACTTGATTCAAGCTCAACTCGGCTCGACCTCAACTCGACTTGTTTCATATAAATATTTGTTAAAAAAAAATCATAGTTTTTTTATTTCCTAGTTCCCCCCCCCATCCCCCCCCCACACACACACGCAGAGAGGGGTCCAAGCTTAGGACATATAAAACCCTCACATGTTGAAGGGGTTTCTTAATCCTACTATTTTGTTCAGGTAAGAACATTCCTTTTTTAGCATACCTGATGGATTGAGTAATCTCAAGTACAAAACATGGTGAGCACACAATGATTGTGTGTTTTACACAGCACACAAAATAGGTGCTACGTACGATGAGACCACACACCATACACATCTACAAAACAAGGGCTATGGTAAGACCAAACAACATATGCAGCTATTGATTGCAATTTTACGAGGGAGGTGGTGCATTTAATCCATGAATCAGCTAGGCCTCATCATGAAGATATGGTCCACATAATAATCAGGGCAGTCCATTCATGTGGTGAGTTATGCATATGTACTGTGTTAATCTATAGTTCAGAAAATGTTTCTAGTGGTCTGCATTCAATTCGTGTGTGACCTGGCCAAAGAAAAAATTGATCAAAGCTAGGTCATTTAAATGGTGGGGTCCCACCTGTAGAAATATTATTCTCCCCTAATATATGTGTGACTTCTTGAACTTAATGTTGTTGACTTTTAATTTGTATTTTGTAGCAAAAAATATAATAAATTGAGGTGGGAGCAAGCTCAACCCGACTTGAGGTAAGCTCGCCTCAACTCGAGGTAAGCTCACCTCGACTCGATCCAGTTGCTCGCCTTTTAGCAAACAAGGCAAGCTCCAATGGTAAGCTCGAGGGTGAGCTTGAGCTTGAACTCAAGAAGAGCACATACGAGTTAAGCCAAGTTTGGCCCACCTCGACTCGACTCAGCTCGATGTACAACCCTATCAGCAGGGAAGCGGATTGCGTCCTGCCCCCACCTAGACGATAATCCGTCCATGCGGAGATCTGTGGAGCCCACCTTGATGTATGGGTTTTATCTATGCCTTCCATCCATTTTTCTATATCATTTTGGGATGTGAATCTAAAAATGAGGCAGATACAAGGATCAAGTGGACCACACAGTACTGGGGATTAAACTCCCACCATTAAAAACTTCCTGTGACTGGCAAAAGTTTTGAATCAATATGATATTTTTGTTTCCTTGCATCTAGGTCTATATGACCTTATGAGCCGGTTGGATGGCTAATAAATAACATAGTGACCCCTAGGAAGGTTTTGACAGCGAGTTTAATTATCACCGTTGCTTCCTATGGTGAGGTCCACTTGAGCATTGGACCTATCCAATTTTTAGACTCATGCCTTAAAATGATCTGAAAAATGGATGGATGGCGTAGATAAAACCCATACATCATGGTGGCAATTGAGCGGGTTAACTGTTAAATTGACCCTGATTACAGAAATAAGTCAACAAAAGGGACTACTATAGCAGATAAAGATATTTTGGCCTCGAAACACTATTCATTGAAGTTTTCCGACCATTTTGCCCCTCTGCACCTTTTTTTATCGTACGACAGTTGAGTGACCTGCAAGCTAAAGTCACTTTCGACCGAATGGAGAGAGAGAGTGTCCCAACAAAGAGTGAATGGACCTCCCATACAAGATTAGATCCGTTCATTTGATGCGGCCACCCTTGGAAACCTAGGTAGGACCCTACAGATTACCACACAGCCACTCGGTGGGCCACAAAAGTATCAACATTTTACATGAATTCCGGTCATAACTCCCTCATTACACAAAAAGGTCCCATGAAAACGACCATATCTCCCTCGTTACATGTCTGATTTGTGTGATCAAGTAGTTTTTGGAAAGCTAATTGAATAATATTTCAAACAAGTTTGGAATCACCTCATCTGGACACCATGTGATGGCTCAAAAGTGGGCCCAAGTGTCTAGATCACTGATGAACAATGTGGATCGCATATGGCACTGTGTTGCACAAAAATGGCCATATCTCCCTCGTTACCTGTCCGATTTTTGTGATCAAGTACTTTTCAAAAAGCTAATTGAATAAGCTTTCAAACGAATTTGGAATCACCTTATTAGGACACTTGATGGTTCAAAAGTGGGCCAAATTGACTATAGATTGCTGATTAACAATATGGATCACAGGAGTTCACTGTGTCCCACCAAAACAACCATATCTCCCTCATTACATGATCGATTTCATGATCAGGTACTTTTTGAAAAGCTAATTGAATGAGCTTTAAATGGATTTAGAATCACCACATTTGGACACCATTTGATGGCTCAAAAGTGGGCACAAGTGACTTTAGATCGCTCATGTGGATTGTAGATGGGCACTATGTCTCATGAAAATGGCCATATCTCTCCTGTTACATGTCTCATTTTTGTGATCAAGAACTTTTCGAAAAGCTAATTGAATGAACTTTCAAACGGCTTTGGAATCACCTCATTTGGACACTATTTGCTAGCTCAAAAGTGGGCCCAAGTGACTGTGTTTTATCCACACTATCCATTCATTTTAACAGATCATTTTAAGGCATGAGCCCAAAAAGGAGTGTGGACCACTGAACAACAACGCGGATCGTTGATCAACAATATGGATTGCTGAACAATAACGTGGATCGCCAATCAAAACTGAGCCCAAGTGACTATGAATCGTTGATCAACAACGTGGATCAGTGATCAAAACTGGGCCCAAGTGACTGTGGATCACTGAACAACAACGTGAATTGCTTATTAACAACGTGGATTGTTGAACAACAACGTGGATCCCTGAACAACAATGTGGATCACTGAACAACAACATGGATCGCTGATAAAAACTTGGCCCAAGTGATTGTGGATCACTGAACAACAACATGGATCGCTGATAAAAACTTGGCCCAAGTGATTGTGGATCATTGATCAACAACCATCACGATCCACAGTCACTTGGGCCTAGTTTTGATCAGTGATTCACATTGTTGTTCAGTGATTCATGCTGTTGTTCAATAATTCACATTGCTTTTCAACGATTCACGTTGTTGATCAACAATCCACGTTGTTGTTCAGCAATCCACGTTGTTGAACAAGGATTCACAATAACTTGGGCCTAGTTTTGATCAACGATCCACAGTCACCTGGGCTCATTTTTTTTTATCAGCGATCCATGTTGTTGTTAAGAAATCCACGTTGTTGATGAGTGATCCACGTTACTGTTCATCGATCAACACTCCTTTTGGGCTCATGCCTTAAAATGATAAGTTAAAATGAATGGATAACGTGGATAAAATGTAGTCACTTGGGCCTACTTTTGAGCCATCAAATGGTGTCCAAATGAGGTGATTCCAAATCCGTTTGAAATCTCATTCAATTAGCTTTCGAAAAGTACTTAAAAACAAAAATCGAACATGTAACGAGGGAGATATGATCGTTTTCATGAGACATGGTGGCCATCTGCAATACATGTTATTGATCAACAATCCACAGTCACTTGGGCCCACTTTTGAGCCATCAAATGGTGTCCGAACGAAGGGATTCCAAATATGTTTGAAATATCATTGATTAGCTTTCCGAAAACTACTTGATCACATAAATCGGACATGTAGCAAGGGATATATGGCCATTTTGTGGGACCTTTTTGTGTAATGAGAGAATTATGATCATAATTAATGTAAACTATTAATACTTTTGTGGCCCACCGAGTGGTTGTGTGGTAATCTGGTAAGGTCCCACCTGAGTTTTCAAGGGTGGTCGCTTCAAATGAACGGATCTAATCTTACATGGGAGGCCCATCCACTCTTTGTTGTAATTGCATGGGCCAAATCAGCCCCCACAGTTGTGATCATCAGGTTGTGGGCCACCTACCTTTGGTCTCAGATTGGACAGCGGGCCCCACCGACGATCACAGACCTTAAATATCGGGTGGCGATAACTCCCGCCGCATGCAAAATACCAAGCCCGGGCGCAAGTTCTCGTGAGAACTTCGCATCACCACGAGAAGGGTTGTTGATCGCCCTAGCATGGACGCTGTCTAGGATCGAGCCATGCAGGCGCACAGAGTGATTTCTCCCACCCTCGTAGCACGCCGTACGGAAACCCTAAAAGAGAAAGGATCGGACAGCTAGGATCGGTTCTACGTGGAGGGCTGAGATGAGAAGAAGATTCCTCACGCGGATTGCTAACGTGGAGGGAAAGGACGACTTCCCGTTTTGGCAAAAACCATGGCACACAGCTCTGTTTGGACGTGTTTTATGTGCTTGAAAGGGTGCATGGACATAGGAAACTGATTAGGGTGTGGTCACGGATGTCGTACGAGTTTGATGCACGGATCGGATCTGTCGACCCAATGACCAAGGTGGGCCACGACCGGATTCGGATCGGATTCGGATCCAACTCAGATCCAAAAGGTGATATCCATGTCCGATCCATTTATAAATTGTTAGATCCATTTCTGATCCAAAATCCATATAACTATCGGATTCTGGTTGGATCTAGGTCCGAATCCACCCTCATTACAAATTTAAAAAATATATAACATAAAATTTATAATATAATATATTTAATTTACTACAAAAATGATACAAATCCCACTGTTTAATGTGGTATGGTCTACCTAAGCCTAAAATAATCTATAAAATAGATGGCCAGCATAAATATAACATATGCAGTAAGGTAACAATGAGTTGGATTTTAATCGGATTTGGATCGAACTCAGATATGTTCATGTGAATCCAAATCCAGTCCATTTAAGTAATTGGACCTATTTTAAGATCCAAATCCGGTCCATTTAACTAATCGGACTTATTTTAAGATCCAAATCCGCATTATATGGATACGGAGCGAATCGGATCTCAGATTTGACCCGCTCCATTGAGAGCCATACGCCTAACAAATCTTGCTAGCATGAAAGCGGATTGTGCCATTATGTGGCCTCACTATGATGTATGTATTATATCCACAGCGTCCATTCATTTTACGATATCATTTTAGGTCATGAGCCCAAAAATGGGATAGATCCAACTCTCAAGTGGGCCACACCACAGAAAGCAGTGGGACAATGATCCAACTGTTAAAACCTTCATATGGCCTACCATAATGTTTATTTGTCACTGAACCTATTCATGAGGTCACGCACACCTGGATAAAGGAAAAAAAAAAAAATACAAATATCATATTGATCCAAAACTTATGTTAGCCCCAAGAAGTTTTCAATGGTAGACATTCAATCCCCAATATTTCTTTCTGAGGTGTGGTCCACTTGAGATTCAAATGTACCTCATTTTTTTGGCTCATGCTGTAAAATGAGTTGGAAAAATGAATGGTTAGCGTGGATAAAACACAGACACCATAGTGAGGCCCGCAGAGCTTTAACACTAGCTAGGTGGCTGGTGTTGGGGTCACTGGCCAAACTCCATAAGGATAATGGGGATCTGTAGGGAAGCAGACCGCATTCTGCCCCCACCTAGTGGATAATTAGGGCTCTCAATGGGTCGGATCTGGACCGGATCCAGTTGGATCTGGCTCCAAGTCCGTACATCGATAAACGGATTCAGATCGGATTCGGATCCAAAAGGTGACATCCATATCCGATCCATTTATAAATTGTTAGATCCATTTCCGATCCACAATCCATATAACTATTGGATTCGGGTGGGATCTAGGTCCGAATCCACCCCCATTACAAATCTAAAAAAATATATGATATAAAATATATAATATAATATATTTAATTTAGTAGAAAAATGATGCAAATCCCACTATTTACTATGGTATGGTCAACATGGCCTAAAATAATTTGTAAAACAGATGGTCAGCATGAATATAACATATACAGTAAGGTGACAATGAGTCAGATCTTAATTGGATTGAGATCAAACTCGGATATGTTCCTGTGAATCCATATCTGGTCCATTTAAGTAATCAGACCTATTTTAAGATCCAAATCCGGTCCATTTAACTAATCAGACCTATTTTAAGATCCAAATCCGCATTATACAGATTCGGAGCGAATCGGATCCGGATCTGACCCGCTTCATTGAGAGCCCTATGGATAATCCATCCATGCAGAGCTCTACGGAGTCCACCGTGATGTATGGGTATTATCTACACCCTCTATCCATTTTTTTCATATCATTTTAGGATGTGAATCCAAAAAAGAGGCAGGTACAAGGATCAAGTGGACCACACAGTGGGGATTGAACTCCCACCATTAAAAACTTCTCATTACTGGGAGAAATTTTGAATCAATATGATATTTGTGTTTCCCTGCATCCTATGGTGCAGTCCACGGTGAGTTTCATTATCGCCGCCGCTTCCTATGGTGCTGTCCACTTGAGCATTCGACCTGCTCAAGTTTTAGACTCATGCCTTAAATGATGTGAGAAATGGATGGATGGCATAGATAAAACCCATACATCACAGTGGCAATAGATGCCCTGTGGGTGAGACTCCGGAGCCAGCGGTGTGGCGTGTGGGTGAGACCCTCACTATAGATGCCCACCTGAATGTATGCATTTTATATCCATGCCATTCATCTATTTTTACAGTTTATTGTTGGCCATAACTCTAAAAGATACAAATTTTAGGTGAAACACACCACAGGAAATAGAAACAGTGGTTAATGACCATTGAAAACCTTTTGTGCGACACAAAAATTTTAGTTGAAGCTAATTTTTTTTTTTCCCTTTCACTAAGATCTGTATGACCTTATCAATAGGTTGGATGGTCAATCAACATTACCGTGGACGGTTGAAAGCTTTTAATGGTTGAAGTTCAATGACCACTATTTCTTGTGGTGTGGTCTACCAGAAACTTCTATCAGCTTCATTTTTGGGATCATATTCTAAAATAAGATGGAAAAATATACTGATGTTGTGCATATAAGATGCATACATCAAGGCAGGCCCTACAGTCAGGGTCTGACCCACATTGCTGGTTCTCTGTTGTAGTTCTACTCAGTGTGAGTAGATACGGGACCGGAAAGGAAATCTCCAGTGTGAGCGCAGACTTTAAAGCTACGCTTCCAAAAAAAGCCTGTGACATAAAAAATAATAATAATAATAAATAAATAAACAGAGCCAAGGGATTGACAACTAGTGAGTCAAGCACGTCACACCATTTATTAATTAATTCACGTCACAACCTTTATTAATTTATTCACGCCTGCAGACTCTAAAAAGACCTCCATCCGTTAGAATGTGGACCCACCTTCCTTCTTATTTAATATTCTATAAAATACATTAGGGTGTATTGTTATTGGATACATATTGGACTCAAGCTTTTGGATTTGGGTTCATCTTTCAATGATCCCATCCAGGTGCTTTACCTTTGGATGGGAAATGGCAAAAATTAAGATTAAAACTCGGCGGATATTTTAAGAACTTTGATACTTCCGCTGAGTACAAAGGTGTTTGGATGGGAAATGGCAAAAAGATTAAAACTCGGCGGATATTTTGGAGAACTTTGATACTTCCGCTTATTACAAAGGTGTTATGATGACACACAAGTTACTTAGAAATTACATATTCAAACTAAGGTGTTAAAACTATGGGTCTCATTTGGATTTATTACCAAAAAAAAAGCTAGGCTTATTTCATTTTCTAATGTTAAATAAGTGGACATTTACACTCAGGTCCATACTTCAGGTGGGAGTGAAAATAGCCTCATTTGAACACTGAGGTCATGGTATCAATTCCCATAGTGGGAGTGGCTAACATTGTGATGTGACTAACAGAGGTGGGTGGGTGTACTAACAATGGGGTGTGTGAATTAACCCGTAAAAAAATAAATAAAAAAATAAATAAATAAATAATAAAAACCAGTTTACATTTACTGGAATGTTAAAATTGAAAGTAGGTGGTGTTTCAACAAACATGTGTCAGCAAATCAGAGGCTAGAATTGTTCCACCAGCCCAGCCAGACTTGGAATGGTGACTTAGTGGTGATGACCAGTTTAGTCTATTTAATTTAAGTTAATGTTTGCCAGGGCTGAGAGCCAATTAGGTGAGACCCCGGATGCACCAAGGTGGGTGGGACCTCTGATTGTAGGGTTCAGAGTGATGTATATATGTGCCTTAAATCCACACTGTCCAAACATTTTGACAGCTCATTTTAGGGCATGACCCAAAAAATGAAGCTGACCCAAATCGTAGGTGGACCACACCATTGGAAACAATTGTGATTGAATCCCCACCATTAGAAACTTAATGCATTCCACCAGAATGTTAATTTTCCATGGTTGATAAGGTCGCAGAGACCTGGCTGAAGAGAAACAAAAATATCATCTTGATCCAAAGCTTTTGTGTCCCACAGGAAGTTGTTAATGGTCAATTACCACTGTTTCCTATACTATGGTCCATTTGAGACTTGGATCTTCTTCATTTTTTGGATCACACCCTATAACGAGCTTTCAATTCGGATGGTCGACATATATGCGGTCAAATACATCACTGTGGGCCCCACCCACCTCGGTGGATCTGGGGTCTCACCTAATCCGTGCCACCATGACTATACTTTCAGAGTGTTTGCCTTTCAAGCACACACTCAAATAATTAACAGCCAAATATTGAATGATTGGACTAGTTCCTTTTAAACATAGATGGTCTGTTTAAGCTTTAGAAAACTAATAGATTAACATATTTCAATATTAGAGCTTTTTTTTTTCTTTTCTTTTTTTTCTCCCATGGACCATGAGGGCCATCATTATAAACGGTTAAGATCAATGAAAAGGCAATATTGATCCAATCACTTAAGTGCCAATATATCCTATCCCAACACGTGCAACTTGGAGTTGATCGTTGTTGTCAGAGGGGTTTAGTGTCGCTGTGGGGTTCGACTATATCCAGAGTTTTCCTACTCTGAGATAATGTCTTCTTAAGTGGATACACACTCATTCCTAGTTCGGTGAAGGAGTTCATTGTGTGTTCGAAGGGGCTGCAATATAAGTAGGCAGTCAATTAATGTTGTTGGAGGGGTTTGATGTTGGTCGATCTGTATGGGTGTGGGGTTCGGGTGTGTCTAGAGTCTCCGTACCCTGGGATAATGGCTTCTCAAGTGGATACACATGCACCCATTCTTAGTTTGGTGTAAAAGTTTGAGGTGCATGCGTTTGAATGGGCCATAGTGCAGCTCAGAGTCGATCGATGTGGTCGGATGGGTTTGGTGTTGGTTGGTGTGTGTTGATGTGGGGTGTGAGTTTGTCGGAGTGTCCATACCCTGGCTTAACGTCTCCTCAAGTGGATACTCACCTATTCATAGTTCGTTTAAGGTGCTCAACATGGGTTCGAAGGGGTGGAAATGTCCACTGGAAGATGTGGAGATTGAAATCCTACCGTTGAAAACTTTTTAGGGCCCACCGTGATGTTTATTTGACAACCAACACCCGGGTAAGTAACAACTCAGTGGGTGTTACCCTTACTGTGGGGCCCACCTTGATAATGTGTTGTATATCCATGCTGTCCGTCTATTTCTCCCGCCCATTGTAGGAGGTGGTGCCAAAAATCAAGTGGATCCAAATCTCAAGCGGACCATACCATAGGAAACAGTGATGATTGAGTGCCTTGCCATTAAAAATTCCAAAAAATGTCCATTATAAGGTTTTCATAATGTTTATATCCCATCCAACCTATTAATAATGTAAAGAAGGCCTGGATGAAGGGAAAATACAAATATCATCTTCATCTAAAACTTCTGTGCCCCACAAAGTTTTTACTAGACTTTTGTCGCTATTTTTAGCGGTGTGGTCTATCGGAGATTTGGATCTTCTTTGGGTTTGGGATAACGTTCGAAAAAGAAGATGGTAAATTAGATGGACTACGTCGATATACAACAAATAAATCAAGGTGGTCCCTGCATAGTTAGGCTAGCACCTGCTAAGGTGTTTCCTGGGTAATAGCTAATCCGTTCCCTGTGACCTGCGACCCTAATACTTGGTAGACTCACAAGAGTTTCAATATGAGGTCGTGCGTTGGAGCACTCATAGTGTTGTCCATTCCCTGGTTAGTACCCAAACAGCGCCTAACAATCCTTGCTAGCATGAAAGCAGATTGCGTTGTTATGTGTCCTCACTATGATGTATGTATTATATTCACAGCATCCATTCATTTTAAGATATCATTTTAGGTCAGGAGCCCAAAAATGAGATAGATCCAAATCTCAAGTGGGCCACACCACAAAAAGCAGTGGGACAATGATTCCAACCGTTGAAACCTTCATATGGCCCACCATAATGTTTATTTGTCACTGAACACGTTCATGAGGTCACGTAGACCTGGATGAAGGGAAAAAAAAGTACAAATATCATATTGATCCAAAACTTATGTTAGCCCCCAAGAAGTTTTCATTGGTAGTGATTCAATCCCCCATATTTCTTTCTGTGGTGTGGTCCATGTTGAGATGTAGATCCAATCACATCAATTTGTGGTTGGGTGCCCGAACGGTTTGTGGACCGAGTGCCCGATATTCATGTGTTTGAGACATACGTCTCTGGACTGTTCTGTGAACAGTCGGGCGCCCGACAGTCAAACTGACTGGGCACCCGATAATGGTTTGTTTTGGCCTGTAGCTCGCTGGACATATGTTGTTTTGGGCGGGCGCCCGACCGAGTCTGACCGGGCACCCGACCGGCCGCGAACTAAAGTGCGGGGTTTCCTATTTTGAGTTGTAATTTCGGGTTTTACTATATAAAGGGGTGTAATCCGAGATTAGGTAATGAGATTAGGGTTTCTATACGTCTAAGGTGAGAAAGAGGCGAGAGGACTAGCAAAAGGGCCATCTTTGTGAATGGGGGCATAGGAGAAGGTAAGTGTATTGCTTGTAACTTCGTTTTCTTTATAGTGGAAGTTTGCACCGTGGTTTTTTACCCTTGTTGGGGTTTTTCCACGTAAATTCTGTCTTGTGGATTGTTGGTTTGTGTGAATTCTACTTCTAGTTATTATTTCTTCCTGTTCATTGTTTGTGGGTGAGACCGGAGATTGGATCTTGGTTCACCGGCGTTGTTGGCGTGCTGCGCAACAACCGGTATCAGAGCTTTTGGTTTAATTCAAGTGGGAGCGATGAAGGAAGAAGGAAAAACTAGAATTGAGAAATTTGATGGTTCAAACTTTACCTTCTGGAAGATGCAGATGGAGAATTATCTGTATCAGAAGGACCTCTAGAAGGAAAAGAGAAGAAACCAGAAAAGATGACAAATGATGAATGGGCTTTAATGGATCGGAATGCTTTAGGAACGATCCGACTCTCTTTGTCTAAGAGCGTCGCCTTCAATGTATCCAAAGTAAAGACCACAAAAGAATTAATGTAGGCTTTGGCTATGATGTATGAGAAACCCTTGACGTCCAATAAGGTTCATCTTATGAAATGGCTATTCAACATGAAGATGTCAGATGGTGGGGGCGTAGCTGAACATCTAAACGAGTTCAATACAGTCATGAGCCAATTGAAATCCGTTGGCATCACTTTTGATGATGAGGTCAGGGCACTATTGATCTTGTCCAGTTTGTCAGACAGTTAGGATGGTTTAGTGATTGCCGTGAGCAATTCTTCATGGTCTACGAAGTTGAAATTCGATGATGTGGCCGGTCTAATTCTAAGCGAAGAATCTAGAAGGAAGGCATCGAAAACTTCAGGGGATTCAGGTAATGCTCTGAATGTTGAAGGAAGAGGAAGATCTTCGAACAAAGGAAGCAATAAGCACGATCGTTCGAAGTCGAGGAATAAGTCCAAGGGACTGAAAGACAAGGACAGGTGTTGGCATTGCAGGAAGAAGGGTCATATGAAGCATGATTGCAGGGCGCTTAAGAAACAAGAAGAAAACTCTCAAGGTGGGAAGGATTCAATGAATCTATCTGAGGAGAGTGACACATAGGCGTTGATCTTGTCTCTTGATGCGCGGAATGAGTCTTGGGTTGTAGACTCGGGTGCTTCGTTTCATGCCATGATAAGTACCTAATATTGTATAATTAACCCTGGTTGTTAAGAGCAATATCATTGTTTTTCTGGTTAATTATCCCTCATTAGGTTAATTTTCTGTCTTCAGGTGTTCAAGAGAGATTGGACAAGATCCGAGCCAATCAGGGCGTTTTAGGACCTAAAAGTGATCAAGACCAAGTGTGCGGTAGTCTTGAAGGAAACTAAACCATAAAGATCAAATTATGGACCATATTCTATGGTGGACCGCACCACAACTGCTCATTGGAAGTCCAGGATGTGCATGTTTGATGATAGTGATATGGAGAACACACGAGTTTGAACGGTCAACATTGGATGTTCACATGTGGGGTCCGCCATGCATCAAACGACAAGCCAAGGAACTGCAGCTCAGTCGGCTCCACTCGCTCATGTGTGATCAGCTGGATCATCTGGACCGTCCACAACATATGTGCAACGTCTGGACCATCCAATCCATTATCCAGCAGATAGTCCAACAATGAACGTCCCGATGCTCATCAACCATTGTCCTCCATCTGTCCAGTTGCTGTCCAATGGATATCCAGATCCAGACCGACCAGCAAGTGGCCACCGTCCATCATCCATGTCCAGCTTACGGTGGACGTTCAACTCATGTGCAGTGTCCAGCGCCCAGCTGAAGGATGCCCCCCCACAACTAGCCATGGAGATCATCAAGATCGTCCATCCATTCCACCATCACATCTACCAGCCTCATCTTCATCCAACGGCCAGCACTCAACTATGGTGGACCCCACTTTAAATCCCCTCCGTCTATCCAACCAGCTGGAAGTCAAGTCCCGAACTCAACCACCATCCACTTCATCCTCGCCATCATCAAGTGGGCCGTTCACTCTCCAAGGCAGCAGCTGGAGAATCTCACACGTGCAACACAATAGCAACCGTCCAAGCAACAGCGTCCATCATCCAGTGGACCCCACAGTTCACACGTGCACACTAAAATCTCAGCCGTTGATCATCCAAATCATCTCCACCGTCCATCTCCATGCACTGCCCTCCTAAATCAGCTCCACCTTCATCTGGAGATCAGCCACTTGGCACGTATGGTCAGCTTCAGCTCCAGCTTCAACAGCCAGCGGTGTGGACCCCACATCTCAGCCGTCCAGGCCATCTCCACCGTCAAGCAAGGTGGACCACACATAACAACATCAATTGAACCGTCCATCTCAAGCAGTCCATCCCCACACGTGCAATCAAAGGATGTCCAACATCCTTCAATTGTGTAACAGCAAGGTGGGCCCCCAACATGATGAAGCTCTTCACTACCGTCCACCCATTGCTCGTGTACATCAGCAGTCCAGCAAGTGGACCCCACTTCTCCAACACACGTGCAACCTCAACACACGTGCAGGGCTGGATGATCAGCAACGCCCACCATCCACACGTGCAGACTGAAATCCACCGTTCATCCAAGCTCCTGCACTCCAGCCATCCACCTTGCACGTCAGCAACAACAATGGACTGTCCATCTGATCATCATCTACCAGTAAAATGGACGGACAGCAGCAGCACTTGAAGGGCTCATCATCAACCATCCATCCATCCAACAGATTGCAGCCGTCCACAGCAGTCCAGCAGATCATTGCAACCGTCCAGCTGATGAAAGCAATCACTGCCAGCAACGCTGTGGACCCCACTACTTCAAGACCAGCTGCAACTCCTCCTTCATCAACCGTCCACCTGCTATTGCTGCATCTCAACCATCAAGACCGTCCAGCAGGGGGCATCCCGTCCAAGCTACAGTCCATCCTCCAATCATCCAATCAGCAGACCGTCCATCTGCAAGCATCATGCACCGTCCAACAATCAGCAGACCGTCCATCAAGTGGACTGTCCATTCCCAACTGTTGGACGTCCACATCGAGTCGTCCATCAGGTGGATCATCCACCTTCACAACGAGCAGCAGCAGTGCTGCAACTCCAGCATGCTTGGCCACTCCACCGTCCAGTGGACCTCACGTTCATCAGCACCCAGCATCAAATCCCAGCACGTCCAGCATCCATCTACAGAACTTCAACATCCAGCTGATCTCCAAGCTCAGCCGTCCATCACAACAGCCAAAATCTCCAGCCGTCCAACCATCTGCAGCATCTGCAGCACCAGCACACCAGCAAAAGCTCTCTCTCTCTCTCTCTCTCTCTCTCTCTCTCTCTCTCTCTCTCTCCCCACACATGTGTAAGGCTTGGAATGCCACCTCATCATCCAAGCCTCACTCCAAGCCCAAACCTAAAAGAAAAGTTTGCTTTAGGCTTGGAGTGACACCTAGGATTGGAGTACCTTTCTTGCCACATGTCCATTCAAGCCTAACTCCAAGCCCGAACCTAAAAGCAAAGTTTGCTTTGGGCACTCCAAACCTAACTCCATTCCCAAACCTAAAGAAACTTTTGGAGTGCCACCTAGGCTTGGGAGCTCCTCATGAGGCTATAAAAGAAGCTCCTCTCCCTCTCATTCTCATCATCCCATTCTCTACAACTCCTCTCCTCTCTTTAGTTTTCTTTCTTTCTTTTGTAGTGTAGAGTAGTTTTCTCTTTTGTAGAGAATTTAGTCTTCCATTGTAGCATGGTTGGCTAAACCTCTAGCTAAGGCTAGGGGTGAAGCCTTTGAAGAAATTTACAAGCTATGGTTCTTTTGGTTCAACATTGGTGTGTGAATGTTGGAGTTTTTTTTGGTTGATTGGTTCGATTATCCACCTCGGCGGACGCTATTGTTGTGCAAGCCCCTTGATCCATCGTTGACTCCGGGCACGTTGGATGCTTGGGATCCCTTGCACACCAATTAGCTAGTTCATGATCGATAAAGTCCCTTGATCCATCGTCGACTCCGGGCACGTTGGATGCTTTGGATTCCCTACGGTCATCGAGCTAGTGCAGGTAAAGTCATCGATCTGTAAAATCCCTTGATCCATTGTCGACTCTGGGCACATTGGATGCTTTGGATTCCCTGCGATCGATAGATGAGATCTTAACTGTTGGATCGGTCAATCAAAGCCTCCTATCTTGTAAGTATGCATTTGATCGTATGAATTATAATCTTATCGGCTGACTTGTTGGCAAAGTTGTTGATCTGTATAATTCTTTGATCCATTGTCGACTCCGGGCACAGTGGATGCTTGGAATTCCCTGCGATCAACTAACGAGTGCTTCATGGTCAAATCAATCGGTTCAGATCACCATCTTTTATGAAATATGCAAATGGTTTAACTGTTTTATCTTCCGGTTGGAATGAATCTTTAGTCAATTCCAGTTGAGTTATAGTTGGACCAATGAATCAAATCTTGTGAATGAATCAAAGGTGGATCCCTGATGCCTTAGCCCCTTTTCTATTTTTGTCTTTCACCACACACAACTTGCTCCACTCTCGTGGATAAACCAGATTTCATCTCTCTCACTTAAACCAATTCCTCTAAGTGTTCTTAACCCCAATCCCTGTGGATCGACCTCGGTCTTACCGAGTATTTTACTACTTCGCTACCTGCACTTGGGTGTGCAATCTTCGGGTTGTAGCATGCCACTTTGTCAAAAGAAGTTCTTCTTGATTATGTGTCAGGTGACTTCGGAAGAGTCTACCTGGGTGATGATGAGTCATGAAGTATTGTTGGCAAGGGAGACGTTCACTTAAGTTAGAAAGACGGAACGGTCTTGAAGTTGAAGGATGTCAGACATGTACCGAGTTTAAGATGAAATTTCATCTCAGTGGAGCAGTTGGCCAATACCGGATATGTGACGACATTCACGAACGATGTATGGAAGGTCACAAAAGGTGCCTTGGTAATATCTCGAGGCAAGAAGGAAGGTACTTTGTATGTGACTTTCGAATCGTATAGTTCACTCGCAGTCGCATCAACTGGAGTGAACAGGCAGTTATGGCATCAGAGGTTAAGACATATGAGTGGGAAAGGGATGAAAGTGCTATTGTCAAATGGGAAGCTACCAGGGTTGAAAACAATCAATCTGGAGTTCTGCGAGGATTGCGTGTATGGCAAGCAGAAGAGAGTGAGCTTCAAGAAGACAGGATGCGCTTCAAAACACATCTATTGGAGCTTGTACACACTGATGTGTGGGGACCGGCACAGGTATCATCTCTTGGTGGTTCACGTTATTTTGTTTCTTTCATTGATGATGCTAGTAGAAAACTATGGGTTTATTTCTTAAAGCACAAATCGGATGTGTTTGATGTATTTAAGAAGTGGAAGATTATGCTAGAAGATGAGACAGGTAAAATTGTGAAGTGTCTCAGATTGGATAATGGGGAAGAGTATTGTGATAAGAGGTTTGAGGAGTATTGTGCAGTAAATGGGATCAAACATTAGAAAACGATTACAGTGACACCGTAGCAGAACGGTGTGGCTGAGCGCATTAACAGGACCATCCTTGAGCGCGATAGGAGCATGAGGCTACATGCAGGGTTGCCTAAGACTTTTTGGGCAGATGATGTGAATACTGTCGTATACCTCATAAATAGAAGTCCCTCAGCACCATTGGATGGTGGGCTACCAGAAGAAACGTGGACTAGAAAAGAGGTGAACTTTGCACATCTCAGAGTGTTTGGTTGTACTTCTTATGTTCACATTGATGCAGAGCACAGAAACAAGCTGGATGCGAAATCCAGAAGGTGCACGTTTATAGGCTACGGGCAGAATGATTTTAACTACCGGTTTTAGGACACAGAGAACCGAAAAATTATCAGAAGCAAGGAGGTAGTCTTTAATGAAAAAGTGATGCATAAGGATTACTTGCAGCAAAAACAGAATAAGGCCGATGAGAAGGAATTCGTAGAGTTGGAAGAGTTACCGGACACGGGTGTTATAGTGCCAAAGGATGAGCATGCACAGGAGCACGATGAGGCAGAGCCGCAGACACCGGTTGTGAGGAGATCTACTCGAGAGAGGAGACCTAAGGTCCGATACTCACCCTCCTTACATTATCTACTGCTCACAGATAATGGTGAACTAGAGTGTTTTGAAGAGGCATTGCGGTCAGATATGCGGGTTAAGTGGGAGCAGGGCATGGATGATGAGATGGATTCTCCTGAGTCCAATCGTACATGGGAGCTAGTCACTCTACCTAAGGGTAAGAAAGCTCTTCATAACAAGTGGGTTTACAGACTGAAGGAGGAGCACGATGGTTCGAAACGGTACAAGGCTAGACTGGTTGTGAAAGGGTTCCAACAAAATGCAGGTATCGACTTCACTGAAATATTTTCACCAGTGGTGAAGATGTCTACGATTCGCATGGTCTTGAGTATAATGGCTACAGAGGACTTACATCTAGAGCAGCTAGATGTTAAGACAACATTTTCTTCATGGAGACCTTAAAGAAGAGATATATATGCATCAGCCGACAGGATACGTGGCACCAGGAAAGGAGAACGAGGTGTGTAGACTGAAAAAGAGTCTATATGGCCTGAAGCAGGCCCCAAGGCAGTGGTACAAGAAGTTCAACAGTTTCATGTTGGGAAACGGGTACAGGAGATGTCATGCAGACCACTGTTGTTATTTGAAGAAGTTTGATACGTCGTACATCATTCTTCTTCTGTATGTTGACGATATGCTTGTGGCCGGATCAAGCATGAAGGACATCTCAGATCTCAAAAGAGAACCGTCTAGAGAGTTTGCCATGAAGGATTTAGGAGCTGCAAAACAAATTCTAGGCATGAGGATAAAGCGTGATAGAGAAAACAAGAAGCTAGTTTTGTCACAAGCAAAGTACATAGCCAAGCTACTTGATCGATTCAGCATGGGAGGTGCTAAGCCAGTTAGCACTCCATTAGCCAACCACTTCAAGCTTTCTAAGGAGCAAGGAGCTAAGATGCAGGAGGAACAGGACTACATGGCTAAAGTCCCTTATGCGTCAGCTATAGGGAGCCTCATGTATGCTATGGTTAGCATGAGGCCAGATATTGCTCAAGCAGTGGGAGTTGTTAACAGGTTCATGAACAACCTCGGGAAGGAACATTAGGAAGTTGTGAAGTGGATCCTCAGATACCTAGTAAGTACTGTGGATGTAGGGCTGTGTTATGGAGGGTCGAAAATCAAGTTACAAGGCTATGTCGACTTAGATTTGGCAAGGGATATCGACAGCAAAAGGAGCACTACAGGATATGTCTTTACCCTAGGTAGTGCTGCAGTCAGTTAGGTCTCTCAGTTACAGAAGATAGTATCCATCAGTACAACGGAAGTAGAATATATTGCAGCTATAGAAGCATGCAAGGAGATGCTGTGGATGGAAGGTTTTATGGAAGAGTTGGGGAAGAAGCAAGCAGATTACAAGCTGTATAGTGACAGTGAGAGTGCAATACACTTGGTTAAGAATTCAGCCTTTCATTCGAGGACCAAACATATTGACATCAAATATCACTTCACACGTTTGTTACTAGAAGATGGAAATATTGCTTTGGAGAAGATCCATACAAGTGAGAATCCTGCAGATATGTTGACCAAGGCGGTCACACGGGAGAAGCTGAAGCTCTGTTCAGCTTTGATTGGTCTTCAAGCTTGAAGACGGGGAGGTGGTGCACTCCGGATGTAGAAGACGAAGGAATATGGTGATGTGTCTCCAAGTGTGAGATTGTTGAGATGTGGATCCAATCACATCAATTTGTGGTCGGGCGCTCAGACGGTCTGTGGACCGGGCGCCCGATATTCATGTGTTTGAGACATACGTCTCTGGACTGTTCTATGAACAGTCGGGCGCCCGATAATGGTCTGTTTTGACCTGTAGCTCGCTGGACATATGTTGTATTGGGCGGGAGCCCGACCGAGTCTGACCGGGCGCCCGACCAACCACTAGGCCTGCACACGGGTCGGGTTAGGGTCGGGTCGGGCCCAACCCTGGACCGAACCTAAATATATTTAAAGGTCCGGGTTTCGGTCCGGGTCGTGACCGGGTTGGGCTGACCCAACCCTAACCCTACCCTACTTGTAAAAGGGTCAACCCTAACCCTACCCTACCCTATATGCTAAACCGGGTCGGGTCGGGTCAGGTTGGGTCAGGTTAAGACTATGTTTCTATGGTGTGGTCCACCTAAGATTTGAGCCAGCTTCATTTTTGGTATCATATCCTAAAATGATCTTTCAAAATAGTTGGATGATGTGAATTTAAGACACATAGAAAGGGGCCACTTACCTTGGTGGATCCCGAATGTCACCTAATCCGCTCCTTGTGAGTGTGAGATGAGCACAGCTTGGGTGAGAGTCGGTGAGACCCGAACCAGCCATGTGGGTGAGACCCTAACCATGAGGCTCACCTCGATGTATATATTGTAAATCCATGCCCTCCATTTACGTTTCCACATTATTATAGGACATAGTCCCAAAAAGGAAGCAGATAGAAGCTTTATGTAAACCACACCACAAAAATCAGTGGTCATTGAACTCCCACCATTAAAAGATTCTAGAGTCCACCTTAATACTTATTGACCATTCAACCTATTGATAATGCTCTATAGATATTTCTAAAAGCAATAAATTAGTATAAACGGGGCGGTTCGGGTCAGGTGGAACGGGTCAAGTATACACGGGTCGAGGTACGGGTCGGGTCGGGCTGGTTTGGCATGTACCCTAAACCGTACCTAAATTAAAAACGGTCCAGCCGCATGTACTCGAGACCGGACCATTTTCTCAGTCGGGTCAGGACGGATCGGGTTTCTTCCGGGTCGGGTCGGGCGGGTTAGGCGGGTTAACGGGGCAGATGTGCAACCCTACCAGCCGCGAACTAAAGTGCGGGGTTTCCTATTTTGAGTTGTAATTTCGAGTTTTACTATATAAAGGGGTATAATCCGGGATTAGGTAATGGGATTAGGGTTTCTATACATCCAAGGTGAGAAAGAGGCGAGAGGATTAGCAAAAGGGTCATCTTTGTGCATGGGAGCATAGGAGAAGATAAGTGTATTGCTTGTAACTTCGTTTTCTTCATAGTGGAAGTTTGCACCCGTGGTTTTTTACCCTTGTTGGGGTTTTTCCACGTAAATTCCGTCTTGTGGATTGTTGGTTTGTGTGAATTCTACTTCTAGTTATTATTTCTTCCTGTTTATTATTTGTGGGTGACACCGGAGATTGGATCTCGGTTCACTGGTGTTGTTGGCGTGCTGCGCAACAGTCGACTTGAGATTCGGATCTACCTCATTTTTGGATAGATACCCTGAAATGATAAATGAATGGACAATGAAGATATAATATAACACTTGGCTCCGTGGTGGTGTGGGGCGTTTTTCCCTATAGTGTGGCCTACACACATGATGGAGAGATTGGATTGCATGCACACATCAAAGTGAGTCTAAAAAATAACTTCTACTTTTAGCTTACCCTAGGGGCGTGGATCCGGCCTCCTTTTTAGTACTTTTGGTTGTGACAAGGACTTTTGTATGGCGTTGCCCCACAAATTTACAGCGGTACATTCCCATGATGTGGCATGTTCTGATAATTTTAAACTAATGCCATAGGTAGATGACCATTTCTCGGGGTGCCAAAGCATCCAACAAAGGCTTGCAATTGATGCATCTGTCTTGTATTGTTCAGTACCGTACAGTCCCTTGTATCGTGCTCTATTTAGTTCGCAAGGAGGTAACCATAATATTCATGGACAATATCAATATGTATCAAGCAATATGTATGTGCTTCGGATGATAAACCATGCATCCAACCTGACTTAATAAGTCATGGACCAAGCCTTTGTAACTGAAAGCTTTGTGGCGTCCATCAGTTCTGCCAAATCATTCTAGGATGTGAGCTAAAAAATGAGGCATATAAAAAATTCGAGTGAGCCAAACTATAAGAAACTGTGGGGATTGGACACCCACCATCGAGACCTTTCTGAGTCGCAAGCATTGGATGGTTCAGGCCCTGTCCTAGCCCAGATCGACCCATTCAAAATGTGGGTCTGAAGCAGCCCCAGACCTAGCCCGTTGGATAGCCCTGCGTATGTGGGGAAAATAATGGTATGGAAATGAGCTGGGCTGGGTTGGCCTTATGGGTTTTAGGCCATTACAGATCATGCTCACATTGGTTATAGAGGGTCGTGGTTGTGGGTGTCCTCCAATCAAGATGACCTTGTTTGGCATTCAGGCCTAGGCCTTTGAGGCTTGGACTGAAATAGCAGCGCTGTCCGCAGGGCCTAAAATTAACGCCTGTTTAAGAATTGGCTGGTCTTCAGCTGTGTCTAATAGATCATCGCTTGGCCCGGCTCATTTATGGTTTCAAGGGTGTTTTTGTCATATATCATGCAGGTTTAATGAAAACCCAGAACTTGCACAAAAGCGGGTGGGATAGGGCTCGCCCCTATTGCTGTCATGGGTCCATTCGATCTTGGGCCTAGCTTTCACATTGTGGGCCGGTCTTGGACAGACCTCGGCCTGCCCTCTCCTGCCCTAATCATGGTTCTTGTGGCCTGGATTTAGAGCTGTACACAAGCTGAAACGAGTCGAGCTTGGATTTGTTCGGCCAGCAGCCTACCACAACTCAAGTTTGGCTCAGCTCGGTCCTCAAGTCTAACTGGCGAGCTCGGCTTGGTTCGGTCAGCAACTCGTGCCACCTCGAGCCGAGTTCGACTTCTAGGTTTCGTGCTGAGTTCGGGTCAACTAGTGCAAAAAAATAAATAAATAAATTAAATTAAAGAAGGCTTGGGCCAAATTTTTTTTAAAAGAGTAAGGATTAGAGCGCTCGAATTCAATCCATATCATATGTATATTATATATATGTAAGGTATTTAAAACTAGACCGAGTCAAACCATGTCAAGTTCGAGCCAAGCTTGAACCAAGTCGAGCCGAGCTTGGCTCGAACCTAGCATTTGATCCAAGCTTATTCGAGCTTATTCGAGCTGAGTTGAGTGAGTTGACTGAGGTAGCTTGGCTCGTGTTCAGCTCTCCCTGGATTTGATGTCCGAGAGCAGGCCTTCTGTTGATGTTAATAGGCTTGGCTGGTCTACAATCCAAGGCTTGTTGTTTAGTTGGCGGAGTCCAGGTCTAACTTCAACGGCTGGTTGACAATGGAGTTGGGCTTTCGAGAAATGTTGTGCCCTACGTGTGTGATATCAAAGCAGCTCATCCATTCCCCACCGTCTAATTTCCATGTTCAAAATGTTAGGGGGCGGGAACGTGGTGAGTTTCTCTTGACCGTTCATTTGTCTTTGTAAACGTTTAATGATCATATCCACCTGATTCTTTAGACATGGGTTCCATGGTGGGGATCACCTAAGTAACATCTCAGATACCCTGCACATATGCCTCGTTTCCTCGTGTGAATTGGGTGCAACTGCAGTCTCCATGTTTTGTACGAGAGACATTTGAAAATTACAAGACCGGATCAAAACGATTTATTAAATAACAAATTGATGTAAAACAAATTGCACGGATTCATTCATGGCGAGGATGCACAAAAGGAGCCCAAGTCCATGAAGAATCGACAATCACAACCTAGTTCGACCGGTCAAACAACCTGATTGATCGGTCTAACGCTTGCCAGAAAATTCAACTCTGTCCCCAGACAGATTTTAGCATTTTCGACTGGTCAACACATCTGGTCAACCGATCAAAATATTCCAAAATGTCACAAAAATGAGTTGAACTCTTTGGACAAATTCTGGCCTTTTTGACTTATCAACTAATCAGGTCGACCGGTCAAATCGACAGGTCAAGTCCAATTTACGAACGATGCATATTAGTACAATCTCTCGTTTTCTTTCCTATTTTTCTTAAGACTCTTTCGATTGGTCTGTGGGGTTTTGTTTAGAGTATATATATAATGTCTTTTAAACTCATTTTTAGATCACTCATCATGTCATTCCAATCAATAAATCTCTAGTGTTTACTAATTTTCTCTTATGAATTCAAGAGCGCCTTGTTGATTTAAGGTATTTATCTTTTGAGGAAGACGGTGATCATCCTCATCACGTCCTACCCTGCTTCACAAATGTTTAATACATGGAAAGGGACTGATGTGTTTGCACCTTAGGTGGTAGAGAATGATTCACACCAACCGTTCATCCGTAAGGGTAGCTAGGACTTGTAGGACTCTACTAGGACTAATTTTTTTAGTGGTGATCAAACACCCACCATCTACCAGGACTATCTACGTTCCTCTCTCTCTCTCTCTCTCTCTCTCTCTGAGACTCTTCCTCATCTCTCTTGTAATAGTTGTATTGGATACAACTACTATATATATATATATATATATATATATATATATATATATATATATATATATATATAATAATAATAATAATAATAATAATAATAATAATAATAATAATAATAAGAAATTTAGAATTCCTCACATACATATTTCTCACATGGTCTGATCTAGGCCCGTTAAAGCTCTACTGTTGTGAGGTGTCTCTACGATCGCTTCGGCTACAACAACACTTCCCAAATCACATCATCCCATCATACGTCTAGAGCAGTGCTTACTCCGATTCAGGCCACTTCCATTACTGAGATCTTCAACCATCAATAGGCAACCCCGCTCAATCTTCGGCCACCAATGAGCTCGACATCACCAGAAGCGTCAGGCCCATCACAACAGTACACCAAAACAGCATTTTTGTGACGAACCAAGTCCGTCGCATATCGAACTTCCTCTGCCGGTTGGTCCGTAGATAGCTGCCGACGCGAAAATTTACGACGAATATCGTCCGTCGCTGTTAACTGCCGTAGCGAACCTTTACAACGGATACCGTTCGTCGCAGATTAGCTGTCTAGTCGAAACTGTCACGACGGAATTGATTCGTCGTTAAATTTTCTGTAAATTAAAAAGAACTAGCAGCTTGTTTGTTGTTTTTTAAATCTGTTGCACACGATCGTCATTCAAATTAAAAAAAAAATAAAAATCCGCAACCCAAGTAAATCACAAATCATCATTATATCATATATGAAACATGAGTATCAGTTTTATAATCCAAGAACAAAAAAGAAAAAAAAAAAAACAAAAGACAATGAAGAAAAACATTTAAAAAAGAGTCACAATTGAATTATAGGAGACCCTAAAGCTATTTGCAACTGGAACTGTGCTACCCTGGTATCAAGGAACATTCCTGAAATGGTTTCCGTATTTGAAACGGTTTAAAACCGATCCAAAATAAAATAAATTTTAAAATAATCCACCTGTTTACTATATTTACATACAGAAACCACCTGTTTGAATAATTTTTAAGATAAAAATTCACTATAATAAAAAATTCTGCTAACAGTGCCCACTCGAACAGGGTGACCTTTGTTGCAGCTGACTCGCAACGCCCGTTCCAAGTTCTCAATTTTTTTGGTCCAAGGATTGTTCTTTATTAGTCTGTCTGTTGCCGCTCAAGTCTCTCATCCACTGCCCATCATAACAACAATGAAAGAAACAAAAAGCCAAATCAATATAAATCTTATCTTTCAAAAAAATCAATAAGATCCAACAGAAACAATAAAAGAAACAAAAAGCCTAATGGACTATTTTCTTGTGCAATCCAGACATGGAGTTGTCCTATAGTAGTGGAATATATGAAAGTATGCAACTCCTGGTATAGATCCAAATAGCTCAGAAAACTTGAAATAGCATCTTCCTCTCAAAATGATGCATATGACTACAATGACTTAAGATCATTTCCTTCAGAAAACGGCGTTCAATTCCAATGGTTATGACTGTTGCCCATGTGTACAGTTTTTGTGAATTGTTACTTTTTATGATAATTTTGCAAGTAGGTGCACCAAGAGGAATTTGCAAGAGTAATGATGTGGCCAATTAATTACAAACATCTGTTTTTATGATCCATTGATCAAATGAGTAAACTCATAAAACCAAAGTGCATCTCTCGAATCATACAATACACCAAAATTCATTGAGGCATTATTTTGCAAAATCATAATTCCTGAATTATGCTGTAAAAATCTATAAAAATCATAGATAAATTTCATTAAGGCAATAAATTACTATAGTGGAGCATAAGAGGATGACAAATCAAGAAAATGGTGTGGCCAACTGTAACATAGATAGATAGGATTGAAAAAATCTTCAGCTCAAACATCCTCAATCAACGAAATGCAAAAAGAAAAAGAAGAAAAGAAGAAAAAGAAAAAAAGAAAAAAAGAAAAAGAAGAGAATCGATCTATTTACCAAAGTGAGATACAAGCATGGATGAACCATTGGAAAATGACATATATAGTTGTCCACAAGATAGAGTTAATCTAGGTCAACTGAGGTACATGCAGAGTGCCTCAATGGTCTAGCAAAACCACTGACAGAGAAGTTGCATACTTTTAAACCAAGATGCTTGCTCAAAGTTGGCTTTACACAAGGAATTTGCAGCAAAGGAAAATGATTTTGAAGAAGCCAACCTTCTAGAAAGCTTCCAACTTCTGCCTTAGGTCAGCAATCTCAGCTTCAGCAGTAGGCAACCTTTGTTGAGACATTGTTTCAGATTCATTGGCTGCTTAAACACGCAACTCGAAGTTGGTCAAAGAGAAGATTTAAGACTTTGGACACATGCCCATACTTGTTTTCCAAGCCCCTAGATTCAATGAGATCCCTACGGTTATGGAACCATTTTAATTTTTAAACTATAAGTATTTGAAAGGTTTCCAGAAGATTGATCAGATGGTCTTCTTCCTATAAACTTTTTACTAGCTTGTCGTCCACATAGACTTTTATTGTTTTGCCGATCTGTCATGTGAAAATTTTGTTGATGAGACGCTGGTAAGTGGCACTCGTATTCTTAAGGCCGAAGGGCATTACTTTGTAACAGTAAAGTCCTGGGTCGGTGATGAATGATGTCTTCTCCATGTCGGGTGGGTGCATGGTGATTTGGTTGTAACCCAAGTATGTGTCTATGAAGCTAAGGAGTGCATGCCCTGCTGTGGCATCGACCATTTGGTCGATTCTGGGAGTGAGGAAGCTGTCTTTCGGGCATGCTTTATTCAGGTCGGTGTAGTCGACACACATTCGCCACTTCCCATTAGACTTTTTAATGAGAACCACATTGGCTACCCATTTCGGGTATGTTGCCTCCACAACGAACCCTGCTTTCAGAAGCTTACTTACTTCTTCTCTTGCTGCTACCTGTCTTTCTTGATTTACTGTGCAGTATCGCTAGTGGACGGGCTTGAACTTTGGGTCCACCTGTAGCCTATGGACCGCAGTTTTCGGGTCAATCCGGGCATATCTTCGTGCGACTAGGCAAAAACGTCTTGATGTTCTATCAAGAACTGCGAGAAACGAGCTCGGGTTCCGGCATCAAGCGCCGACCCGATATAGACTTGTTTAGAAGGATCCCCGGTTGATAATGCTACCGGGATCAAGTCTTCTGCTGGTGAGCAACCCTTGGGGTCGCTTTTTCTAGAATTTAGAGTCATTAGTCTTTTCCTTTCGATTCTTCTGAATTGTGGTATCGTTATCGCAATCGGGTTGACTGGTTTGCCCTTTTCTTTCTTGAGTACCGTCTCATAGCAAGCTCTGGCGACCGTCTGGCTTCCCCTAACTATCCTGACCCCTTCCGGGGTAGGGAATTTTATGCACAGGTATAATGGGGAGATTGAGGCTCCAAGTTCCGCCATTGATGTGCGGCCGAGAATGGTGTTGTAGTTCCGCTACGATCAGGAAGTTGATCATCATGTTGATTCGGTTCGGGGCTTCCCCGAAGATGACTAGTAGATCGATGCAAGCCTCAGGTTCGACTGTTTCGCTGCCGAATCCTACCAATGAGGTTTGGACCTGCTTTAAGCGATTCCTTGGAATATTCATAGCGTTGAAGGCGGATGTGTACAGGACGTCTGTTGAGCTCCCTATGTCGAGCATGATCCTGTGGGTTTTGTAGTTGACAATTCTCAGAGTCACAACGAGTGCATCATCATGGGGGAATTGGATTCCCTTTCCGTCCTCTTCGGAGAAGGTGATCGATTGTCGCTTCCAGTCGGGCTGCTTCATCGTTCTTTCAGTGTTTTAGGCCTCATGGGCCCTTTTGGTGTGGGCCTTTCTCGCGTTGTTTGAGTCGCCTACTCCTCCTGGTCCACCGGAGATCATGTGGATTTCTCCAGCGGGTTCGGAGGGCTCTTGTTGCGTCCTTCCTTCTTGCTAGGCTTGCCTTCGACACGTAGATTCTTGTTGTCGACGATCTGTCTACTGAGGTGACTAGTCGCGCTTCCGATCGTTGCGCTCTATATAGGATTTGAGGTATCCTCGGCGGATGAGGGATTCTATCTCACCCTTTAAAGAGATGCAGTCTCTGGTATTATGGTCGTGGTCCTGATGAAATTCACAGAACTTTTGCCTGTCCCGCGTGCTGGGATTTGCTTTTAGCTTGGGTGGCCACACAGTGTACTTCTGGTCCTTGATGTGCATGAGGATTTTCGGTCGTGGTATTGAGGGGTGTTTATTCTGAATATCGTCCCTCAAGAGGATCTAATTTCCTGCGGGTGCGATCTCTCCGATCGTCCCTTCTCCTTCTCTCTTCAGGCCTTTTCTTTTTCTCACTTGGTTCGACTTCGAATTCTCTAGCCTTTACTAGTTCTTCTGTGTTGATATATTTCTGAGCTTTGGCCTGAAATTCAGCCATAGTTTTTGGGGTGTTTTTGTTGAGGGCCCACCTGAACTCCTTGTTGTGGACTCCGTTGAGGAGTGCTGGAAGGCCTGCTTCGTCGGTGTATCCCTCATCTTGGATTGCTTCGGATGTGAACTTGACAAGGAAATCCTTGAGGGATTCGTCGCTCTTCTGCTTCATAGTAGCTAGATGAGCGGTGGTTGTCTTCATTGTACGGCTCCCGATGAATTGTGATCCGAACAGAGTACATAGTTGTGCAAAGGAATTGATCGACTTTGGCTTCAGGTTACGGAACCAGGTGAGGGCCGCACCCTTCAAGGTGAGGGAGAATGCTCGGCACATGATTGCCTGACCTACCCCTTCTAGATGCATATAGGCTTTGAAGACTTCGAGGTATTCGATTGGATCCCCAGATCCGTTGTAGGATGGTATATTACTAGGCACCCGAAAGTTTTTGGGTCGGGGATCTTGCATGATTTCGTCCATGAAGGGCGACTCGGTTTGGTCGATCATAGCCTGTAACAATGTTGGATACCTGAAGCGCGCTGCTGCTCCAATATGACGAACTTATTCTTTAGATCTTCTAGTTCCTTCGTCCAGTCTGGAACATGATTGGTGCTGGACACCTCTGTTGGTTCTGAAAGTTTGTGGTCGCCCCCTTTCGGTACGTTGTTCTGTCTGTGATGTCGACGTCGGTGTCCAATGAATGACGTAGATCGCCAACGTAGAGCCTTCCTCCCGCATCATTAGCTGGTTGATGAGCTTGAGTCATTGGCCGTGGGATGGGTTCCACAGATGGTTGAGCTTGTTGGACGAATGGAGCACGACTATTTGATAGGTTTTGAAAAGATGCTCCTTCATGCTGAGGGGTAGGCAAGGGCGGTAGACGACGTTCTATCCGATCCGCAATATCCACAAGGCGCATCATCTCTGATCGCACAATCTGGATGTCAGCCTCTATAACATTCCTCCACATTGGATCGTCCGTCGTTGGCCGTGGTGGAGGTGGAGGAAGGGCGGCAGCCTCCCTTCGTGTCGTTCATGATCGAGTACATGTTGCAGAAGCTTGGGATTGAGCCATACTGTGATCTCCATTCCTTTGAACAGATTCTGCATGAGCGGTAGCTTTTGATCCATGCCTCATGTTCTTCTTTGGTGGCATTGTGAAGTGATTCCGAAGAACAGCAAAAGATATCTCAAGTGGGCCCCACGGTGGGCGTCAATCTGTTGACGTTAGATTTCGTCACCAGATGTTGATCAGGGACCAACTTGAATCTTTGCCATTGGATTGATGGATGATGAAGAAGATATGCCAATTGGTGCCTGCAAAACACCACCAGGGATTAGGATGGGCACCGGTGGTTCCGGCTGATGACCCTCCAATGCCTAAGTTAGTGGACGTAGGATAATCACCAAAGATAAATGAGTCTTGGTATTTCTGTATGCATACATTTAATCATAGCATGGAGTGATATTTATACCGTAAATTGCTACCGTATTCAAGTAGGATCTTACTTGCTGTCGAGATTTATCTCCTAGTTAGGATGGGTCACGATCAGGGCCAGATACGTGATTGCGTTGGAGAGATTGGTAAGATTATCTGCGCAGTGCGGATATCTCTCATATTAGTGGACAGGTGATGAATCCCGTGATTTGCAGAACACGTGATCGAGTTTTGGTCGTTCGAAGGTAGCGCTCGGTCGATTGTAATCAATAAGCAAGTCTGCTCGTCAAGGGTCAGTTGTAGATGAGAGAAGTAGGCGACCATTCTAGCGCGATCAAGCGAGAGATACTGACCGCTCCAATCCGGAGAGGTCGGTTGTGTACTAAAGAATGTCAACCACTTATACCGAATAAGCAAGCTAGTATAGCAAAGCACGGACATAGCCAATCCGAGCACTTGAGTATTCGGGCACAAAATTAGAGAATGTCAGTTCTCACTCATGTGTAGCTATGACCACGTAAATGCAGAGTATTCCAAATTAACCTATAACACCAACGAGACACTAGCCCCATCGGTAGGTGGGTGCGTCATGTGACTAACCATGTGGGTGCGTTGCCCAGCCAGTGAAAAGAAGGAAAAAAAAAAGAAAAAAGAAAAGGTGCCTTGAGGACTTTCCCATCAGCACAAGGCATCCAAAAACATACACCTCCAATCTTTCAACATTTTCCTTCCAAGAGCTACTTGCTTACCAACATGATTGATTCACTACCTCATGAAGGCATGGTTCTAAAACACGCTGGCTCAACTCGAAACTCGCCCGATCAACTCAACTCTGCAAGATTTCAAGCTGAGTCGCACTCAAAACTCAACTGAGTCAACTTGACTCGGCAAGATTTTGAGCTGAATTCATTGGGAAACTCGGCACTAGATTGACTCGTTTTGGACTGGAACAAACTCATCGAGTCGACTTGATTGCTCACTCGACTAGACACGACTTGAACCAAGTCACCCGCCTTATGAATCCGTTCATTCTCCATCGATTTCTACAAAATTTCCCACTTTTTTTTTCTTTTTTTCTTTTTTTCTTTTTTTGCATTAATTTCCAGCAGTTTTGAACTTCTTTTGAAATTTCCATACTATGTTCCTAATGAAGCTTTCCGTCCACGTGATGGAGGCGATGAATTTGCCCCCGATGGTCCTCAACGGTAATCTACCGTACAAGGATCCATACCATCGTCTGACCATTGATCATGAAGCTGGGTCCTGATCAAGGAGAAGATTGGCCTAATTATCATGGTGTGGGCCACGTTTTTGACGAATATGATTTCATATAGCAATGACGCGTTTGCAATAAAGAAAGGGGTGCTTGTTTCATCAACAGATGATGGCAATTTCCTAATTCTTCCGTAACTCCTTTATTTATTTATTTATTTATTTATTTTTTTTTTTTGAGTGCGGATCATCTGTGCTGAAGGCACAAGAAATTTCAGCGCCGTTGCTTCTCATTGTTCCACGTCATCTCAGAGTACTCTGGCTGACGAGATACCCAGGATTTCTCTCCCCCAAATACATGGCGTGCTACACGCATCACTTTTAACGTGTGAAACTTTTTTGGGTACCATAATGATTTATGTTTCATATCCACACCGTCCATCAATTTTTACAGATGATTCTAGATCATGAACCCAAAATTGAGGCATATCCAAAGTTCAAGCAAACCACGTCAAAGAAAGTAGCCGATGTTGCATGGAAATCGTTGACACCTTCCTAGGGTCCACTGTTATGTTTTTTTTTTTGCTATCTAACCTCTTAATAATCTTACACATACCTTCATGAAGGGAAAACACAAATATAAGCTTGATCAGAGCCTCCTGTGACCCCAAGAAGTTTTCAACACTAGACATTCAATTCATACTCTTTTTGTAATATGACCCGGTTGAGCTTGGTTCTGCCTCATTTTTTGTCTAGTTCCATAAAATGGTATGAAAAAAATGGCTGGACAGTGTGGATCTGTCAAATACATCATAATAGGGCCCACTGAAGTTTCACATGTAAATACTTCTGGCTTTCTTCTCTGGCGAGAATGTGCTGCATCACGGGAGCATATTAGGTGAGACCCCAAGACCGTGCGGCCCTTACAGTGGTGCCCACCTTGACATGTGTATTCCATATCCAACCCATCCATCCATTTTTCTGGATAATTTTAAAGAATTATCCAAAAAATGAAACAGTGGTGGCTTACTATTAGCTTACTATTCAAGATTTTTGTTTCCTTAGCTCCAGCATATTTGATTGACAGAAATATACGTGTCTTTCTCTTGCAAATTTCAAGTTTATATGGTTGTACAGTCTCTGGTAGATAACTTGAATTCATTGCTATCATGAATTTTAGGCAGCGATCATGGAGTGAAAGCAAGCACAAGTGGATGGGTGGTTGCTAACGATTGTCTTGAATGAAGGAACCTGATGGAGTTTTCCTTCTCACGTGACAGAGGAGAGAGAGAGTGAACTGGAAGTGGCCGGGCGCCCGGACCATTTAGTGGCCGGGCGACCGAAATTCCAGAAATAGGCGGCAAGGCTGCTGGACACTTTTGTCCATTTCCGAGCGCCCCACGGTTTTGGTGACCGGCGCCCGATGACCCGGCCGGGCGCCCGACCATGTTTGGTCCGGGCGCCCGAAATTCATTTTTTCTCATGTTCATTGCTGGACTGTTTTTGAGTTGGCCGGACGCCCGACGGTCTGGTGACCGGGCGCCCGATCCGGCGCGAACTGCTTGTACGCAGTTTCCATATTTGGCTCTAATTCCTCCGTTTTTGGTACTTAAGCGCTCCAAAACGGGATTAGGGTATCCCATTGTGTGGCTAACACGTCCAAGGTGAGAAAGAGAGAAAAAGAGGAAGAGAGAAAGAGAAGAGAGAGAAAGAAGAAGCTTGTAGAAGGGAGAAGTTGCTTGAAGAAGGATTCTTCTGCGCAACGGTCGTCTCAGCGCTTCTACGTCCTCGGGATCTGTGAGATCGTTTCTCCTTTACTATTCTCTTGTTGTTTATCCATCCCTGCGTGGGTGAAGAAGTTTAATCTAAGCGGTGTGTGCTTGTGATCGGTTGTAACAGTTCACTGAGATAGTGGATTGTTGATCTGAACTAGGTCCCGTGGTTTTTACCTCTTTTGAGGGTTTTCCACGTAAAAACTCTTTGTGTTCGTGTGGTACATATTTGTTCTTGATTATTGCATTAGCATAGTCCATAATTCTAGTGTATTGGGGGGCGAGATCCGAAGGTTTGTGTGAAACGCACCCAACAAAGTGGTATCAGAGCGTTCAGGTTGTTTGAACAGTGTGAGATCGGTTCTGAATTATGGAAGGTGGCTCATCAAGGATGATCAGCCTCAATGGTTCTAACTGGACCATATGGAAGGCTAAGATGGAGGACTTGCTCTATTGCAAGGACTTGTATGCTCTAATTCTAGGCATATCGGCGAAGACAAAGGATATGTCAGATGATGATTGGAAGAAAGTGGACCGGAAGGCGGTGGGGTTCATTAGACAATGGTTGGATGATTCGGTTTTCCACCATGTGTCTACAGAAACCTCAGCCGCTAGCCTATGGCTGAAATTGCAAGGGCTGTATGAGAGGAAGACAGCCGGCAATAAGATTTTCCTGATAAGACGACTTATGAATCTCAAGTTTAAAGATGGTGGTTCTGTGGCTGAACACATGAATGAGGTCAGCAACATTGTGAACCAGCTCTCCGCCATGAAGATGGTCCTGGATGATGAACTTCAGGCTTTGCTACTGCTTAGCTCATTACCTGACAGTTGGGAGACATTGGTGGTGTCTCTAAGTAACTCCGCGCCAGACGGAAAGGTATCCATGGATCAGGTAACAAGTTGTCTCTTCAATGAAGAGACAAGGAGGAAGTCCCTAGGGCCTGCTCAACAAGAGGCCCTTGTGACACAAGATCGGGGGAGAGGAAAGAACAGAAAGGGCGGAAAGGCTCGAGATAAATCAAGAGGCAAGTCAGTTGCCAGGAAAGATGTTGAATGCTGGAATTGTGGCAAGAAGGGCCACTATAAGCATGAATGTCACAAGAAGAAGAGTGACAAGAAGGGTAAAGGAAAGGAGAAGGAAGATGAATCGAATTCTACTGCGGTCGCCTCAGATGGTGACGTTGTTGTTATTCTTTCGGCAGATCACGATACTTGTCTCACGGCTTCGAGTCAGGACACCGACTGGGTGATAGACTCGGGAGCCTCGTTTCATGCGACTCCACGCAAAGATTTCTTCACAAGCTACAAGTCAGGTGACTATGGGACAGTGAAGATGGAAAATTCTGGTGTTTCGAAGATTGTAGGGGTCGGTGATATTTGTTTGAAGACCGATGTGGGCTGCACATTGGTTCTCAGGGATGTGAGACACATTCCAGACCTTCGTCTCAACTTGATGTCAACAGGAAGGCTGGATGATGATGGCTATGAAAGCCGGTTTGCTGGTGGGCGCTGGAAGCTCATAAAAGGTTCGATGATGGCAGCCAGAGGAAAGAAGTGTTGCACCCTTTACAAGGCAAGTATCAGTGTATGCAAGGGTGGATTGAACGCAGCAGAGGATTCAGCTACTGACGTGTGGCATAGGCGTCTAGGCCATATGAGTGAAAAAGGGCTTCAGCTACTAGCAAAGAAGCAGCTCCTTCCAGACGTGACAGATATACCTCTCAAAACCTGTATTGACTGTTTATCTAGGAAACAGCATAGAGTTTCCTTTGTTAAAACTGCTTCTCATACTAATAAAGTACATGCATTAGATTTGGTTTATTCTGATGTTTGTGGTCCTATGAGGACAAAAACCTTGGGTGGGGCATTGTATTTTGTCACATTTATAGATGATGCATCTAGGAGGGTTTGGGTGTATGCTTTGAAATTCAAGGACGAGGTCTTTGGTGTCTTTAAACTGTTTCATGCTATGGTCGAGAGAGAGACAGGCAGATCATTGAAGTGCATCCGCACTGACAATGGTGGTGAATACATAGGCGACTTCCACGAGTATTGCAAGTCACTGGGTATACGGCATGAACAGTCAGTTCCCAAGACCCCCAGCATAATGGTGTGGCTGAGCGAATGAATCGCACCATTGTAGAGAGAATCAGATGCATGTTATCCCATGCAAAGTTGCCCAAGATGTTCTGGGGAGAAGCAATGCACACGGCGGTGTATTTGATAAACAGGTCTCCATCAGCCTCGTTGAATGGAGAAGTACCTGAGAAGGTGTGGACTGGACGTGATCCATCGTACAGTCATCTCAGGGTGAGATGGTGTTTGGATGTAGGGCATCCATTCACGTACCAAAGGACGAGAGGTCCAAGCTCGATATGAAGATCAGGCAGTGTGTGTTCTTAGGGTACGGTGATGAGAAGTTCAGTTACAGGTTGTGGGATTCGACCGAGAAGAAGCTCGTCAGGAGCAGAGATGTGGTTTTCATTGAAGATCAGTGTATAGAAGACATTGAAAAGCCAGTAAAGACCCAACCCAGTTCAGGTGAACTGGAGGACATGGATCCAGTTACTCCTCCCGTGGTGCCTGATGACGGGGGAGTACAGCAAGGTGCAGAGGATGAGGGAGTCCCTACAGAAGATGGACAGGGGGAGCAGCCCAAACTTGATCCACCTGTTGAGCCACAGGTGAGGAGGACATTAAGGGACAGACATCCATCCAAGAAGTACTCGCCGCATGAGTACATTATGCTCACAGATGGGGGAGAGCCAGAAGACTATTCTGAGGCCCTAGCCGACGAGCATAAGGGGGAGTGGTTGAAAGCTATGCAAGAGGAGATGGAATCCTTGCATAAGAATCGCACCTATGATATGGTGAAATTGCCTAAGGGCAAGAAAGCTCTGAGCAACAAGTGGGTGTTCAGAAAGAAGAATGAGCAGAAGAATTCACAGACAAGGTACAAGGCCAGACTTGTGGTGAAAGGGTTTGGTCAGAGGAAAGGAATAGACTTCGAGGAGATATTCTCACCAGTGGTGAAGATGACATCCATACGGGTGTTGCTTGGGTTGGCGGCTAGCATGGATCTGGAGATAGAGCAGTTAGATGTCAAAACTGCCTTTCTCCATGGTAACCTGGAAGAAGAGATCTACATGCGTCAACCAGAAGGGTTGGAAGTCAAGGGCAAAGAGCATATGGTGTGCATGCTTAGGAAGAGCTTATATGGGCTGAAGCAAGCTCCTAGGCAATGGTACAAGAAGTTCGACTCATTCATGTTAAAGCATGGATATGACAGAACGGAGTCGGACCATTGTGTGTTCACTCGCAGGTTCTCAGACGGTGATTTCTTAGTTCTGCTATTGTATGTTGATGACATGCTCATCATGGGAAAAGACATCAAGAAGATTGACAGGCTGAAACAGGAGCTGGGCAAGTCTTTTGCGATGAAAGACTTGGGCCCAGCAAAACAAATCCTAGGAATGGAGATAACCCGTGACAGAAGCAGCAGGAAGCTTTGGTTGTCATAAGAGCGGTATATTGAGAAAGTCTTAGAGCGGTTCAACATGAATGCAGCGAAGCCAGTCAGTACTCCACTGGATGGTCACTTCAAATTGAGCGACAAGCAGTGTCCCAAGACGAAGGCGGAAGTGGAAGAGATGCGGAAGATACCCTACGCGTCAGCGGTAGGAAGTTTGATGTATGCTATGGTGTGTACGCGCCCACACATAGCATATGCGGTTGGTGTTGTCAGCCGGTATCTTGCCAATCCTGGCAAGGAACATTGGGCAGCGGTGAAGTGGATACTACGGTATCTGAGAGGCTCATCCAGGTTGAGCCTATGCTATGGTGACGGAAAACCTATGTTAGAAGGCTACACAGATGCAGATATGGCAGGTGACATAGACTCCAGGAAGTCTACATCGGGGTTCATGTTCACGTTTGCAAGGGGAGCGGTCTCTTGGCAGAGCAAGCTACAGAAGGTCGTAGCATTGTCGACGACAGAGGCCGAGTACATTGCAGTCACAGAAGCATGCAAAGAGATGCTTTGGATGAAGATGTTCCTACAGGAACTCAGCCTGAAGCAGGAGGAGCACGTGGTCTATTGCGATAGCCAAAGTGCTATACACTTGAGCAAGAATCCAAGTCAGCATTCCAAGTCGAAGCACATAGAGATTCGGTATCACTGGATCAGGGATGCTTTGGAACAGAAGGTGCTACAGCTTGAGAAGGTCCATACGGACGATAACGGGTCAGACATGATGACCAAGGCTTTGCTCAAGGGCAAGTTTGAGGTGTGCAGAAACCTGGCTGGCTTGAAAAATGCGAATTTCTCCTGAGTCGGAAAGGAGGAGATTTGATGGAGTTTTCCTTCTCACGTGACAGAGGAGAGAGAGAGTGAACTGGAAGTGGCCGGGCGCCCGGACCATTTAGTGGCCGGGCGACCGAAATTCCAGAAATAGGCGGCAAGGCTGCTGGACACTTTTGTCCATTTCCGGGCGCCCCACGGTTTTGGTGACCGGGCGCCCGATGACCCGGCCGGGCGCCCGACCATGTTTGGTCCGGGCGCCCGAAATTCATTTTTTCTCATGTTCATTGCTGGACTGTTTTTGAGTTGGCCGGACGCCCAACGGTCTGGTGACCGGGCGCCCAACCCGACGCGAACTGCTTGTACGCAGTTTCCATATTTGGCTCTAATTCCTCCGTTTTTTGTACTTAAGCGCTCCAAACCGGGATTAGGGTATCCCATTGTGTGGCTAACACGTCCAAGGTGAGAAAGAGAGAAAAAGAGGAAGAGAAAAAGAGAAGAGAGAGAAAGAGGAAGCTTGTAGAAGGGAGAAGTTGCTTGAAGAAGGATTCTTCTGGGCAACGGTCGTCTCAGCGCTTCTACGTCCTCGGGATCGGTGAGATCGTTTCTCCTTTACTATTCTCTTGTTGTTTATCCATTCCTGCGTGGGTGAAGAAGTTTGATCTAAGCGGTGTGTGCTTGTGATCTGTTGTAACAGTTCCCTGAGATATTGGATTGTTGATCTGGACTAGGTCCCGTGGTTTTTACCTCTTTTGAGGGTTTTCCACGTAAAAACTCTTTGTGTTCGTATGGTTCATGTTTGTTCTTGATTATTGCATTAGCATAGTCCATAATTCTAGTGTATTGGGGGGCGAGAACCAAAGGTTTGTGTGAAACGCACCCAACAGAACCAACTTGGAAGCTGTGGATTTGACTGGATTTTCATACCCATATGTGGTATTCACCCAATGGTGAAAGAAGAGGCAGCTCAATAAAGTTCTAAATGCTATATCCTCGATGGAATGGTAAGCTATCAAAAATTTTCTGTTTTGTGTTTGTACTGTTAATGTATTCAGCATATTTGTGATGCCACTTAGTTTATAGCATGGGGCCAATTGAATGTATGGTTCAGCCCGAGCTCAGGCAAGACTCTTATCAAGATTGAAATTCAGGTTCAGGCCCTCTGTTTATCACCAATGACATCCAGGCCTAGGCCGGGCTTCAATTGAAAAAGTTGTTAAATTGGTTGGTTATTTGTTGGGCCCAAGTATCAGGCCTAAGCCCACTTTGCGGTCCTAAAGTTCTGCCAGGAATCCTGTAGTGCCAAGCAAGCCCATTGCGGCCCTAGCTACTAGAAGATAGCTGAAGTAGCGCTTTACTGAAAAGTTCCTAGTAGAATTTCAAACAACCAAATCAAACCCATGATCCCAATCTTTCATATATTGGTTTTATTATCGACTTTTGTTGTGCTCGCAGAAATATTCGAATTTGATGCAATGGACGAGCTTTGATCTTTGTTGGATGTGGAAGTGTTTGATTTTGATGGACCCTTTGATGAAGCAACATCCCTAGGACACACTGAACGTAAAATCTAATTTGTCTGAACTGGTTGATACATGGATTCCTCTTTAAGGAAAATTAGCTCAGGCATGCCAGTCTAAGCTGCACGTGAGAATCTTTTTGAACAATACAAGAGGTACAGATATCATTAAAGAGTACACAACAAAGATGGAGAAAGAGGTTGGGAAGAAGTTGAATGACTCTTCTAGCTTTCGAATGCTTTTTACCCATGCTACATACTCATTTTTCTACTTGTTTTTCCCATTTATTTTTTCAACTTCTGAAAATATTTCTAGATAAATTTACAGTTGCTGCAGACAAACAACATACTAGAAGTTATTTGGGCTTCCACCAAAGGAATTCCTCATCAACGACTTGTCACTTGTAGCGAAAAATTCCTATCTAGGTGTTGTTATCTTTTTGTTTTATCAATCATGCTACTGATTAAACTCTGCCTGGTAACAATTGCACCAGCAGGCCCCAGCCTGGGTTGATGTGTGTAGGCAGCCTGGGTAAGGTAAGGATGGTAATGATGACGATGACAATGAAAAGAACCCAAGGTTATGCCTAGTGTCCTTAGGTTTTCAGCTTGTAGAAGTGGGGTCCACGTTTCAGTGATTAAAACCATTGATCCAATGGATTCCCTTCGATGGGCCATGCCCCAAAAGCTCCTTCAATTGAATATGGACGTTGTCCATATTTCTCTTCTTAGCAGTCTATTTGCAGGTCAACAATAGACGGGCTAGGATTATTCCATTTGGGGATTCTTAGCAGCAGTCCATCTACTGTGGCAGCCCATGAGAACAATGGTCTGGACCACCAAATTTGGCGTCACTCACACAAACTAACAGCCTGATGATACCATACATGCGTAATGTTGAGTATCATATATCTCCACATCCTTTTAATGACTCGGACATACATAATTCCTGTTGATACTATGTATGCCTGACCATGCTCATCTGGTTCCTTCTCTGCAAGGCCGCCTCTTTCATTCTGCAAGAATGACGCGGTTTCTTGTGAACTTGTTTGGACGTAAAACCAAATTCTTTTTTCTTTGGGAAGACATAGAAGACATCCAAGTGGTCCCTCAATATCTAGCATCTGTTGGCACTCTATCTCTAATCATTATTCTTCGTCGAGGCAGAGGTATGGATGCCAAGCATGGTGCCAAGGCACAGGATGAGGAAGGCAGGATGAAGTTCCATTTCTAGTAGTTTGTATCATTCCATATAGCCAACAGGTACTAGTTTCACATCCATTCTACTTTCATTAGAGGTTATTTATATGCTTTTGTGAACAAGGAAATTATCAAGTTTTGATCTTGATGCATCAGGACATGTGGCATCTTGATGCACCCGTCGGTACAGGTCGAACCCATCATTTGGTGATCCATACTGTTGATATGATGGGCACCATCATGGATTAGGGATGCCCCAAATATCTCTACCCAATTTTTTGGCCTTTTCTATACCATGTCACCATTTTTCTGTATTGCTATTATCTGTAAGTAAAGCACTGTCAATGGGCCTGGCTTAGGCTAAGAAAAATCAAAATTTTGAATAGGGCCAGCCTGAACAGTTCAAAATCCGAGCCGAAGTCAATCTCAGGTCTGGTTTGTTGACATTGATCCCTACGTAAGTCATCTATAAGGGTTAGGATCCTCGAATCTTGTGATTATTGGGGCATCACCCATTCACACTTGTGCCCACCAAATCAAGATATTCATCATTTATGCCCCACATTGACGCAGGGAGGACGTGGTAGGTCGATCACCGTCTCCCTAACCGATAGTTTCTCGAATCCACGAGAAGAAATAAAAGATAAAAAGAGGAAATAAATTCCGAATAATTGAATAATTGATAATTGAATGAATAAAACGGAATTACAATGCATATAAATAGGAAACTAAACCCTAGGTAAAGTATCAAAATCCAACTCCAACTAAAACTCCTAGAAAACGCAACTTACTATAAATAGTAAACTTACTATTTATAGAAGTCGTTCAATCCTACTAGAACTCTTGGTTTTCGGCCAAAAATAGAAAGTTATCAAACGGCCTCAACCACGTTGTTCTACGAAATATTCTAAGCCCTTTTCATGTTGGGCACTACCTCTAAAACCCTACAGATGCAAAGTTATGATCGAATTAAAACTTACTATAAATAGTAAAAATGAAAATAAACTAGCCTAATGACCGTCGATACGGTCGATTCTCGCGATTCCGGGTTGGGCAACCCGGCGTAGCGGGGTTGGTTGGCTAAAGTAGCTCGAGCTACCCCAAATTGATATATTATACGTCCCGTAACTCATTCCGGATTGTGAGATACGACCGATTCACGGTCCTGACGGTCCGGATCACTTTCGGCCCCGTCCGGTCTTCTTTTGCTCCATCTGGGCCATGAAATAGTCAGCGACCCGTCCTACATCAGTCTCCTCCACTTCGAAAGAACTCGACCCTGAGTTCTCGTCCAGCTTTGGTTCATGATATTCGTACAGATCTGCCACGTTGAAAGTCCTTGAAATCTCCATGTCATCTGGAAGATCAACAACGTAGGCATTGTCATTGATCTTGCGAATGATCGGTACCGGTCCAATCTTCTTGTGTTTCAACTTGTTGTAGGTCCCGGTAGGAAATCGCTCTTTACGTAGGTAGACCATCACCTGATCTCCTATTTCGAACACTTTGGCGCGCCGATGCTTGTCGGCCGCTTCTTTGTACTTCTCGTTTGAAGCCTGTAATTTGTTGCGCACGTCTGCATGTATGTCCATGATTCGGTCTGCCATATGTTCAGCTGTAACGCTCATGCCCGGAAGCTTGGGCAGGGGAACCAAATCGAGTGTGTGACGAGGAACGCACCCATAAACAATCTGGAACGGAGATTTTTCTGTCGATCGGTTTACCATGTTGTTGAACGCAAACTCTGCTTGAGCCAGGGCCATGTCCCACTGCTTCGGTTTGTCACCTGAAAGGCAACGGATGAGATTGCCCAATGTGCGGTTGACGACCTCAGTCTGTCCATCTGTTTGTGGATGATAAGCACTGCTGAAGTGAAGTCGTGTACCGAACCGATTCCACAAGGCTCGCCAAAAGTGGCTAACGAACTTTGTGTCCCGGTCTGAAGTGATCGTCTTAGGAATCCCATGTAGTCTCACAACCTCTCTGAAGAAAAGGTTCGCAACGTGTATCGCATCAAAGGTCTTCTTGCACGGAATGAAGTGTGCCATCTTGGAGAATCGGTCTACCACCACGAACACTGAGTCCATGCCGCGTTGTGTACGTGGGAGCCCTAATATAAAATCCATAGATAAATCCTCCCAAGGGGCATCTGGCACGGGTAATGGCGTGTAAAGACCTGTATTTTGATATTGTCCCTTAGCGGTTTGATAAATATGACATCGTTGTACCGCCCTGCCCACATCACGAGCAAGTTGCGGCCAGTAATACCGCTCTTCCACCATCGCTCGAGTCTTATCTCGTCCTAGATGACCGCTGAGGCCACCGCCGTGCAGCTCGATAATAATTTTGTCCCGTAACGAACTCTGCGGGATGCAAAGTCGATTTCCTTTGAAGAGGAAACCATCTTGAATTAGAAGGTCACTCGGGTGCCCTTCTTGGCACTTTTTTCATGCATCTGCAAAATCCTCGTCCTCGGCATAAAGTTCCTTGAGGCAGTCGAACCCGATCACCTCACTGCTCACTGTAATAAGAAGGGATGCACGTCGGCTTAGTGCATCTGCCACCTTGTTCTGCTGCCCTGATTTGTGTTTCAGAACGAACGTGAATTCCTGTAAAAACGAAATCCATCTAGCATGCATACAATTCACGTTAGTCTGAGTATTGATAAATTTTAAGGCCTGATGATCAGTGTACAGTATAAATTCCCTTTGAATAAGATAATGGCGCCAATGGCGCAGTGCTTGAACCACTGCATATAATTCAAGTTCATAGGTCGACCACTTCTGTCGTGCGTCGCTGAGTTTCTCACTGTAAAAGGCAACCGGCCTGCCCTCCTGAGAAAGGACTCCCCCAATGCCGACAATAGATGCGTCGCATTCTACCTCAAATAGCTTGTCGAAATTAGGGAGTACCAGAACCGGGGTAGTAGTGGACAACCGATGTTTAATTTCTGCAAAGCTCTTCTCAACCCCTTCGGTCCATTGAAACGGACCCTTCTTCATACAGTCGGTAATCGGCGCGACGATACTGCTGAAGTTCCGCACAAATCGACGATAGAAGGTTGCCAACCCATGAAAACTTCGTACCTCATGAATGTTTGTCGGAGTCGGCCAATCCCGAATAGCTCGTACCTTTTCTTCGTCCACTCGGATACCCGTGGACGACACGATGAACCCCAGAAACAATAATTGATCAGTTAAGAAGCTACACTTTTTCAGATTTAAGTATAGCTTGTTGTCGGCCAACACTTGTAGCACTTTTCTGATGTGGGTCATGTGCTCCGTTTCATCCTGACTGTATATTAGAATGTCGTCAAAGTAAACGACAACGAAATGGCCAATGAACGGCTTCAACACTTGGTTCATTAAACGCATGAAGGTGCTTGGTGCGTTGGTCAAACCGAAGGGCATAACCAGCCACTCGTATAGCCCTTCCTTGGTCTTGAAGGCCGTTTTCCACTCGTCACCTGGCCTAATACGGATTTGATGGTATCCACTCCGTAAGTCCAGTTTCGAGAACACCTTGGAGCCCTCGAGCATGTCCAGCATGTCATCCAACCGCGGTATTGGAAATCGATATTTAACTGTTATTTTATTGATCGCGCGGCTATCGATGCACATACGCCATGTTCCGTCCTTCTTTGGGGTAAGGAGTGCCGGAACGGCACACGGGCTCATGCTCTCTTTAATAAGACCCTTACGGATCAGTTCCTCCACCTGTCCTTGTAGAATTTCAGACTCTTTCGGACTCATCCGATAGTGCGGTCGGTTGGGTAGACTGGACCCTGGGATAAGGTCGATGTGATGTTGTATGTCTCGCATGGGAGGCAACTCATCAGGTAACTCTCCAGGCCAAGTACTTCGAAATTCTTCTAGCAGTGATTTAAGGCGTTGAGGAATATTAGAGGATCCTGGCTCCTCGCCTTTTACCATAACGGCATAAATCTCGCCCGTTTCCTTTGATTCTTTAACAAACTCGCGAATGGTAAGGAGAGAGTTCCCCTCCACTTTAGAAGCTTCAGGGTGTTTGTCTGGTGTCATAGGGGCCAAAACAATTTTCCGACCATCTTTGGTGAACATGTATATGTTTTCCCGTCCACTGTGGGTCACATCTCGATCCGATTGCCATGGCCGCCCAAGTAACATGTGGCAGGCTTCCATGTCAACCACATCACAGAGGACCTCGTCCTTATAGCTTTTACCAATGGAAAATGAGATAATGCATTGATGAGTTATCTTGGTTTCGTTCACCTTCTTGATCCAACCGATAGAGTAAGGGGTAGGGTGCTTCGTCATAGGCAGATGTAACTTATCCACCATAATTCTCGAGATAATATTTTCGCTACTCCCACTGTCTATGATCACGTCATAGATTTTGCCCTGCACGGTGCACTTTGTGCGAAAAATATTATGTCGTTGTGGGTGCACTTCCTTCCTGGGAGCGTAAAGTAGTCGTCTTACTACTAGCGATTCCCCATGATCTTCAGTCAGCCAATCGACATCTTTTGTGTCCCCCTCTTCGGCCTGTTCCAATTCAGGGTTGTCTTCTGTTGACTCGCCTTCCACGCCGCCTTCATTCGTAGTTAAGTGTGCTGCAAGGCGTTGGGGGCAAGCGTTCGACCAGTGACCTGGTTGGCCACAACGGAGACAATGGTCTGGTCTTGGCCGACCATATGGGTTGGGGATCCTACTGGAACCTGCTGTAGTGGGAGTTGTACGTTGAGGTCTTGAGGAACCGCTTCCCCCGTCCCGGTTCGTGACCGTAGGAGGTTGAGGACGCCCTCCTATAGGCTCCTTGCCTTTGGCCAGCGTTGTATCTTGAGTGGGTCCGGTGTTGGGATTTCGTGTTGCCGGATAGGGTCGAGCAGAGGGCCGTGACAACTGTGTTTCTGCTCAAGTGGCCAATTGGTTGGCCTCACTCAACGTCCATACCGGATGCATCTGTACTCGATCCTGGATTGCAAATCGCAATCCACCAATGAATCGTGATACCTGTTGTGCCTCTGATTCCGATAAATTATTCCGTGTAGCCAATCGTTGGAATTCTTCAAGATATTCAGCTACGGTTCGATTTCCCTGACGACAATTTTGGTATTGTTGGAATAAAATTTGTTCATAGTCGCTAGGGAGGAATCGAGCTCTAAGAAGTTGTCTCATTCTAGGCCATGTTCGGATGGGTGCCTTATTCTGACGGGTGCGGGAAACCTGTAGGTTTTCCCACCATGCTGAAGCACCGGATTTAAATTTATAAGCAATTAGTTTTACCTTCTTGTCGTCCCGCACTTCCATATAGTCGAAGTATCGCTCGACCTCTGCCAGCCAGTCGAGGAACTCTTCTATTCGAAGTAGGCCATTAAAGCTGGGAAGATCAGCTTTGCCCCGATAGTCTCGTTCTACTCGTTCCACACGCTCATTCCCTAGCGCAGGTCGTCGTACCAAAACGTCTTCGACCTCATCATCGCTTGGTTCTGAATCGTCTGGTGTAGCCCTACGATTATCCACCTGGGGTGCTCTACGGACAACATGATTGTCCCGTATAGCAACGGTTGGTGGTTGTTGGTCGCCTTGGGCTCGAAGCGGAGCTAGCGATGCTGCAATCTGGTCGAGGGTTGCCTGTATACCTTGCAGGATCAACCGGTTCTCCCGTTGCGCTGCTTCGAAAGCTGTCGCCGTTAGATAGTCCCTTGGAGCACCGTCCTTAGGATGAGGATCCATCCCTTCATTAGAGATCATCGTCCTGAGAAAGAAACCTCTCTCTGATACCAATGACGCAGGGAGGACGTGGTAGGTCGATCACCGTCTCCCTAACCGATAGTTTCTCGAATCCACGAGAAGAAATAAAAGATAAAAAGAGGAAATAAATTCCGAATAATTGAATAATTGATAATTGAATGAATAAAACGGAATTACAATGCATATAAATAGGAAACTAAACCCTAGGTAAAGTATCAAAATCCAACTCCAACTAAAACTCCTAGAAAACGCAACTTACTATAAATAGTAAACTTACTATTTATAGAAGTCGTTCAATCCTACTAGAACTCTTGGTTTTTGGCCAAAAATAGAAAGTTATCAAACGGCCTCAACCACGTTGTTCTACGAAATATTCTAAGCCCTTTTCATGTTGGGCACTAACTCTAAAACCCTACAGATGCAAAGTTATGATCAAATTAAAACTTACTATAAATAGTAAAAACGAAAATAAACTAGCCTAATGACCGTCGATACGGTCGATTCTCGCGATTCCGGGTTGGGCAACCCGGCGTAGCGGGGTTGGTTGGCTAAAGTAGCTCGAGCTACCCCAAATTGATATATTATACGTCCCGTAACTCATTCCGGATTGTGAGATACGATCGATTCACGGTCCTGACGGTCCGGATCACTTTCGGCCCCGTCCGGTCTTCTTTTGCTCCATCTGGGCCATGAAATAGTCAGCGACCCGTCCTACATCACACATGTATGTTGAATGCAGATAGTCAGTCGATTTATTTTAGCCGTCTTTTCGTTATACCCACCTGATGAGCTGATCAGCCTCTTTTTGGGCCAAATTATGCTCATGCTGGCATGTATATGGATGGATGTGTACCAGAAAGATGATTGTCACTCTTCTTTTGAATACATTTAACAACATCCACATACATGTGCACTAGTACCATTGCTAGCAAAACAGAACAAGGTAACAAAAACAGAACAGGAAATCTTCATGTTCAACTCGGTCTCGATCATTAAAAATATGGTAAAAAAACGTAAACGCCAAAAATTTTAAGAATGAAAAGTCCGGGTTTAATACGGTTTGAACTAAAAAAAGGAGAGTGAAAGAACCGTTATATATGTTTATATATGTGTCTAAGTATTATATATAAATAGGGTTAAAAATAGATTAATTAGAATTTTTATATTTATGAACATTAATATATAGATAGTGAGGAGTGAGTTGGTACAAGCTGGAAGGCTCTAAAAGCATGAGGGAAAAGGCCAAAAGCATGTGGGTAGAGGTAGTAAGATCCATTGTAGTAGACCGCGTGGGTAGTATTTGTTTCTTGGTGAATTCATATTATTAAGCCAATGTTGGCTAACTACCATTCCCCTCCCCCAACTAGAAAATACCAAGCACGAGAATCCTCTGCTATATTGCCTAGAGGCACTAGAGTTGTAGGGCCCATTGCATTTCAAGGGATATCAACCAAGATGCAACGGTGTGTGAATTCTATCTTGGGTTTAGAAAGTGTGCTGCTTCGGGAAGTGATTGGCAGAAGAAAATGACCTAATCTGTCTACTTGCAAAGAGAAGTGAATGCGCGGAACAACTGATGCTGAATTCTGTAATTTTGGTAATTCGGAGGTCGAAAGGAACAGACGTACAAAATTGGGATCTAGGAGTTCATTTACAATTCTCAACACAAACTCATTTTTAAGCTTCTAGAGTTCCTTCTTTATAATTCCAAATTAGTCCCGTTGTGAGAGGAATTGAAATGTTAGCCGAATGGAGAAGATAGTGGCTTGCTTCTGAGCTTAATTCTATTATTTCCTCGCCTCCTTTTCTGACAATATGCGTACAGCTGAGAGAAGATGGGCGGGAGGAAGGCCATAGATGGTTGTGGGGATATTTGAACCCAAGACCATGGCATTGGTATGGATGGCTGACTTGTAACAAAAGGTTTGCTGCAACAGCATGATTTTCATTCTTAGGATTGATAGAGAAACTTCTTAGGTTGTTTCTCAGTGGAGCTTTGTTCTTCTTATGTAATTTATGTGAATCTTGGAATTACATTGCTTGGAATCTCAATTGATACTGTGGCGTTTTGCTTTTGCTTGTGAGCTGGTCTTTGGTGGATCTTGTTAAGCTTACTGGGTCCTAGAAATTGAGGAGCTGTTTGGATGTCAGGCGATCAATGGATTGTGAGATCTCAAGTCCTCTCACCTGCTTTTTATGGGAGCAGGAGCGTTTGGCAAAACCACTATCATGGCTGAGAAAATAAGCTTTTGACAATGAGAAAGAAACTTGGGGACCAGGATAGGATCAACCTGACCCTCTAGAAACTTGTATTGGAAGCCAGGTTTCAGAACTCGGTGACTCGGATTGACTCTTGAGTCGCCCTTAGTTTTAATATTGACTCACGGTGTTGAATCAGATGAGCAAGTCATGCACATCAAGGATGCAAATTGGGTATTGCACTTGCCTGTATCAACGCCGATACAGGCATGGCATGGCAGGGCCCACTCGAGCACATATACTTTACCCAACAACTTTTAAACATGCTTTGTGTAGGCCCCATCCTTGACAGGCTGTCCACCAATTGTAGCCTGCCACATTCTGCTTATACTGATGTCAGTGCAAGTAGGGGCAGTACACAATTGGCATGAACCCTTGCTTTTGGAAGGGCCCAGTTGGGCCCTGCAATGATGTATGTGTTTTATCCATGCTGTCTATTCATTATGCGAGATCCTTTCAGGGCATGAGCCCAAAAAATGAGGCAAACTCAAGTGTACCACACCACAGGAAAACAGTGGTGATTGAAAGCCTACCACTAAAAACTTCCTATGGTCCACTGTAATGTTTATTTGCCATCCAACACACAGACCGCAGACCTGAATGAAGGGAAGACAAATATCAGCTTGATCCAAAAATTTTGTGGCCACTAGGAAGTTTTTAATGGTGGGCGTTCAATGACCACTTTTTTCCTGTGATGTGGTCCACCGGAGATATGGATCTGGCTCATTTTTGGGCTCATGCGCTAAAATGAGCTGGAAAAGTGGATGGATGGCCTAGATAAAACACATCCATCGTGTGGGGCCACAGAGCTTTTCCAGCACCGATCAGCGGGGTCATTATGCAATCCACGTCCAACAGATTTTAAACGTGCTTTCCATGGCTCAATCTTACCCAGTGGCACATAGTCCGAACAAATCCCACCATGTCACGTCACCAGAGACGTCAGTGGTGGCAGGCTCAACACCATCTGCTTGTATGGCAAAAAGATAAAAACTCTGAGAATAAGAAAAAACCCTAAGTATGAAGGTGTTATTGGTGATACGCAGGTTACCCAGAAATTACATAATTCAAATTAAATTGTCTAAACTATAGTTCTCAATTTAGAATCACTGCCAACAAAAATCTAGGCTTATCTAAATAGAACTCAGGGCCAGTGGGATTCGATGAACACATTGTCATTGGATTCCTTCATCTCTTCCTTAATTTTAGATTGGATTCATGGGACCATCCAATGTGTAACAATGAAAGAGCTAGGATTTCTCCAGCTGCAAAAATGGGAAAAGGAATGGTAAGCTTTGGAAAGAGGGGGAACAAGACCCACACGCTTTGCGTGCACTACGGCCGTTGTAGCCTCCATCTGCAGAAAAGCAGATGCGCCACTTGCGGCTATCCTGCTGCCCGGATCTGCAAATATAACTGGAGCGTGAAGGCGATCCGGCGCAAGACTAACGGAACCGGAAGGATGAGGTATCTCCGTCACTTGCCTCGCAGATTCAAGAGCAATTTCAGAGAAGGTACCCAAGCAGCTCCAAGGAAGAACGCTGCTGTTGTTTGGTTTTAATGCATTAAAACAGGTGTTTTGGGTGTAATCTTGGCACTCTGTTTTTTGTTTAATTTTCTTGAATTCTAGAAATTCAGTTTTGGATCTTTGTTTAATGAATTTTACTCAATTGCCATAGACTACTTCCATTTTGGGGGAGAATTGAGTATTAATAAAAAAATAATCATAATGCTTGTTTTTTTAATTAATCAAATCGAGAATTCTTATTTTATGGCTGAGAGCTGAGGATAAGATTTAGTTAAACTGCTTCATGTGAAAAGAAAAAACAAATGATATTTATCAGCATTAATGTTCTTTGATTCCAACCTTGGATATTTCTTTTTATTTGCGTATGTTTGGTTGTTTTTTTTTGTCTTATTTTCAGGCCCTCAAATGATCATCTAAATGGATGGCATCAGATGACATTGAGGGGAATGATGAGATTTTCTTTTAAAAGAGTGGAAGTCCTTATGGATTGAGGACTGGGACAAGTCAGACTCTACTTGACCCAGTCGACGTGGACTTTGTCGGACCATATCTAGTTTGACCCCATGAATCACCCAAATGATTCACCAATGACTTGGTTGAGTCACGAATTGACTCGATACCAGATCACGACTTGGACGACCATAGTGCCAATCATATAAGGCCCAAGTAGGGCAAATTGAATAATTAATACTATGTTTGCCAGATTAATGGAAATAATTAAATAAAAGCCATAAGTATGAAATATGAAACCATTAACATGTAGGTTTTATTTTCCAGAAAGGTGGGAGCGCACCACCTGTAACTTTGTTGATTTGACAAATTTTTGTACAAACATTCTAGTGGGCTCCACAAAAAGGGGACGTGCCACGCCTATCATATAGCCATCAACATACAGTCGGATACATTAGATATAAAGGCATAACTATCATCTTTCATCCCTTACGCTTCAGTTCCTTTGAGCGCTTTCGCTCTTCTCCTAGCTCCAATCCTCTTAGTATCGATGCATTCGAATAAGTGCCTTACATGGAAAAATTAACAGAAGCATTCTATCAATAAATATAGTGACTTTTCTCATTCCCTTTGTCCAAAGTACTAGAGTCCAAAAAAGAATTCCCATTCCCACTCCATATCCAACTCCAAACCCAATCCACACAGATTCCCAATCGTATTTATTTTCTGATTGTGCTAATGGTGGTGAAGCCGTGATGTAGTTGCATTTCTTCGATAGTGGAGGGCCACATAATCCTGAGTTCCCTAAAAAGGATTCATTTGTGAATGTGCTGAATTGTTGACCTTGCGGTATGCTTCCTACGAGGAGATTCTGCGAGAGGTCCAACACCTCAAGGAACGTTAACTTTGTTAGTTGTGGAGGAATTTCACCTGACACACAATTATGCGAAAGATCTAATGACTCAACATCTTTCATGTTCTCGAGTGATGTAGGAAGTTGGCCTGTGATACGGTTATAGGACATATTGAGCACACGCAACGACTTTAGATTCCCAATTGATTCTGGGATATCCCCGTGAAATTGGTTGCTTGAGAGATCTATTACCGTGAAGGCAATAAGGATCTTTACCAATTCCATTTTTCTCCCTTTGTTCACTATAGTCACTTTATCTTGATAATATCCATTCTCAAATGTTTTGCTGAGGAATTGAGATTGGGATTTGGCCTCCATCATTGTCGTCCAGCTTCTAAACATATTTGATGACAAGTTACCTGTGAAGTTATTTGAAGAGAGGTCGAAGATTTGCAACAATGAAAAGGAGTGATTTGATAGAGGTTGTCTGATGCTGCCATGAAATTTATTGGATCCCAAGATGAGAATGCGCAATTGGGACAAATTTTCCAACCAAAACGGAAAGGTGTCATGTATTTGATTGTTTCCAAGATTTAAAACATCCAGCTTCTTGCACCTACTCAAAGAACTTGGCACCTGTCCTTCCAACTGATTTCCATTGAGATCAAGTGTCTCCAGAGTGCACCCCTCTGAGAATGTTTGAAGCATGGTGCCTTGAAATGCATTTCCTCCAAGATTCAACACAGTGAGGTCATCATTATTTTCACCCAAACATGATGGAATAAAACCATTGAAGAAATTGTAAGACAGATCAAGGACTTGTAAGGAAGTACATGTACAAATAAGTGAGGGAACTTCTCCACTAAAATGATTGTTTGAAAGTGAAAAGAAAATGGAAGGTAGAGGAGGGATTCGAATCGAACCTTTTAGCTTGTTAAAGCTTAGGTCAAGATATTGCAATGAACTTAAAGAAAGATGAGGAAATGGTTGTTCCAATTCCTCCAGGGCATTATGAGAAAGATTCAAATAACTCGCTACAACCTTCCATATCCAGTTTGGTATTTCACCATTGATTCTGTTGTTGGAAAGATCCAAAAACAACATCCTGGGTTGGTTTCTCAAGATGTTTGGAAATTTGCCAATGTTGCAAGATCGTAATGACAAATATCCAAGCTGGGATATGGAGGTTGAACTGCTTCCTCCATCGTGGACTGAGAAGTTGTTATCTGAAAGGTCAAGGTTCCTGAGGTTCTTAAACTTTTGGAATAAGACAAGGTCCACGTTACCGCTGAAATTGTTTGATGAAAGCACGAGGACTTCAAGCTTTGTGAGTTCAAAGATGGACATCGGAATAGGCACCTGCAACTTGTTATTACCCAAGTAGATTCTCTCTAGCAGTGAAGAGGATGCGTTGTGGAACTCACCAAGTTGACCACTAAATTGGTTACTCCTTAGATCCAGCTTCCATAATGATGGGAGTGAAAACAATAATGATGGGATTGGACCACTAAGTGAATTGATGGAAAAGTCGAGCTTTGTACAATTCTGAAGAATATTTCCATATAAAGAAGGGATCGTGCCGTTGAAACTATTAGATGAAAGATTGAGCCATGTAAGTTTGGTGAGTTGAAAGATTGAGCTTGGAATAGGCCCCTCCAACTTGTTTTCATCCAACCTGATGAACTCTAGTAGTGAAGAGGATGCATTTTGGAACTCCCCAAGCTGACCACTAAATTGGTTTTCTTGGAGATGAAGCTCTCGTAATGATGGGAGTGAAAACAATGATGATGGGATTGGACCTTCGAAACCATTGGATGAAAGATCCAAATACATGAGTTTGTTGAGCTTGATCACAAGCCATGATGGCAATGGTCCGCTGAAACGATTCCATGAAAGATGCAAATCAATGAGGTTGCTGAGATTGACAAGGGAGGATGGAAATGGTTCACTGAAACCATTGGCTGAAAGATCCAAATACATGAGTTTGTTGTGCTTCACAGGCCATGATGGCAATGGTCCGCTGAAACCATTGGATGAAAGATGCAAATCAACAAGGTTGCTGAGGTTGGCAAGAGAGGATGGCAATGGTCCACTGAAACCATTGGATGAAAGATGCAAACCAACGAGGTTGCTGAGGTTGGCAAGAGAGGATGGCAATGGTCCACTGAAACCGTTAGATGAAAGATGCAAATCAAAGAGGTTGTCGTGGTTGGCAAGAGAGGATGGCAATGGTCCACTGAAACCATTGGATGAAAGATCCAAATCAATGAGGTTGCTGAGGTTGGCAAGAGAGGATGGCAATGGTCCACCAAAACCATTGGATGAAAGATCCAAATACATGAGTTTGTTGAGCTTCAAACCATTATCTGGAAATTCTCCATGCAATCCACAATGACTGATATACAGTGACGTTAAAGAAGACAAGTTCCCTATGGAGTTTGGTACCTCAGAAGAGAGATCGTTATGGCTGAGGTCGAGTTCAGATAGGAAATAGAGCTTGGAAAGGGAAGGATGGATGGGGCCTGAAAGATCACAATATCTCAAGCTCAACTTGTGGAGATGAGGGAGTGCCGAGGATAAGGCCAGGCCCCACTCGCTACCCTGCGCTGAGATGTCTACCCAGTCGAGATGGAGTTCTCTCAGACTCGACAGGTTTTGGACGAGTGCTCCAATCTTTGGGTTTTCAATTTTCAGGTATTCAAAGTACCAACCATTGAAATATCGATTGTAAGATAGATCAAGGGACATTAAAGTGGTCAGGTGGGAGATTTCCAGCGGGATTTGGCCATAAAATTGCAAAGAAGAGAGGTTGAGATGGGTCAAACTGGTGATCTGCTCAAACCCAGAAAGAATTGGAGAGGGATTGAAGTAATTGTAAGCGAGGTTGATCCTCTGCAGGCTCTGAAGACGAAAGAGGCTTACAGAATCAATCCGACCTGAGATACTGAGCTCACTGAGGTCCAGACCAATCACATGACCAGTGGCACCATCGCACGTGATGCCTTCCCAAGAGCAGCAATTGCTGTTGACAGGATTCCATGAGGAGAGTCTAGTGGTGTTGGACTCACCAGAGAAGTTAAAGCCCTGCTTCAAGTGGAGCAAAGCAGAGAAGTGGTCTTCAATGCATTGCTGTTGGATTGACAATGTCTTACTATTACTGACACTAGCAAAGACAAAGGAGGAGAAAAGGAGGGAAGAGAATAAGAGAAACCTTAGTAAGGAAGTGAGAATGGAGAAGAAGATAGGAATTGGAAAGGCTTTATTAGTAAGAGAGGAGAGGAGAATGAGATCCATTTGCTTTGGTTGGGGGGATTTGGGATGGTGTGGGAAGAGAAAAGCTTGGGAGGCATTATATAGGCAAGGAGCGCGGATCTCGGACTAGCATAAGGGGTGGTTTCAAAGCTCTGTGAGCCCCACCATAATGTATGTGTTTTATCCACTCCGTACATCCATTAGGCATGACACCAAAAATGAGAGATATCTAAATCTCAGGTGGACCACACCAAAGGAAAACAGTGGGGATTGAACGTGCACAATTAAAATCTTCCTAGGGCCCACTGTAATGTTTATTTGCCATCCAACTTGTTGATAAGGTCACATAGACCTAGATTAAGGGAAAAAAACAAATATCAGATTGATACCAAACTTCTGTGACCCCAAAATGTTTTCAACTGTAAGAGCCAATCTCCACTATTTTCCTGCGGTGTGTTCCACCTGAGATTTGGATCTGTCTCATTTTTGGGTTCATGCCTTAAAATCAAATGGAAACATGGATGTACGGAGTGGATAAAATACATACATCATGGTGGGGCCCACAGAGTTTTGAAACCACCCCTTATGATGATGCACACGTGTGAGAGATGAGGACCATTCATCAGGCAGTCACCCTTGCTAAGGTCTTTTTTTTTCTTCGTTCGTTCTCTATTATTTTGGCTTTCTTTTTTTTTCATTTCTTTTTTTTTTCTTTTTCTTTTTTTTTTCTTTTTTTTTTCTTTTTTTTTTCAATTCTCCTGTCTTCCCCCATTTTGATGAACGGTCTTTGCGGCCGACCATGGATCGATCCAGATCTTTTGCGATGGGCCTCACCATTGATGAAACCAGACACCATCCTCCCAGCTGCAATGGATTCAACCATATTATTATCCAAAGAGGCCCATCCTTGGGATCATCCAATCTGTGAGCCAGATAACTGGTCTGGATCAATCCACAGCTCGGATTCTCCAATCTGTCGATGGTGGGGCCCAGCACTGTTTACCAATCAATTTGGCCTTTTCAGCCACCTAGATCGTTGATTTGTGCCCTTTACTTTAGGTCTCATATTTTGTCAATTTCTTCGGCATTTTGATATGATCCCAACCATTGATCTGACGTTGGACATCTTGGATGATCTGGTATTAAAGAGAAAGAAAAAGGGACGGCTACTATGAGCCTGAGTCTTTGAGACAAGGCATCAACACAATTACAGTGTCTCCAATCTCACACGTGTGCCCAAAGACAGTTTCAATGGCCGGCAATCAATCCCCACTATTTCTTGTAGTGTAGTGGGATGGTGAATATAATACAGACATCATGGTGTGATGTGCAAAAAAAAAAAAAAAAAAAAAAAAAAAAAAAAAAAAAAAGTAAAAGAGATACAGATCAGATCCATCACGTGATCCATCAAGACAAAACTCTGCCCACCACATGATCTATCCAACTTAGAGATCAGGTCTCAGCGTCTGCACACTGAAGCTACTCGAATGAACGAATCATGTCTCATCCAACCAGGGATGATAACATCTGTAGTTCTAATTGGGTTACAGGTTAGAAAGGGATAACATCTGTAGTTCTAATTGTGTTAGGTTAGAAAGGGTTGCATAATACATGTACACGGAAAGAGCGGCTCTGGTGTGAACATAGACTTCAAAGTCACCCTTGACAGTCACCCTTGACGACCAGCGAGTCATGCATGTCAGGACGGCTTAGAAAATTATGCATATGATGACCATCGAAAGAACCTCCATCCATCAAATGTGGACCCCACCTTCTTTAGACCGGTGACTTAATGGTAGTGAGCAATTTAGTCTATTTAATTCAAGTTAATGTATGCCATGTGCGGTTATACTTGGAGAATGTTTAAGTGCCGAGCATCACACGCTAAACATAAGTATCAAATGACTACCAAATATTGAACCCTTTGGTCATTGAACTAGTTTCTTTTAAATATAAATGGCCTATTTAACATTTTAAAAACTAATCGGTTAACATATTTCAAGATTCGAGATTTTTATCTTCCATTGACCATGAGGCCCATCATTATGAACGGCTTAGATGATTGTATAGACCATGATCCAACTGCGAAAGTGCCAATATATCCTATTACAATACATGGGGATGTACTATACCAAACCTTACGTTGATCCTTCCACCCACTCCACTTCAATTTCATGGGTGGGTTAAAAGTCAACATTGGCATGAATAAGTGGGGTCGACATAGGTCCACGATTTGGCATATGAATGTTCTCTTTCTATATCACCATTTGAATAACTTTCCACCCTAGTGTGGTTAATTGGGTGCTTGACTTGCTGATGATCATATCTTTATCGTATGAATTCCTAAAGTCCCTAACAATGGAAGCGGATTGCGTAGTGAGTACGGAGTAAACTCTGTGGGGCCTACAGTGATTTACGTATTTTATCCACTCCGTCCATCCATTTTAACAGGAAATTTTAGGTATGATACCAAAAAATGAAGCATATCAAAATCTAAAGTGGACCACACCACAGGAAAAGTGTGAACTGAATGTCTATCATTGAAAAATTCTCGAAGGACACAGAAGTTTTGGATCAAGCTGATATTTGTGTTTTCCCCTCATCCATATCCATGTGATCTTATGAACAGGTTGGATGACAAATAAACATCAATGTGGGGCCTGGGAAGGTTTCAACGGTGGAAATCATTATTCCCACTGTTTCCCGTGGCATGGTCCACTTGAGATTTGGATATGCTTAAATTTTGGGCTCGACACCTAAAATGAGCCGGAAAAACATATGGACGGAATAGATAAAGCACATACATTCTAGGTGGGCCTAACAGAGTTTACTCCGCACGATAAGACCGTGCGGAGTTACTCCGCACATCAATGCGATTCCCCTGACAACAACAAGAAAGTTAGGCGTTTAGTGATTCTTATCCATCCATCTGGCTCCCAAGAAGTTTTCAATGGTACATGCTCAATCCCCTTGTTTCTAGCAGTGTGGTCCACTTGAGCTTTGAATTTGCCTTATTTTTTTAGTTCATGCCCTGAAATGATGTAACAAAATGGATGAATGGTGTGGATATTTGTGGGGACCACAGTACTTTTCCATGTCAATATAGTATTGACCTCCATGCCATGTTCTCCACCACACAATATTTTGATACCTTATTGTATTTGTTGTATATCCATGCCATCCAGTTTAAGGGAGAAATTTTCCTATGTAAACTTCACTTTTGACCAACCAACCCAACTAAATCCCCAAACTGTAGTTTTCATTTCTAAACTTATGGTTTTTTTTTTAATTAAAATGCCCTCCAAAACTCATCTTCTTCTTCATTTTTCACCTTGAAAAACCTTCTTTTTCATTTTTCTTTCCGAGAAAAACATCTTCTTCCTCATTTTTCTTCCTAAAAAAACCCGTCTTCCTCTTTGTTATGGGTAGAATACGAGCTGACCTTAGGTCGGACATGACCGACCTGACCTGGAGACCGATTCTCAGACTTCGTCAAAGAACTGACCTCGGCCATGAGACGACCTGACCCTTATCATCACAATCCCGTAATCTTCGGTTTACGCCAAGATAATAGGAGTGAGATTCGGAGAATTGTCAACTAGTGCGTAAATGCCTCCAGCAACTACGTAACAGCCCAGAGATGTCGGAAATCCTAGATCTCCTCCACGAGAATTACGTTTCTTTATAGGAATACGATTCCGGAACCTAAGTTTATAAATAGATACACCCTCTTCACTACAAAAGTACGAGAACTCTCACTCACAAAAGATATTACCTATTCTAAAAGCCTGGACTGACTTAGGCATCGGAGGACTAACGGCCGGTCCTCGGCCCCTCCCTTAGCCATTATTTATCCTTGCAGGTTTCATAAAGAGATCAGCGTCTCTCTACATCTCGTGAGATCAATCATCGACCTCACCTCGTTCTTTGTTAAAATCTCAGCAACAACAGTTGGCGCCGTCTATGGGAAATCTCGACTGTAAAGCTGTATTTTCACCCAAAAGCTCAATACACTCCCTCCATCTTAAGAAAATTTACGATGGCCAGAAAAAGAAAATACAAGGGGAAAGCTCCCGCAATTGCTGGACCTTCTGAAGCTCCATGTTCCGACGACGAAGGATCTAGTTCCTGAAACGCCCGCCATCCAGATTAGCGGAATATCCTCACACTTCGTTCAGCAAGACGAACAACAGAGGTCTCGCAACCACGAGATCAGACTGTCCGCTCTCGAAGAACAAGTAGGAGGTGTCGCCGAACGACTGGGCAGCATAGACGAACGTTCGGATGCGTCGATCAGAGACTTGATGAGTCAAGGCTCTCCTAACCAGCTTAGCTCAGCCGACTCCGGTCTACAGAAACAACAACGAGCCTTAACGATCTCGTCAAACTCCACAACCACAACGTTCTCAACGATCAATTCCAAATCAACAACGTGCCGAAGAAGATGAAGTTGCTAGTCTAGCAACGAGGGCAAAATCTCGGTCAACAGCAGAGTTTCCCGCAAGTGATCTACATCATAAAATAGAAGAGAGAAGATCAGCTCATCTGGATTATGACCGGGTGGACGACAATATAAACCCGCTAGAGGTCGAGCTGAAAGAACTTCGTAAACGAGTAGGCGATATCCAGAGAGCGCAGCGCGCCCAAGCACCAATTGCAATAGATGCATTGGTCGACTCGTTCGAATCGCCATTCACTGAAGAAATCCACGAGGAACCTCTTCCCAAAGAATTTAAAACCCCTCAACTCAAACAATAATCTGGAATAAGAGATCCGGCGGAGCATCTGGAGAATTTCAAGGTACGCATGGAACTACATGGAGTCAACGAGCACATCATGTGCAAAGCCTTCCCTTTATCCTTAACAAACTCAGCTTGGACTTGGTTTCGAAATCTAAAACCAATGTTAGCCAGCTCGTTCTCCCAGTTAAATAGGGCATTCGCTACTCAGTTCATCGGGAGTACCGACCTGAGGAAGCATTCAACCCATCTCGCTGTGGTCAAGCAAAAAGATGACGAGTCTCTAAAAGACTACCTCGTGCGTTTCAATGCCAAGGCTGTACAAGTTGAAAACCTTTCTCAGGACGTATTACTCCACACTATGATAGGAGGATTACGCGATAAAAAATTCCTCTGGTCCATCGGTGAAGAGCTACCCCAGTCTGTGGCGGAATTCTTAGATCAAGCCGCCAAACACATCAACGCGGAGGAATTAGTCAATGCACATAAATCATCCTCCAGAAACATAGATCGCTAGGAAGGAAGCAGCTCGAAAAAGTACAAACCAAATCGGAGATCACCAAGTCGGAACAATACTACCCGAGGAGTCAAAGCCTCGACCCCGCGATTTGAGAAGTACACGCCGCTCAACAAGACCATCGAGCAGGTGTATTTGGCGGAAAAAGTCAAGCAGACGTTTGGGCGACCTGCGAAGATCAAAACCGACCCCAACAGGAGGTCAAAATCAAAGTACTGCTTGTACCATAAAGACCATAGTTATAACACAGCAGACTGTTTCAACCTGAAGCGACGATAGAGACACTTATTTAGCAGGGATTCTTAAAAGATTACATTGCCTAGCGTCAAGAGGACCGGAGGGCTGTAGAAAAAACTGAATAACAGATCAACAACGATCCCGTAGAAGAGATCCACATGATCTTTGGCTGGCCAACCACCGGGGACTTCGGCAACTCCCAAAAAGCCTATGTATGACACGAAGAATGTCACAACCAGGGCGTTCTGTAAATATAACCAGCCGACCTTCAAAGGTTGCAAATGTTACCCCATGTGCAATAATGTTCACTGAAGAGGACGTCCGAGGTGTTCTACACCCACATGACGATTCCCCCGTAGTCTCAATGGTGGTCGCCAACAAAAAAACTCCACAGGATGATGGTCGATACAGGAAGCTCGGCGGACATCCTGTATGCAAAGGCATTCGACAAGATGAAAATCGACCGATCTAGGTTAAGGCCGGCAAAACCGCCCTAACCGGATTCACAGGAGACAACGTCATGCTGAAAGGAGAAATAACTCTTCCAGTCACAATGGGGTAGGAACCTAATCAGAAAATGATTAAGGTCGATTTTCTTGTGGTCAACACCCATTCCACCTACAATGCAATCATTAGCCAACCCATCCTTCGAGCTCTCAAAGCTGGTATTTCTATTTACCACCTGGCCATGAAGTTTGAGACCGAGGCGAGGTCGGGGTGGTCAGAGGAGATCAACAAGAAGCTCGCTGATGCTATGAGCTAACCCTACGGGGGAAAGGCAAGAACTTGGTTTCAACTATTTCACATACAACTCCTTTGGATCCAAGAGGAGAAACAGAGGAGCGCGGATCAGCCGCCGAAGAATTGATCGAGGTCCCACTTACAGACGACAACCCAACTCGAGTTATTAAGATCAGATCCTAGTTGAAGAGCAACATACAAGAAGGACTGACCGCTTTTCTGAAGGAACATGTAGATGTTTTCACGTTGTCGCATCAAGATATGCTAGGAATCAATCCTGAAGTGATGGTCCATCGGCTAAATGTCAACCCGACCTTCAAACATGTCCGCAAAAAACGACGTCCCTTTAACATAGAAAGATATGCTGTGATCGAAGAAAAAGTCCAGAAACTGCGTCGGGCAGAATTTATCCAAGAGATACGTTATCCAGACTGGCTTGCCAACGTTGTCTTAATAAGGAAAGCCAACGAGAAATGGAGAGTCTGTGTAGATTACACCGACCTAAACAAAGCCTGTTTGAAGGACAACTTTCCGCTGCCCAGGATAGATCAGCTCGTTGATGCAGCGTCAAGGTATGAGCTACTCAGCTTTATGGATGCCTACTCCGGGTATAATCAAATTCAGATGGACGCTCCCGACAAGTAGAAAACAGCATTTGTTACAGATCGAGGTCTCCACTACTACAAGGTGATGCCTTTGGGGCTAAAAAATGCTGGAGCAACATATCAACGTCTGGTTAATAAAATGTTTGCAGACCAGAATGGTAAAACCATGGAGGTTTATGTGGATGATATGCTTATTAAAAGTCTGAAGTCAGAAAACCACGTGGACGACCTCCGCACAATGTTCAAGATCCTAAGGAAATACTGGATGAAGCTCAATCCCAGCAAATGCGCCTTCGGTGTAGGCTCGGGAAAATTTATTGGTCTCATGGTAAATCAACGAAGAATCGAAGCCAATCCAGAAAAGATCCAAGCTCTAATCAACATGAACTCTCCCACCACCGTGAAAAAAGTTCAGCGTCTTACTGGTCGGGTCGCAACCTTCAATTAGTTCGTTTCCAAAGTCACAGATCGATGTCTTCCATTCTTTAAACAACTTTGTAAGTGTAAAGAAATGACCCGAACACCAGAATACGAGCAGGCCTTCCTCGAGCTCAAGACCTACCTCAGATCCCCTCCTTTGTTGTCTAAACCAATGCAAGATGAAGAGCTACTTCTATACTTGGCAGTTTCTCCAGTAGCAGTCAGTTCGGCCTTGATCCGCGACGATCAGGGAACACAGAGATCGGTTTACTATGTCAGTAAAGCTCTTCTTGATACAGAAACTCGATACTCGTGCATCAAAAAATTAGCATTGGCTCTGGTCACGTCGGCAAGACGACTACTGCCTTATTTTCAAGCATATCCAATAGTAGTGTTAACTGATCAGCCACTGTGGCAAGTGTTGCAGAAATCAGAACTTTCAGGTCGTCTTGCCAGGTGGGCCATAGAACTAGGTGAATTTGACATACGATACTAACATCGACCTGCGATCAAAGGTCAAGCGGTGGCCGACTTCATTATTGAATTAACCAGCCCCCGGACAACCAGTACGATCACGAGTCAAACCGACCTTCCAAAGAAAAAATATCGAAAAGATCTTCGAGAAATAATCCTGCAGCATCTGCATGGTCATTACACGTCGACGAGTCATCCAATTCGCAAGGCTGTGGAGCTGGTCTGATCTTAACCTCACCAAGTGGAGTGAAAGTCCAGTATGCGCTTTGATTCGGCTTTTGAGCCTTTAATAATGAAGCTGAATACGAAGTCCTCCTAGCTGGCCTTCGCTTTGCTTCTGAAATAAGAATTCGAGATTTGAAGGTGCATAGTAATTTGCAGTTGGTGGTCGGGCAGGTGACTACAGAATATCAAGCAAAAGGGAACAAGATGTGTGCGTATCTAGCGAAAGCCCAAGAATTGCTATCCCGCTTCGATCACTACGAGATCGTTCAAGTCCCGAGAAGTCAAAATACTAATGTAGACTCATTGGTAAGATTAACCTCATCGGTGGACGACGAGCTCAGTAGGACTATACCCATCGAATTCCTCCCCCATCGAAGCATATCTCAGGAAGAGATAATCGAGGTATGTCTAGTATCAACAAATCCGAGCTGGATGGATCCCATCATCCAATTTTTGCAACAAGGCGATCTGCCTGAAGACAAAAGAGAAGCACAAAAGATCCGCTACAGATTGGCTCGTTATACTCTGATCGACGGAATTCTTTACAAAAAAGGGTTTTCCTTCCTTTGCTTATGTTGTGTCGGACCCGAGGAGGCTGACTACGTCCTTAGAGAAATACACTTTAGCAGCTATGAAAACCATTCCGGAAGCAGAGCACTTGCACAACAAAGTAATTCGACAATGGTACTACTGGCCTACTATCTAGAAAGATGCTCGAGAAATTGTCAAAAAATGCTACAGGTGCCAGTGATTCGCCCCAATTCCCCACCTACCACCTAAAGAGCTCACTCCCATGTTCGGACCATGGCTATTTTCCTAGTGGGGGATCGACATCATTAGTCCTCTTCCAACAGGCAAGGGACAAGTGAAATATGCGATCGTCGTCGTCGACTACTTCACAAAGTGGGCCGAGGCAGAGCCATTGGCCACAATCACAGAGAGTAAAACTACTAACTTCATCTGGAAGTCAATCATATGCCGGTTTGGAATCCCGAATAATATAATCTCCGACAATGGACGTCAATTCGACAATGCAAGATTCTGAAAGTTCTGCGGGAATCTAGGCATAAAAAATGTGTACTCATCTCCCCACCACCCACAAGCGAATGGCCAGGTCGAAGCCATCAACAAAATCATCAAGATCCACCTCAAAACGAAGCTCGGAGAAAGAAAAGGAGCGTGGGCTGAAGAACTCCCTGAGGTACTTTGGGCTTACAGAACTACAGCTCTGTCCACCACCGGAGAAACACCCTTCTCTTTAACTTTCGGAGCCGAGGCCGTAATACCACTCAAGGTCGGTATGCCGACTCACCGTACAGGTCATCATCAGCCCGACCAGAATGAAGATCAACTACAAATGAGCCTCGACCTATTGGACGAAGTGAGGGAAACTTCCCAAGTGCGAATAGCTACATATTAGCATAGGGTACAGAGATACTATAATTCCTGAGTAAGGAAACGGCGATTCAGAGCAGGGGACCTCGTCCTTCGAAAAATCAGAAAAGATATCAAAGATAAAGTGGGTGTGTTCAGTCCCAATTGGAAGGGCCATATACAAAGTAGTCTGCTCATCTCGTCCAGGCACTTACTGGCTTGAAGATATGGAGGGCAGACATCTCCCTCATCCATGGAACGTAGAGCACCTCAAGGTTTACTATTCGTAAACAGGTCAGATCCTTGAATAAGGTGAAAGTTTGTATGCCAAACACCTTTTTTAACAAATATAGAATTTTTTGAGGTCTTTATTCTTAAAGTCAAACATGTTCACGAGATAATTTGACACATATAAGGTCATTAGCAAAGGAAATATGAGTTCGGTCATAAGATCGTAAGATCAGATTTACCACGCTATATTAAGACTAAAAATTAGCAAAGGAAATCTGAGTTCGGTCATAAGATCATAAGATCAGATTTAACATGCAATATCAAGACTATAAATCAGTAAAGGAGGTCCGAGTTCGATCATTAAGTCGTAAGGTCGGATGTACCGCGCTGCATAAGACAAGCATACCCTTTGACGGTCAGAAGCTTGACACGAGCTTAAAGTCCGAAATGACAGAAAGCATGATAACAACTTGGTCGACCTAGCTATAAGCTACATGACCAATCCATTCCAAACTACTCAGAAAAATTTCAATTGTTCAAGTATAGAATGAAAAAATCACAAAAGCATACATTAATGCACAAGTGATGAAGGTAAAAAGAAGAAGATGGTATATATTTTCTGCCTCAGAAGGGCTTAAAAGTATTTACAAAAGTCCCTTAAGGGACCCAAAAAAAAGGAGGGATATGTCCTCCTAGCCCTGGCAGCCTCCGACAAACCAGCTTCCGTCACCTCAACCCGAGCCTCAGCCTGAGCACCTTCAACAACCTCATCCTCGACCTTGTCATCGTCGACTGGAATTAAGTCGAGATCAGGGAAGTGCTTCTGAACAAGTTTTCTATAGTCTTGGAAGCCATGCCATGATTGTATAGCTCTTCCGATACCACGTTCACCTTCTCCAGCTCAGCCTTTAAATTCTTGATCTCCGCTAGAGACTTCAGCTAAACTTCTTTCAGAAGTTTGGCTAAGTTTGTCTTCTCCTCCTCAGTCATTTTCAGCGCAGCCTCAAGCAACTCCACCTTATTATCGGCTAACTGGGCCTTGGCTGAAGACTCCTTCAGGGCCTCCTCCAAAGATTGGGCCTGGGCTTGAGAGACCTCCAGCTCTGACTGGGCGACCTTTAGCTCGGATTGGGCGGTTTTCAGCTCGGATTGGTTCTTCTTCAGCTCCAACCTCACTAGCTCCATCTTTTTCTTCCACGACAATGCCGTGACAAGTGCCTCCTGCATCTGATGGGTCCGCTCGGCCAAAGCTTGACGAACCATGATCAGCAGACCTGAGTCCTGCATAGAAACAAGGAAGTTAACAGATAAAGAACTACAAACCAACTCTAGAAAAAAGCAGGAATACAACTCACCCTAAGACTGATCTCTATCACGACCCCGATCATCTGATCAGGATCAAAGACAGCCAAGGAATTCAAGTCCTGCGGGATGCTGGTGTTCATGCGCGCATACGTAGTGATCCCATTAATCTAGGTCTGAAACCTCTCCGTGATTGGAGGCATGTCGACCTGGTCTTCGCGGGGCTCGGCCGCCCTACCGCCAGCAGGAGCTGTAGATTGTGAGGAAAGGCGAGTTGGGCCGGCAGAAGTTCGAGATTGAGGAGGGCGAGGTAGGTCGACAGGAGCTTGAGATGGTGATGGGAGGCCGACGAGTTGGCACGAGTCACTAGGCGACTTGCCGCGAGCTCAGTCCGAGAATCGGACGTGTCTGGCACATCCACAATCGGAGGCCGAGTTACCAAAGGTTCAGCCCTCATTGAAGAATTCAAACCTAGAGGCTGCCCAGACCCGCATACGAAGGACTGGGGCAACTTCTGTTGCTTCCTCAGGGGCTCAACGGAGGACTACCCATGGTCAAAGACACGAGCAGGGATCTTGCGAACCTTTGAAATTGCCTTTGGAGGCATGCTTGTCCCAGGGAAACAAAGAAAGAAGTGTCAGACCACTGGGAAGAAACTTCAAACATCACTACCCTTCAGGTTACCGACCTGACTCGCAGACAGAGTTGATGGTGATCAGGTGGCGGAAATTCCTCTCCTCAACAGAGCAGCTCCTCGCAGCCCAGATCTACCTCTCCTGAACAACAGAGAGGGCTACCCGGATGGTCGACGAGGCTGCAAACACAAATGAAAAACATCAGAATAGCTGAAGGCAAACAAAGATGTCAACAAAGCAAGTCGGAGTATTATCCGACCTGGTAGATTGAAATCAGCTCGAACTCTGTACTCCAAAGGCCGAGGCTCGTTCGATGAAGACTCCCAACCTCCGGATGTAAAAAAAACCACTTCCTCTTCCAGGTTCTAGTGGAGGATGACAGACCGGTCACTAACAAACCCCCTTGACCCGGGTGCGAAGAGAAGGAGATCAGAGAGTCTAAGAGCAAAAGGAGATGAGATTTTTTTATTTTTTGGCTAAGTCTGGAGTTTTATACTCAATGGGCTTCCTTGCATTTAATGCGGCAGCACCACGTGGTAATTTCTGACTTGATCATACAAAAAGTAATGCATGACATCGACACGTGGCGACACCCTGTTCAGCAGTACTCTGCGGGTGCTATTGCGCCGTACGAGCGAATGATGGCGCCTCGATATTTCAAATGATGCATTAAATGTCATTTTCCCACCCGCCAAAATGACGACGATACAGCTACCAAAAGCTGCAAACAATCAGGTCAGCTAATCTTCTTCAGCAAGCTACTCCTGAGCCAGACGAGCTAGCCTCGGGAGTAGGGGGCTTCTGTTATGGGTAAAATACGAGCTAACCTCAGGTCGAACATGACCAACCCGAAAACAGGTCGGAATCATCCGACCTGACCTGGAGACTGATTCCCAGACTTCGTCAAAGAACCAACCTCGGCCATGAGACGACCTGAGCCTTATCATCACAATCCCATAATCTTAGGTTTACTCCAAGATAATAGGAGAGAGATTTGGAGAATTGACAACTAGTGCGTAAATACCTCCTGCAACTACGTAACGGCCCAGAGATCTCAGGAATCCGAGATCTCCTCCACCAGAATTACGTTTCCTTATGGGAATACGATTCCGGAACCTAAGTCTATAAATGTATACACCCTCTTCACTACAAAGGTATGAGAACTCTCACTCACAAAAGAGATTACCTATTCTAAAAGCCTGGACTGACTTAGGCATCGGAAGACTAACGGCCAGTCCCCGGCCCCTCCCTTCGCCATTGTTTATCCTTGTAGGTTTCATAGAGAGATTAGCGTCTCTCTACATCTCGTGAGATCGATCATTGACCTCACCTCGTTCGTTGTTAAAATCTCAGCAACAAACACTCTTCATTTTTCTTTCTGAAAAAATCCTTCTTTTTCGTTTTACCTTCTAAAAAAAAAAAACCATCTTCTTTGTTTTCTTTCTAAAAATCAATCTTTTTCTTCATTTTCTTCCTAAAAAGCATTCCTTTGTTTTTCTATTACAAAGCCTATAAATTTTAACCATAGCCATAAAGACTCGTTCAAATTTGAACAAGTGCTCGTTGAAATTTTGTATTTTCAAAACTCGTTTGAATGATCTATGGCTACGGTTATAATTCGTAGCCTTTAATTTAAATTCAACAACGACGAGCACTCGTTGAATATTACAGTTTTTCAGGAAGATGGTTTTAGAGGGCATTTTCATCCGAAAAAGCCCATAAGTTAAAAATGGAAACTAAAGCTTTACGGGATTACTTAGGCTGGTCGGTCAAACATGCGGTTTACAAAGGAAAATTTCTCAGCTTAGAGCATGAGCACAAAAATGAAGCAGATCCAAATCTTAGGTATACCACAGCACAAGAAACAGTGGTGATTGAATGCCTACCATAAAAAACTTACCAGGGCCCATTGGAATGCTCACCGTACTGTTTATTTTCCATCCAACTTTTGATAAGGTCACAAAGACCTGTATGAAGTAGAAAAACAAATATTAGCTTGATTCAAAACTTTTGTGCTCCACGAGAAGTTTTTAGTGGCCAACCACCACTGTCGTGTGTTTCCAATCAAGGTGGCCCATGATCAGGACATTACTTTGTTGGGTGAGTCCTGGGCCACACATAATCAGGTCATGTCTCCATCAACTTTTTTCCTCTGCCATTAGACAGTAGATTGTACAGAAATGCAAGTTCAACCAGTGCATTGTATAATTTTAGGGCATGGGCCCTAAAAATGACAAATCCATTCCTTTATTGGATTTGCCATTCTGATTTTAAGGCATAGAAAGAAAAATGAGGCTGGTAAAGAGCTCAAGTGAGGGCCAAACGAGCAGGAAAGAGTAGGGATTGAACACCCACCGTTGAAACATTCGTGCGGCCACATGATATTTTTGACAAATCCACTCTATCCATCTTTTTTCCCAGCTCATTTTAGAGAATGGGCAAAAAACTTACGCAGATCCAAAGCTCAATTTAGCCCCACGACGAGAAATAATGGAATAGAAAGACCGTCGTTGAAACATTTTGGGATCATGGGGCTGATTTTGAGCTTTGGATCCGCCTCATGTTTTGGGCCATGCCATGAAATGAGTTGGAAAAACAAATTGACAGGGTGGATTTACCACAAACAAGAAGGTAGGCCCCACTTATATATGGTCAAAGTTAGGTTGGCACAAAAATCAACGTCAATCAACATGCGAACCAACGTTAAGTGGACATCTAAGTCCAGAGGGCAAGGGTTGCTCACCCATTGGTGGGGCCTATGTCATGATGATCAATGCGATTCAGAGGTTTGATGGACAGTTAAGTCTAGAGGGTTGATGGGGTGTTCCTCCTCGTGAGGAGAGGAGAGAGTGCAACCTGGGGGTCATCTGGCGCCCAACCAGTCAGGGTTTAGGTGACCAAAATTCACCCAGAAAGAACAGTTGATCTCTAAACGAGTTCGGAGATTGGCGGGTGACCGATGTGAGGTATATTACTAGGCCTAATAATGAAAGATTTCCACTAATCATTATTAGGTAAAAAAAAACCTGCGGACTTTCCATAAATGATTCATATACTTCAAAAGTAAAGCATTGTTTTTGTAGATTCTCGGTAGCTGATCTTCAGGGGGTAATAAAGTAACTTTCATTTCCCATCAAAATAGGTATTTAAGAAATAACAAAGCGCATCATGACCTTTATTACACTGATTTTTTTTCACAAGAATGATCTTTTTTAATATGTTTTTGGGAAAGAAAGTGTGGTACTAGATGGATTTTCAAAATGCTTTTCACTCTATATTTCAGGAGAAGAAAGAAAATCGTGATCCTACAAATGTACTAGTTTAGTATTGATGTTGTATTATGTAATGGCAGTCTAACTGTTGGATAATTTTAATTGAGCTAATCTAAAGTTTATCCTTCAAGAATAAAATGAAGATGCTAATGAAATGGCACAACTCGCAATGAAACTAAGTTTACTTGAAAGGATATATGAAAGATTCATATTAATGTACAAGAAAGCAATTGGAGATACTCGATCATCGAATACTTAAAATCAATCGCTTAAAGGGGTGAAAGGTCGAACAATCAGGTGGATCACGACAAACTATGTCTTATACAATGACGTTCTCTATCATAAAGGGTCCGATGATCTTAGTTTGGAATGTCTCAGCTACAGCAAAATAATGGTCATGATCATCATGGGGGAGGTCAATGAATAGATTTGTAGAGCCCACTAGGCTGGTTTAAAATGAGGGCTTTGATTCGATGCTACAGTTATTTTTGGTCGAAGATCACTAATGATTGTATAAAATTCATGAAATGTGTTGAAGACATTGTTACAACATGCATTGGTCATAAAATTTCATCTTATAGTCAAACCGTGGTCATTCAACGGATGGGCAATTGATTTAATTGCAAAAATCTACCCTCCTTTGTCCGATTACCATAGCTTTATATTTGTGGCAACCAACTCCATTCAACAATGAAAAAGTGAGAAAAGTTAAAATGATAAAGTTCATTAGGGAGAACATTATTCACAAATTAAGTATACTAGAAATGATTACAGTCGACAATAGATTTGTATTCTCCAGAGACAAAGCTAGAGCATTCATTAAAGAATATAAATTTAAGTTTCTTAATTCAGTCCCTGATTATGCTCAAGCCAATGGACTGGAAGACTTCATGAATAAAAGTCTCAAAAACATGCTCAAGCAAATGATTGAGGATAACCTAGGGTGTGGCACTTAACTTTGTCAGAAGTATTATGGGCTTGTCAAACTTCACAAAGGACTAACACTGGCACTAGTCTGTTTTCCGTAACATATGGGTAGATGCCATATTGCTAATAGAAACTGCACAAAGGACTAACACTGGCACTATTCTGTTTTCCGTAACATATGGGTAGATGCCATATTGCTAATAGAAGCAAATGTACCTTTGCTGAGGGTAGCATTTCAAACTGTATTAACCTCAGCCGAATTCATTGAAGCTATGTTTATTGAATTGGAAGAGCTCAATGAAGTCAGGTTTAGAGCTTTGTATTTATTAAAACTTCACAAGTTGAAAGTGGTCAGAGGATACAACAAAAGGGTTAAATTAGTGAAGTCATTCAGTGAAGGGTCCTTAGTCTAGAAATCTATCTTCCTAATTGGGATAAAAAAAATCCTAAATGTGAAAAAAGGTCTCTCACTTGGGATGGTCCATATAAAATCAAAGAAATTATTCATGGAGGAACATACATTTAACATGATCTAAATGAGTGCATATCTAAGTCAGCTCTCAAGGTCGATTTTTAAAAAGATTTGTCCCCACCATATAGGAATCAACTAAAAAATAAATAGTGAAGATTTAAGGAGTGACCAAAATCCTTCATGTTAGTGCATTTTTTTGTGGCATATTAAAGTACCTTATTTGTCAATTACGTAGGTCTTGAGTCTAGGTATCGATTGAGCTTAAAGAAGATGAAGATCAAAAACTCAAGCGGACATGCTGCATCAACGAAGAAGAAATAGGTAAATGAGATGCCTTGGTGACCCTTGAACCTTGAATCAAACCAAAACCCAAATCTCTAGATGACCTAACCCATTAGGCATATTTTTAGTCATCTTAAACTGGCCTTAGGTGTCCCAAAAAAACACTCAAATAATGGCCCAAGAGGTTACATGAGCTGCTGGAAATAAGACAAACCAAACAGCAAAACTCATGTGTCTGCCGACCAATCGCAGCACCTGGCCGACCGGTCATCAAAGGCCTGAAATGGGATAGCAACAAACTGTTTAATTAGCTTGTCTCTGGGCATAATTCGATCGGTCGACAGGGGTCAAAATGGGACAGCAACCATTCTCAGTCCCAGGCCTTAATTCGACTGACCGGTCGGCAGAGAGCCATTAGCAGTCATTTTATAGTCATTAGAACTTTTTTTATATAAAGGTCGAGCTCGATTTTCAATGAAAAGAGAAATTTTGGTGCATTAGAAGACATCCTCATTGCCCATACCATTAGGGTCTAATCCTAAGCATTTCAAGCCATCTTTCTTATATTTGATCACAAGATAGAGCATTCAAAGCTCATATGAAAATGGACTTGCTCTCTCTTGATCTTTAGATATTTAGGCACCCTGACCATATGTAGATCCTTCCTCTAAACCTCTTTAAAGAACTTTTTAGGTAAAATTCCTTTAAGCAACTAACTCCTACTAATTGTAGAGAATTCACACCATCTCCTATCACCTTGGGCATCTGAAGAGCATCACATGCGAGGTTGATCAGTAGAGCTGAGGCATTGGCAACCTAGCAGCAACATGATTGGGAGAGCATCGGGGAGCTGATTGAAGCATGGGAGAGTGAAAATCAAGCAACCCAACAAGGCGTTGTACAGGGGGCTCAATCCGACAAGTAAGTTGTCACTTTAGGAGTCCTAGCGCTTATTCATTTTGGATAATGAGTGTAAATTTAAGATTGATGGTTATCCTACTTAAAACCACGTAGGGTTGTTTGACGATCCTTGGCATGTTTGTCAAGCTTAAACAAGTCTCCAAGGGGAGTGACCGACATAGCTACATACGTATATGTTGAAAGGAACCTGTAAACTCCTAGGTTGGGTGGAACTTGTCAAACATGTAGGTTGAGAGATGAACCTTAAAAATCTCCATTCAGGTTGAGAGGTGAACCTGTGCAAAAACCTCCGTATAAAAGTTGAGAGGTAAACTTGATTTAAAATCTCCATTATAATAAAATCTGGTGTGATCAAGGGATGAGTACGTAAGCCGAGAGTGGAGTAGACAAGTAGTCAAACCACTATACATGCTTGTGTTTGAGATTGTCATTTGAGTCATTTCTATTATTACATTGTCTTTACTTGTCAATTATATGAATGTTGGAATGGAATGTATGCTATGCATTGACAGGTATATTCTCACATGCACACATCTTGTAGTTTTACTTCTAGATTAGTCGCTTAGAAGTTATATCTTTTGTAGTTTTGTTAATTGCACATTGATTAGAAGCTCATTATGTTTCATCTTTGTAATCTATGTGCTTAAGCTAGTTTGCTTGTTTACTTATGTGTTTACTCTTTGCTAGCCTTTGTGATTGGACCCACTTATGCTTGAAAACTAAGTGTTCTTACTTAATTAGTTTATAATTACTAATTAATTTAATTAGACAAGAGATTTTTAAGTCCATCACTAATTAAAGGGAGAATAGTCAATCGTTACAAAAATCAATAAACAGTTGGAGCCCATTCCATGCTCTGAAAGGCTTCCTGGTGCATCATCTTCCAGGATTTACCATCACAAACGACTTCCTGAAGGAAGTTACACACTCCGTTGGATTTGTTCCCTAATTCAATACGCCTACTCTCCTGAAGGCGTAACTCTTCCTTCACTACTTTTCAGTGTTGACGAAGTTCACAAAGTTGATTCTTAATCCATGAGAGTTTGGAGGTCAGGCCGTCAATCTTCTCTTCACATTAGTCATACTCCAGTCATAGTTGTTTACTCTTTCCCTGTTTATAAGTTCCAATCTCAAATAACAAACCTCCTAGGTGATCATGTACTTTCTCCACCTCTTCATACGTTTTAGTGATTGCTTTCCAAATTACTGTCTACAGTAGAGGAATTGCAAAAAGGGTCATGGAGTGGCCAAATTTTGGTAAGACAGTCAAAAGAGAAGAATTGAAAGATCCATCATGAAAATATCCTGCAGCAAATTAACTCTCATACCTACTAATCAGTGTACTTGAGATGCATTTTCTCTAGCTCCTAAAAAGGACAATATAGACGAGATGAGAAGGACCGGTCATCCTATGGGCTTTGGAGACTCTGAAATAAGTGATGTTCCTCACCATCCTACCAAAGTACTCTGAGCAAGCAAGCTGATTCATCTTTCTATGCCCACATTTAATACAACATTATGTCAGTAGTAACCAAGTCTCAAAGCAGAGGTGGTGTTGCGCATGCATTGAATCACAAGATGACTTTATTCTTTTTCTTTCTATGGTGTAATTTTACTCGTCTAGCTCATGTTGCTAGACAAAGGAAGACTTATATCTATGACCTCGTCATCTACTCCGCAGACGCTAGATCGTCAATGAATGCTTTTATTTATCTCTATTTCATTTAATGCAATTGAGATTCTTCAACTCTAACATAGCATGAATTGAATTATTTTTGCTATCACAATAAGAAAAAAAATTCATTTAGCTAGAAGGAAAAAAGAATTCATTAGAAGTACAAACCCTCTCCTTCACAAATCACCTATTTTTTATTTACAGATGGTTGAATAAATCATATCTTGATGGCCCACTAAACAATCTAACCCATAAAAACACTTTCAACAGTTCAATTTGGTGCGATGGGTCAAATACACCGGGATCATCTTAAGATCCAAAATCGGATTGACGTAGCCCACCTATGAATCGGATCAATATGAGATTTCTGGCCTAATCATGGTTTGGACTTAGGATTCATAGGATCCGTGCAGATCGAATCTGGTCCTTCCAGATAGCCCCCATAAATCACATCTTTTCATAATAACGATTTAGATCTCGCATCGGTTCACAGATCTATACAATGGACAAATAAATTTAAGGTCATTATAGTCATCGAGTTGACTCGATCACTCACCGGACTATACATGACTCGAACTGAGTCACTTTCCTTATGAGTGAAGAATTTTATTAGAAATAAAAATTTAAGATGCGATTTGATCCCTCAAAGTTACCAAGGACGCAACGGCCGTGACCAGTGAAGCATATGCAATGTTGTTGATTTATATTATGTTCTACATTACTTATACAAGGTCTTAACCATTTTAAATATCCAATGACGTGCCTAATAGTTTAAATTTATAATAATTAAATATTAAATCAGGTTGATTTGAGTTTTCAAGTCAAGCTGGCATGGTTCAACCTCAACCACCTCAAGTTTTTGGCTTCTTGAGCTATGTTTTAAGGTTGCCTTTTAGATGCACCCCCACATAAACATTTGGTTGAAGTTCATTGACGAGGGCCATCGCCTTGAACTTTATGGAGTGTGCTTTAGAGCACGAAAATCAATGCACGTACGTTTGGATTTTCAATTTTTCGCTTTCAACCCCAAGATTTCAATTCCAGATCAGCCTGGCAATTCCAGGGTCGTGATCACAACAAACTATAAAGTACTGAAGCCCATCTACTTTAGAGGAAAAATGTTTCAATCGATGGACAGCCATAGTGCCAATAATACAAGACCTAAGTAGTGGAACTTGAATAATTAATACTGTGTTTAGCATATTAATGGAACTGATTAAATTACAAAGATCATAAGCATAAAATATGAAACCATCAACATATTAATTGACTTTTTTTCTTCTTTTTTTTTGCCAAAAAGGTGGGAGCGCACCACCTGTAACTTTGTTGATTTGACAAAAAAATTATACAAACATTAAGGTGGGCTCCACAACAAGGGGACATGCCTCGCCTATCATATAACCATTAATATATAGATGGATACATTTTGATATAAAAGTACAAACATCATCCTTCTCCCTTAATGCTTTAGTTCCCTTGAGCTCTTTTGCTCTTCTCCAAGCTCCAATTCTCTTAGTATCGATGCATTAGATTAAATACCTCACATGGAAAAATCAATAAAAGCATTCTATCAATAAATATAATGTATTCTCTCTTTCCCTTTATCCAAAGTGCTAGAGTCCAAAAAAGAATTCCCATTCCTACTCCATATCCAACTCCAAATCCAATCAAAATAGATTCCCAATCATAATTGCTTTTTGATCGTGCCAATGATAGTGAAATCTTAGCATCTCCACATTTCTTCAATAACGGTGGGCCACATAATCACATGTTTCCTTGAAAAGATTCGTTTGTGAATCTAAGAAATTGTTGACTTTGCGGTATGCTGCCCACGAGGTGGTTTTGTGAAAGATTCAACACCGAGAGAAATGTTAGCTTTGTAAGCTGCTAAGGGATCTCACCTGACAAATCATTTTGAGAGAGATCTAATGACTCAAGATCATTTATGTTCCCTAGTGATGTTAGAATTCGACCTGTGAGACAATTGTAAGACATATTGAGCACGTGCAGTGACTTTAGATCCTCGGTTGATTTTGGGATATCCCCATGAAATTGGTTATTTGAGAGATCCAATATGGTGAAGGCAAAAAGGATCTTTACCAATTCCATTTCTAGCCCTTTGCTCACCACAGTCACTTTATCTTGATAATATCCATATGTAAATTCTTTGCTAAGGAACTGAGATTGGGACTCTCCCTCTCTCATTGCTCTCCAGCTCCTGAACATATTTGATGGCAAGCTACCCGTGAAGCTATTGGAAGAGAGGTCGAAGATTTGTAACAGAGGAAATGAGTGATTTGCTAGGAAGTGTCCAATGGTACCATGAAATTTGTTAGATCCCAAGATTAGAATTCGCAACCGGGACAAACTTTCCAGCCAAAAAGGGAAGGTGTCATGTATTTGATTATTTCCAAGGTTTAACACCCCCAACTTCTTACAGTTGGCTAAAGACTTTGGCACCTGCCCTTCCAGCCAATTTCCATTGACATCTAGTGTCTCTAGAGTGCATTTCTCTTTGAATGTTTGCAGCAAGGTGCCATGAAATGCATTTCTTCCGAGATTCAATACAATGAGGGCATCACTAATTTCACCCAGACATGGTGGAATTGAACCATTGAAATTGTTATCAGATAGATCGAGGACTTGTAAGGAAGTGCAATTGCAAATAAGTGAGGGAACTTCTCCACTAAGATTGTTGCTCGAAAGTGAAAAGAAAATGGAAGGTAGAGGAGAGATTGGAATTGAGCCTTTTAGCTTGTTAAAGCTTAGGTCAAGATATTCCAATGAGTTTAAGGAATGATGAAGAAATCGTCGCTCTAATCCCTCCAGAGCATTATGAGAAAGATTCAGATAAAACAAAGTTCCATTTCCAACCTTCCATATCCAGTTGGGTATTTCACCATTGATTGTGTTGTTGGAAAGGTCCAAATAAATCATTCTCTCTTGGTTTCTCAAGATATCTGAAAATTTGCTAATGTTGCAAGATCTTAATGACAAAGATTCTATCTGGGGGAAGGATATGAAGGTTGAATTGCTTCTGCCATCCTTGACTGAGAAGTTGTTATCAGAAAGATCGAGGTAAGCCAGGTTCTTAAGGTTTTGGAATAAGCCAAGGTCAATGTCACCGCAAAAATTATTTGAATAAAGAAAGAGGTATTCAAGCTTTGTGAGTTCAAAGATAGACATCGGAATAGGCCCCTGCAAGTTGTTTTTATTAGAGGTGGGCAACGATCCGGGCCGAGCCGAGTTAGCCCTAGTTTGGTTTGGTTTGTTTTCGTACCACCACAGTTTGTGGATCGGTTTGGTTTGGGTTTCGGGCCGACCCATGCGGCTCGAGTTTGGTTTGCTCCAAAAAAATCTGGTTCGAGCCGGGATCGGCTTGGTTGAAAATTTCGAACCGGGGCGGACCGAGTTCAAACGAACAGTGGCTCTTTTTTTCCTTATTCATTTAAATAGAAAATAATTTAAAAAGTTAGAAGAAAAAAGTACAAACATATCTTACTATATGATGTTTAACATCCTCCAAAAGAGTGCAACTTCAAAATAGACATGTAAGAGTATTTTCAAAACAAAAGTACGCAAGCATAATTTTACAAGTGCAAGGAAATAGTGTGCATTCATGTAAATGTATTGTGTATTATCCATACCATCATGTATATGTATTATGTATTATCCATGTCATCATGTATATGTGTTATCCATGTTATCCATATGTTTTACATATCATTTTAGGACATGATCCCAAAATGGAATCAGATCCAAAGCTCAAGTGGATCACACCACAAGAAACAATGTGCTTATAATTTACGAGCTGAATCAAACCGAGTTGAATCAAATCGAGCTTCGAGCCGAACCGAGCCGGAACTGCCCTAGTTTAAGTTTGGTTTGTTTTTTCAAACAAGCTTGACTTGGAGGCTTGGTTTGGTTTGAACTTCCTTTTCGAACCAATCCAAGCCGAGCTTTTTCGAACCAATCCGAGCCGAGCTTTCAAGCTGGCTTGGTTTGTGCCCACCTCTAGTTTTTATTCAAATAGAGGATGCTTAAAGAGGACGCATTGTGGAACTCGCCAAGCTGACCACTAAATTGGTTGTTGCTGAGATACAACACTTGCAATAATGGCAGTGAAAATAATGATGGTGGGATGGTCCCACTAAGTGAATTTTCGGCCAGGTCAAGATGTTCACAATTAGGAAGCTCATTTCCATATAGAGAAGGGATTGAGCCGTTGAAACCATTGGAAGAAAGAATGAGGTATGTGAGCTTGGCAAGTTCAAAGATTGAACTCGGTATAGGCCCTTGCAACTTGTTGTTACCCAAATCGATGCCCTCCAATAACAAAGAGGATGCCTCATGGAACTCCTCAAGATGACCATTAAATTGGTTATCTCGGAGATTCAGCTCTCGCAATGACGGGAGTGAAAACAATGATGATGGGATGGTCCCAATCAGTGAGTTGTTGGAGAAGGAGAGCTCTTCAAGATTTCGAAACTCGTTGCCATAGGAAGAAGGGATTGGACCACTGAAACCATTGGATGAAAGATACAAATACACGAGTTTGTTGAGCTTCACAAGCCATGACGGCAATGGTCCGCTGAAACCATTAGAAGAAAGATCCAAATGCACAAGTTTGTCGAGCTTCACAAGCCATGAAGGCAATGGCCCCGATAGGTTGCAATCTCTGGCTTCTAACTGGGTCAGCAGTTTGAAATTATGGAACGAATCCCGTAGCTTGCTACAAAATCCACTGTTGGATAGTATCAGCTGCCGGAGAGTATTGTTTGGAGGGATTTCACCCGTGAGAAGTGGATTGTCTCTTACATGGAGAGTTTCTAGGTTTGGCAGCCTGAAAATACTCTCAGGAAATTTGCCATGCAATTCACATTCACTGAGACGCAGTGATGTTAAAGAAGAGAAGTTCCCAATGAAGTTGGGTACCACAGAAAAGAGTTTATTTCCGCTGAGGTGGAGTTCAGATAGGAAACGGAGCTTGGAAAGGGAGGAATGGATGGGCCCTGAAAGACCACACCCACGCAAGCTCAACTTGCGGAGATGAGGGAGTGCCGAGGATAAGGCCAGACCCCACTCGCTACCCTCCGCTGAGATGTCTACCCAGTCGAGATGGAGTTCTCTCAAACTGGATAGGTTTTGAACGAGTGCTCCAATGTTTGGGTTTTCGAGTTTCAGAATATCCCAGTACGAACCTCTGTCATATCCATTGTAAGATAAGTTGAGGGACACCAAGCTGGTCAAGCGGGAGATTTCAAGCGGGATTTGGCCAAAAAAATGCAATGCAAAGAGGTTGAGATGGGTCAAACTGGTGAGCTGATCAAACCCGGAAGGGATTGCAGAAGGATCGAAATCATTCACGGCGAGGTTGAGCCTCTGCAAGCTTTTAAGACGAAAGAGGCTTTCAGAATCGACCCGACCTGAGAGATGGAGGTAGCTGAGGTCGAGGGCAATCACATGACCGGAAGCACCATTGCAGGTGATGCCTTCCCAAGTGCAGCAATCCCTGTTATCATGATTCCAAGAGGAGAGTCTAGTCTTGCTGTATACATCAGAGAAGTTAAAGCCCTGTTTCAAGTGGAGCAAAGCAGAGAAGTGATCTTCAATGCATTGGTGATGGATTGACAAGGCCTTAGTACTGTTATTTTGATGGGCAAAGACAAAAGAGGAGAAGAAAAGGAGGGAAGAGAATAAGAAAAGCCTTAATAAAGAAGGGAGAATGGAGAAGAAAGGGAATGGAAAAGCTTTATTAGCAAGAGAGAGGAGGATGAGCTCCATTTGTTTTGCTTTGGATGGGTATTGGAAGTGAAAAGCCTGGTGAGGCATTATATAGGCAAGGGAAGAGTGCTTCAGTCAATCCCACCCACTCGTTATGTGAGCCACACTCACATGCAATCACCGATTGCCTCTATTCGTGTAACACGCAAGGCCCACATAAAGCCCCGTGCATGTGTGCCACGATTCATCTCCTCCCACTCTCTTAGCCAGAAGGCAAACTACATGGCGAGAGCACGTGACTGTCACATGGCACAGTTCTGGCCATGCATCACGTTGGTATCGTAAGCACATGAGCACTGATCCAATTTAAATCCATGATCTGGTGAGAAACACATGTGAATAAAGGAGCGCGGATATGATCGTTTCAAATCTTTGTGGGCCCACCATGATATATATATGTTTTATCCACGCCGTGCATCCATTTTCCATCTGATTTGAAGGCATGATCTCAAAAAATGAGATAGATCAAAATCTTAGGTGGGCCACACCGCAGGAAAATAGCAGGGATTGACGCTTACCCTTGAAAACTTTTGGGGGGCCACGGAAGTTTGCTATCAAGCTGATATTTGTTTTTACCCTTCATCTAGGTTTATGTGACCTTATCGATGGGTTGGACGGAAAATAAACATTACAGTGGGACCTAGAAATATATTAATGGTGGACGTTCAATCCCCAGTGTTTTCCTATGGTGTGGTCCACCTGAGATTTATACCTGTCTCATTTTGGGCCTGAACTTTAAAATAAGATGAAAAAATGGATGGACAGAGTGGATAAAACACATACATCATGATGGGGCCCACAAAGATTTGAAGCCATCCCTTTTGCTAGTCCACCGTAGGACTAGCAGATCCACACTCGTGAATAAAGGCTTTCGTGATTTCCACAAAATTTATTACTTTTTGATTTATTACTCTCTATTTTTCTTTCTCAATCCGTCCATGTCGAAAGATGCTCTCTCACGGTCCTTATTCTTCATGCCAGTGTGAAAGGTTGATAAAATGACAACGAAAAAGAGGCAACCTACATCCATCCGTCAAATGGTGGACTCATCATTATTCGCTTGAGTCAAGATCGGAGAAAAAACGATAATCCTCAAGTGAAAAGTTGAGAGAAATGGTTGGCTTTTAAAGGATGGATGTCAGTCGCCTTCCCGTTTCCACATGAACAACCTCTTCGAGCTTGTGTGAATGCATTAACAAAAAGGGGCTTCGTTTTGCTAATTACTGCGTGCTTCTACCCATCAAGCTACACTGTATTATTCTCATTTTGAATTGAGGGCCGCTGAAAGGGTACAGGTACCACTCTATGTGGAGCCCATACTATGAATTAATGCATGCTATACAACCTGTCCATCAGATGTGTCACCTCATATTGCCTTCCAAGTGCCAAAAAAAAAAAAATTAGCTGGGTTTTGGACTAACCTGAAATATGAGAGAGGACATTCACCCTTGTTTTTCACAAGGGCCCATCTGAATTGAAAAATAGCTTGAGCTTTGGACTGACCCTTCATCCAGACCATATGAAGGCACGGAATGGCCTAGATCCCATATACACAAACATCATGTGTGCTCTACACAAATCAAGGTAAGTGTTCCCTCCCAACTTTTACCCCATGCTGTGTCCCACTTGACTCATCGATCAGCCTTATTGTTGGGATCAGGGATAAATATGCATTGGACTTCCCAAGGAACATACCTTATATCCACATCTACATTATGAACTGTTCTAATAACTGCACTGTTGTTTCGTAATAGGGTAGGAGAGTCCAGCTAAAGCATCTGTACTTTTTGGCAAGCTGATTTAGAACTAATTGAGAATCACCAATGACCTCAATACATTTAGCTCCTAGCTCGCTCATAATCTCTAGGCCCATTATTAGTGCTTCATACTCGACCTAATTGTTAGTACAATCGAATTCGAACTGAAAGGCATAATCTTCTCTACTTCCTATGGGCAATATTATGTTGATCCCTGCCCTAGAGGCGTTCTCAGTGCGGGACCCATCAAATATCAATTTTCATGAAACGAGATGAATGGCATGAATACCCACTTCCTCTACCGTGTCATGACTTTTGACCAGTATGGGATGGTCCGGCAAGAAGTCTGTTAATGCTTGGCCTTTCACTGCCTTTTGGGATACATACTTGAAGGCGAATTCTAACAATATGACTGCAGATGGTCATCAATTTGTAAAGCGTATTGAGGAGTCATTAGAAAATATGACTCCAAATGTTCAGGATATGCACAATATCCATCCAAAAGCATTCATGCTGACGGGCTTCCATTACCTTGCATGTTGATGGGTTTTCATTAATATATGAGAATAAGTTACATTATAGGCCATGGTGAAGAAACCATCGGTCAAAAGATAAGACTAAAGTAGACTATTTATTAAAGAATAACTTGAGGGAAACCCTAAGGGCCTGTTTGGCTAGCATTTGGAAACCCGCTTCCAAGTTAAAATTTGAATTCCAGCGAAATCCAATTTTATCTGAATCTGGTTTTCAATTCAATTTCTGCAATTTTGGATTCCAACACTGGGATTTAAATTTTCTCTGGAATCTAGATTCTGCAGCCAAACAGGCCCCAATTATGGTCATTCTTCTTTAGTGTCCGGATCCTCAATCAGGCTTTCATTAACGTGCTCAAGTGCATGTAGTTGATCCAACAATGTTGCGATCCTCATGCTCGGGTGAGGTTATATTCTATGAGCCTCATATGCTCAGGTGTCGTTATAGTCTTCAGGTGCCGAGTCCGAATCATTACAAGGGCATCATAAGAACCTCATCCTAAGCTTATGGATGCCCCCTTTTCTTTCATCCTTTCCTTTTGCTCTTCCTTGGCCCAGGCTGTGCATTTCTCCATAATCGAAGGTGGAGGTCCTCTTCTCTCTTTCTTCTACTCTTTTTTGTTTTTTTTCCTCCCTGGCCCGGAGTGTAGACTTTTGTCCCTCACTCAAGGTGTGGGTTTCTTTTCTCTTTCTTTTCTTTTCTTAGGGTTCTATTTCCCCTGGTTGTATTATTTAGGCTTTTTCTACCTATGTGAGCAATAAAAGAGTCAGTCCTTTCTTACTTTCCAATAAAATAAAATAAAATAAAATAAATAAGGTATGCTCTCACAAGATCGCAAGTGATAGTGCTCCTAGTTGTATTGGGACAATGGGGCACTCCCAACTGATCAATCAAGATTGTCCATTAAGCTTAACATAAATTCAATAGACTATTGTGAAAATCATACCTGATTGGATGATTAGATCCATTGATAAGTTGGCCTTTCTTATAGTTAATCAAATAGGATCCTATAATGATATGATTCTTAAGAATCAAAAGCAATCCATCACAGCCCCAACAAATAGATGGCTCAAATTGTTGGTTAGCCTTTAAAAAATGATCTGGACAGACCATGTTATATGCTATTAATCAATGGTTAAAATCAAAGGAGGAGCAAGTTTTAGATGGAAATCCATGAATGTGTGGCCAGATCGGTTGAGTCCAAATGCAACTAGCACTATAATTCTGTCCTCTGAGAGCCTGGATCATTTCCCCATTAAAAAAAAGCTCATTTGGATGCACACAGTAGAAAACATATAACTACACTACTATGCATATGATCACTGCATGGACTCCACATATACCCATTTTCTCTTTTCTACACGAGGAATGCTAGCATGCAAGTTGGTGCACAGAAGTTCTAAAGGTCCAAACAAGGATCCTGTATTTATGGCACACTCATAGTCCACATACACCCATTTTCTCCACATACATGTGGCATGTATGGTGATCAAGAAAGTCGATCTGGTGGGCCACCCGGTACATGGGTTGTAGGCCAAAAAGTAGAGTAAGTGGACAACTCCATCCAGTTGCTTTAACTTCTGAGTGCAGAATATGGACAGCTGCTCAAACCATTCCCTCTTTAGATCACTGATTGATGGTTACCACAGTCTAATCTCCTCATCTTTCAGGGGGGGCTCGGACGGGATGCCAGAACAACGGTCCTGATCCCCACACATGTTAACCACTCTGCCACGAGGGAACTGCGTAGGACTTTTGTGCACCCACCTGCATATTAAATTCCTCTTTTTATAACAACCCATTTTTCTTTTTCTTATTAATTATTCAAAATTCTATGCTTATAATTTCATGCATTATTCATAGCACTGTAAAATCTTATTCTTATATATTTATAAGACAACTATCACCAGGGGAATATATGCCATTGAACGGTGTATGTCGCCTGACTCAGAATGCCGCAGAATGGGCCTTTTGTGGGAATGCCTGGGGTTGTGCAGGTGCTGTAGCTGCAATATCTTCAAGCACCTGCAGCCAAATGTAAACAACAAAACAGACCCGAGTTATTATATTGTTAGACCTGAGTTATTGTCCAGCTTGATATCACAGCGCCACCCCAACTTGGGTGAGGTCGGGATTTGACTAGACACCTAACAAGTCAATCCAAGTGTCTGAGTCTAAAAACCATGATTAGAATAGTTTGGCTACCTGCATATCACACATGCATTCACAAGGGGGCCGTCTACATGCCATCCATTTGCCAAAATTGCACGTGTAAGATCCAAGTCTTCCATCAGATAGGTCTCAGCAGGCAGATGCCCATGACTAAAAATCGGGCATGTCCACTGATCGGTTGAGCTAGAGTTTAGGAAGCAAATGGATGGCAAAAAGAGAAAGCCAAGTTTTTCTAAACCATCCTCTTTGTTTCTAACATCACGGTCTATTTTACCGCGTCTAAATTCTAATTTCAGGTTTATTGACCCAGAACCTGAAATTAGAATTTAGACGTGGTAAAATAGACCTTTACTAATTCCACAAGCGTATACACAGCCCCTCTACAAGCGGTCATGCGTCAAGCTGGCATGTATGTCAAACAAAAAACACCCCATCAGGTGGGCTTGCTTGTGTATATGCCCTGTCACAAAAATCAGGCATTTACCGTCATCAGGTACACTAGTCTATGAAACAAACGGATGCCTAGAAAGAAAGATACTTAATTAGCCAAGTTTCTTTGGTGATCTTTTTGTTAGGTACACGTTGCATGGCCTACATGAAAAGTACGGCTTGATCTTTTGGCCTGGGAATAGATACACAGGGCCCACTTGATGGAAGGCTTGGATGTCGCACGCATATGCCACATTAGCATATGTGATAGCTTGTAGAGCAACTGATAGACAGGTTTGGATCTCACATGCATGTACCACAATCCATAATGCTACTAAGTGGCTTCTAAAGGTGCTGGGATATACATGCATCACAGGGATACGAACAAGGATTTTCTTGCTTTCTTTTTTCTTTGTGGTGTATGCATTTCTATTCTCTAACTTCCTTCAAAGGCATTATTGTAATCTTCTCCTAGGCACTACAAGAATTGCCAAATTGTGGAAATGAGTGTTGGACCATGTAAACCAACAATATCTTTGCATCAATATTATGGAGTTTAATAAACTAAATGCGTACCAGAAGATGTTGTGTCATTGTTGAATCTTTAGGATGCTTGGAGGCTTGTTCTTCCTCACCTTCTCTCCCTTTAGAGCACTTTCAAGATAGGAAAGAAGTGGAAGACATGAGAGATACTAAGGGATCAACACTTCTATATACAGGGGGCTCTTAGGAACATTCAGCCCATCAAGGGACCTTTGCCCTCAAGTCTCTATACTTTCAGAATGCCCACACTTGCTAAGACCTCACCACATGATCAAGATCTATCAGCCCATATCATGTAGGATATGAACAAATCATAAGTGGGACCCACTAACATACTCATTAGTTAAGATCCAACAACTTGATTCAATCTATTTTAATCAAAATCATTGATATATGATGGCCTACTAAACGGACAAAAGTCTTACATTCTCCTCTTGAGCCGCATAGATCGACACTTTACTTCTAAAAATGAGTTTGCAAATAGTTTTTTTTTTTTTTTAATTCAATTTTCTCGTATCGAATGCATTTACATTACCTATAGCAGCCATCCTAATATTTTAAAAAACAATTGTCCTTAAAATAACAAGTGACACCCCTCAGATTTGGTCCACTGAGACTATAAAATAACGGATGATGTTAGTTGCCATGACATTTATTGAAGTGGGAATAGTCATAGTAAAACAATTCTATCACTCCAATTATATAAACCTAAAGTGTGATAATGTTGTATGAAAGTTGCATGTCAAATTTGATCATGCATACCTAATTCGAAATGGACTTGTCTCTATTATTTTGCTTACACAGAAACTTGTGTACACACAAATTGAGAAGCAAAAATTAGCCTTCATAATGTAATCATGAGTATATACTGAATGTGATTACTACAGGTGTTTCTATGAATTGACCACACTCTCACTAATCCATGCTGTCATAAGAGATCCATTCCAATGTGAGACACAAGCTGCCTAAATGACTTGGGAGGTAAGCCCTTCTTTATCAGATCCGCAATCAACGAATTTTTGTTGATATTCACTACAGCTACTAGATGATTATGTTCCCTCTCCTTCACACAAAGGAATATACACTGTATATGATTAGACTTAACCTAACGTCATTGTTGGAAAGGAATAATATAGTTGAATTGTCATAGCGACCTTAGAACACAATACATGAAGTCTTGAAATGAAATTCTATAGTCACATTGCCTAATTCGGTTCTTCTTAGCAGGTAATGAAATTTCCTCTATGGTTGAATGAGTTGTCTCTGAAAACTTTCTTCAATGCTGCTCTCATGGTCATCATGGGAATGTAATGTGAAATAGGCTTGTTGCTGTCAAGGCAACTAGCATAGTCTAAATATGAGGTTGGCTAGGCTGCTAGTGGAGACCGCTTGCTGTGTGACTTCAGGCTGAATTTCAGAGTCCCAGCAGTGCTTCCTTGATTTTCTCTGTGGTCTATTTTGTTGGTGAGCAGGTGTTCCTGGCTGTTCATCAGCATCCACTGCTTCAAAAGGGATAAGATTCATCAGGGTATGCTAAAGCTCAAGTTGTGTGAACAGAGCGGCTGCAGATCTTCATTCATTGCCCCAAGGATCAGTTTTCATAAGTCAGCTTCGACACCATCTGCAGGTGTTCTGTTCTGTGTTTTCCAGGAGCGGTGTGGTTTGCTGTAATTTTTAGGTTTAGCAATCTTGTCGATGTGCAAAATGAAGGGCCTCAGCTTCAACGTCATCCGCAGGTGCTCTGTTCTGTGTTTTCCAGGTGCGGTGCGGTTTGCTGTATTTTTTAGGTATAGCAATCTTGTCGATGTGCTGAATGACAGGCGAGGCCCTCTTTTTGTGGCACCCACCCAAAGTTCACATACAGTTTTTGGGCCAATCAACAAAGTTCAAGTGGTGTGCTCACACCCTTCTCCAAAGAAAATTTATATGAATGTCCAATTGAGTACAAATGATCTGATCACAAGTGATCATAAAGTCATTCATTTGTTAGAAGTACCTTCTAACATTCCACCAGTACACTAAGTTTGGACAAGTGCAGACATAAGTACGCTTCAAATTCCCTACTGTCAATGTATAAGAGATATCCAATATATCATTCCTTGCCACTGAAACTGATTAAACTTGTCATCTAAACCTAATAAGTGAGCGATCAGACATTAATAGGAATTTGATCTTAGTCCACAAACCCTAAAAGTATAAAATCGTCAATTGTATGTTCCATGTAAGCAAATGAAGAAATCACCTCTTTAGACTTCGTCAATTTGCATGCCAGATGTTTTGAACCAATGGTCACAAAACTTTTCCAATGGCTCAAGAGCAAGCTTGTCTCCGTCTTATCTGAATTGGTGAACTATTTTAGCTATGAAGTCTTTTGCATTCTATTTCAAAGGTATTGCGGCTCAAATGGAGGTAGGGATCATGGAGAGTTTCATTATCATGGGACACAGACGACTAGAACGGTCCCATTTCTCATAGTCAGCCACCTCAATAACCTTACTAGAATCTGCAAGTTTGATGGGTTCGTCCTCCTGCTACACTAGATTTAAGTCCATGCACCTTAGAAGAATCTCCACTGTCTTTCCAATGTTGGTAATTGGAGCCGCTAAGAGTTGGAATGTTGCTGATTTGGAAACTAGCATTTCTATATATAAAGGACTCTTAACCCTAAACCCATGAAGAATCCTTAAGAGCCCAATTCTCCCCACTTTTACAGAGTCCAAAATTTCTACAATTACACCACATGATAAAATGAAGTGTACTAGACCATATCATGTAAGATATAAACATCTCGTAAGTGGACCCCACCCGTGTTCTTATTGCCTACGATTCAAGAACCAGGTTCAATTGGGTTTGATAAGGACCATTGATTTATGGTTGGTCACTAAATGGGGAAAAAAAAAATCTTACAGACCATACATGCACAAACTGCATCTCCATAGTGCACTGACATTTCAGACAGTCCAAATTGATGTAAATGTATGATACATGTATGGTGGATTTGTGTGGGAGCATCTAGAATATGATGTGCTAATCTCCCAATATTAATTTAATGAATAATTAAGTTAATATTGCTTGGTGACTAATAGCTGGGCACATCTTCCTTGAAAAGTTAAGGGCACGAGTTCCATGTGTACAGTGCACTCCAAGAGTCAGTGGTGTACAATATCTTCCTCCATTTAAAAATGGCTTGCAGGAATCAAGACAACATTGCAAAATGTGAATATTCAAAAGTGTTTTGAAATGCATTTTAGATTCCTACCCACCATTATTGTACAGTGAGGCACACAATCTTTCCCCGAAACATAAACATATCACTAAGAATTTCCCAAGTTAAATAGACAACAACATACCTTTCTTCTTTTCTTGAGCAAGGCATTTTCCATCTTAAGCTCCCCAACTTCAATCTCAAGTTGTGAAGTGTAAGCCTACGACAAATGGGACAAGAAAAATGTGAGTATCTCTACAAAGTAAATTGATATCTACAATACACACTTTCCGTAATAAAGTAGTATCACTTTGCATGGTTGTATTGATAAAATTAGAGAATAAAGGGTGTGCCTATCAAAAGGAGGGTGCAAATGGCAATGCCCTTTCACATAAAATGAAGAATCAATGTGTTTTCTCCTTACCATGTACACGGTCTAATAGGGGCCCAACAGAAGCATGCATGTAGGTCCATTCACTGAGCAAGTAGTTGGCCCCACAAAGCTATAAACCAGATCTGAGCAAGTAGCAAGCTCCACAAAGCAATACCACAGATCTTTCCTCGTGTTTACAAGGAGAAAAGATACACTAAATTGAAATGCACATGAGTAAACTACAATTACTTATAGTGTGTTGGAAGAAGAGAAAAAAAAGTTTCCATCCTTTGGTTATCAGCCACTCTAATCCATAGTTCTAAAATTCAGTGCAACAAGATTTCAACAAGACTCATCAAATCAACATATTGACTAAGTTGAGTCGAGACAACTTGCAGAGACTTCCGATTCTGGTCACTCAATTTAATAGCTAATGAAAGCTAAATTGAGCAGTGTGTTTCAAACTCACTACCTCCACCAGTGAAGCAAACACCTTTAACCACCATAATAGCCGACCGCCTATATGCTTAATCTCGTTTATTTTATGTCCTTTAAATATCTAGGACTAGTTTGAATGAGAAATGCTCACACACAACTAGTTCCAACTAGTTGTGTGTAGGGCCCTCTGTGGTGTTTGTATAACATCCAACCTGTCTAGCAAGGTCTTTCCATAATGAAAATGAGAGACCCCAAAAATCAAGTCAATTTTAATTAACAGGCGGGCAACACAATAGACAACAATAAACAACCATATAAAACCTCCATATTCATGTGGGGTACATGTAATGGTTGGATCAACTTGATTTTTGGGCTGAACCATTTTCATGGTGGGATGACCATGCTGGAGGAGTGAGATTTCACACAAACACTATGGTAGGCCCCATATGAGAACTAGTTGGATGGACAACTGGTTGTTTGCAAGCATCTCTTTAAATCTTCATAACTATTTAAATATAGTTAATTATTAAAACATTGCGTCGAGTCAAGTGAAGACTCGATTTACTCTTCATATTGACCCACCCACATAGAAGCTCAAGCCAAGTCATGTTTTTAGGTTTTTTGAACCATGGTCTAAATCCTGTGAACAAATCTGGACCATTCATCAAGTGTTAACCATTATGGATCCTTGCTACCCAAAAATACATCACTCGAACAAGCTAACCATCCAATCAGATGAGGTCCGTAGAGTCAACTCGATGACTCAGATGAGGCTTTACTTAAGTTGACTCGATATTTAATAATTTAATTAAATAAATTTAGCTTAGTATAAATATTTAAAAATAGTTAAAATATATAACATTGCGAAATGAAAATGCTGTTGCCTGTAATGCCTTGGGTAGAGACATGCACCTCTTACTTAGAGGTCTTCAGTTCAAATCTTGCATTCTTTTTCGCCAAACAACTGTTTCCAACCAAGTGACTCGGTCTGAGTCATCACAGTTGGAGTCAAGTCAATCCAGTCAAGGATGAGTCCTACAATCCACGTTTACAGGACAACACGGCCAGTTTCAATTTGAGTCACCAAAATTTAGAACTGTGGTCTGCGTTCAAGTAGCAAAAGGCGGCCAGAAAACAGAGCATGGAACTGAATGAGCTCACCACAGCCCCAAAAAATGGAGCATGGAACTGAATGAGCTCATCAATGGTGTGCAAATGGATGGTTTTAAAAAGTGGAGCAGAAAACGAGCAACATTTGCATTCCATGGGAGCTACCCAACCACCAGAATCTTTGTTCTAGAGCCTATGGATGTGGTTGCTCACCCCAATCAATGGTTCTGATCACCTTATAAAGTTGCTATGTACAGTTTTTGCCAATGACCAAAAAAATTTGGGGCCAAGATTGTAGCCCCATCAATGGCTCCAATCACCATAGGTAATTGCCACATGTACAGTGGAGATACTAGAGATGGGCAAGCTACCATCTCTAGGATTGTTCAATTCTGGCAAACAGAGTTGAGGTCGGTTCCCCCAGAAAAGGCTTATTCTACTATCTATTCACCTGGGTGTAACATGTTATTCACCTGTATGTAAAAGTTATTCCCCTACTTATTCATCTACTCATTCACCTGCTTATGCACTATCACCTATGTGGGGCCCACCATGTTGTGTCCACCATCCAAGCCGCACATTAAGTGAGACTGCCCATGATAATAGGATGCCCAAGTGATGGACCATAAACGAAGAATGGATGGAAAAAAAAAAATCCAAATTCACATATTGGCCCACATAATGGTTGGATCGGACTGATTTTTGGGTCTTCCAACTTTCATGGTGGGGTACCCTGCTGGGATGGTTTGATGCCACATCATACACCGTGTTGGGCCCCCCACACAACCCTTAAAGAATAAGCCTATGCTAAAATAGCTTCCAAGGAAACCAACCCCAACACTGTTTTTATTACTTCACACACACACACACACACACACACACACACACACACACACAGAGGGCAAGAAAGAGGAATTATGTGATCTTGGGCCCAAGGTATGTGACCCACTAGTGGGCTCCACTCTTCAATTATCTAGACCTTTAATTCTGTGTACCATGCATGAACAATGCCACAAAAATGTTGATCATCGAACATTTAAAGCCACCAATTGCCGCAGTCAAGACAGTTAATGGAAAGATTCAGCAATGGTCCACAATCAACAAAGAAAGGGCGACGATCAGATGGATAGCATCTGATGATCTGGTCAATTTTTTTGTGTCATTGTCTATTCAAAGCAGAATCCATCAGATCAACGATCCAAACACCAAACCATGGGCCCTAATCATTAAAAAAAAAAAAAAAAAAAAAGAACCACCCGATACCATACACATTTGTGGGCCATGGATCATAGCCTCTCACCTGTTTCCTTGCTCTAGATCTAGCAGCTGATTCCCTGTTCTTGATCATCCTCCTATGCCTCCTCTCAGCTGCTGTCACAGCTCCCATTGCATTCTCTGATCCCTCCTTTCGATACTCGCCGCCGCTTGAAACATCCACACCAAAGCCATCCATTATCTGTTGTGGGTATTGTGAAACAAACCCAATTCCCATATTTTCCATACCATCCTCACCACCTCCATGCAACCCATACTGCCCCGGCCCATCTTCCACAATGAAATCTTCATTCTGGCCACTGTCTTGCCGCTCACATTTCCGCCCATTAGAGTCCTCACAATTGGCTTCTTCTGCCGGATAATTCGTGGGCTTTACAGGATTGGGAATCATAATCTGGTGTTGGAATTGAAGAGTGTGGAGGCTGATGTTGTAAGGCGGGATTCGGAACTGTAACGGTTTTGGGTCTTGTTTGAATGAGGCGAATGTGGGATACATGATGTGGGTTGTTCTTATGGGGTTTGTGAGAAGATTTTAAAGAGGAGAGATGTGTGTCATTAGGCCTGTTATAAGATGAGAGGTGTAAGAAATGGAAAGAAACAGTAAGAATTCAAGCTAGATTTTTACACAATGCAAGCATCCCATTAGAGAAGAGAACTGATATTTGCACCCTCTTTTTCATGCATGCACAAATTTTTCTCTATTACACCCTTTCCCTCAATTACGCATATCAGTCTAGTACAAGAAAAAAAAAAGCCTACTACCAAAAGTAGCCAAATGGGTGTGTTTGGGCTCCTTTTACAAATAAAATAAAGGGAAATTCCAAGTTGGGTTTTGTGAGAACTTTTCTATGATTTGGTTAGGAATTTCAAACAAGGTAAGATTCTTTTTTTTTTTTTTCAACATGCATCATCTAATTGGATTATATAGACAGTGAATTTCCATGATCCAACAACATGCAAACACTGTAAAACAACACTAGAAATATAATAATAAAGAAAATCTGATGTGGGTTCCTCATATCTTCCTGTTACAAATCCATCACGGACATCAAAAGATGGAAATCTGATGTGGGTTTCTCATGCATTTGTTAGAAATCCATGAAATGCTTCAAGAAATGGAAAACCACATCATCTACAACAGTAGAAGATGGAAAGTCTGATGTGGGTTTCTCAGATTTTGGGCTAGAATCCACAAAATAATCACAAAGAAGATAAATCTCAAACCTCAGCCACTGTTCAAACTGCAGGAAGAGTAAAAATGCAACAATTTGAAGTTTTGTTGAACATTCATGAAAGAAAAGATACAGAAAATGCAGATTTCTCACCACATGCAAGCATCTTTACTGAATTCAGCACTACCTCTTCTTTTCTAAAACAGGCAAAGATGAGACACAGAGAGACCTGCATGCATTCATGCATGTCTCAGAGATGCCCTCAAAACTGACATGCAGAAGATAAAAACAGGTTTCAATCATCAAAGCTTTCAGGAGAAACAGAAAAATCAAAAAATCAATGGAAATGCTGTGAGAAAAGACAGAATCTCTCTCTCTCTCTCTCTCTCTCTCGTTCTTCATGGACTACGCTCCAACCATTGTTCATAACTATTTTTTTAAGATGGTGGTGACTTGTACTCCTCACGTGTGGCACTCAGGTACGTCTATCCGAACCATCCATATTGTAAGGAACATGGTTGATTAGGGCTCTCTATCGAGCGGGACAGATCTGAGATCTGATTCGCTGGAAATCCGAATAATGTTGAGTTTGATCTCAAAATAGGTCTGATTAATTAAATGTATTAAGTTTGGATTCACGAAAATAAAAATAAAAATAAAAAATCTGAATCGTTTTTTGGGTCGATCCGAGGTCGGATCCGAATCTATCAATAGTAGTGAGATCCGATGTAATCCTCACTACCGCATGCTTCAACCGAATTCTTCTGAGAAAAGTAGTCCTAGGGCTCATCATAATATATGTGTTATATCTTTGTTACCATGGGCCTGAATTTGAAGAAGAACTAGATCTTAGGTGGACCATAAAAACATGGAATAGTGAAGTTGTGTATCCACCATTGAAACCATTATAAGCTCATTGAGATGTGTATATGCCACCAAAAGCTACCCAATATAGAGTTATTTGGGCTCTTCATGGGATGATCAAGCTAATGAATGGAACGAATCATCCATACCTAGACCCCACTTAGTCAAAGATTAAAAAAAAAGGTTGAGACGCTGGAACAATCCGCATCAAAGGACACTGCTGCCCACAAGCAAAGAGGCATACGTCCTTTTTGAGGCATGAATGAGGGTCTCACATAGAGCTGTACATGAGTCGAGTCCAATCGAGCATCACCCTACTTAGCGCTCGATTCGAACCCACCTACCCCTGCTCATTACTCAGCTCTACTCGGCCGAGTCGAGCAGGCCCTTGCTCGATCAATAGACTGAGCGAGTTCGAGTCGATTTCGAGTTTCCGAGTCAAGTGCGAGTTCGATTCTTTCGAGCTAAGTTCGAGCTTGTGTTTTTAAGCAAGGGTCACCTGAAAATTTCATAAAAAATAATGGAGGGGGGAAGGGGATTACTGGTGTCGACGATCGGGCAAGGTTGAAAACAAGGGTATTCGGCGAAGAGCGAGTAGGGTGACTGAGAATAGTGGGAGGCCAGCATCGTGAGGGCGTCGAGCGGGCAGAGTGAGGGTGGCTGGTGACGAGTAGGCAGAGTGAGGGTGGCCGGCGTCGAGCGGGCAAAGTGAGAGTTGCCAGCATGGAGTGGACGATCGACCATCGAGCTCAAAGAGGGGGAGGGTGGGTTAGGGTTTGAAATGAGGTGCGCTCGGGCGGATAAAATATAAAAATGTAAAAATGATTAGGATAAAAACAAATAACTTATATATAGTACGGCTTCAAGCCGAGCCGAGTTTGAGTCTATAAACGAGTCAAGCCGAATCGAGCATGGCCATGCTCAAAGCTCCCTCAAACACATTCGAGCATCCGAAATTCAACTCGACTCAGCTCAAACTCACTTCTGATCTGAGCCGAGTCAAGCATTTTCTGAGCGACTTTTTCGAGCTTACTCAACTCGTGTACAACTCTAGTCCTACGAGTGGGATACATCAAGTGGGACCCACCTTGATGTATATGTTATATCCACGCCGGCCATCCAATTTTCCATATTATTTTAGGCCATGTCCAAAAAATAAGACATGTCAATCTCAAGTCGACCATATATATCATAGTAACCAGGGGGATTTGCACCATTTTACTACTAAATTAAATATTATATTATATATTTTTATATTGTGGTGGACTCGGACTGAGATCGAACCTGAATTGGATGGCTATATGAATTTTTGGATTGAAAATGAATCTGGGTATTTATAAATGGATCCGACATGAATATTACCTTTTGGATTCGAGTAGGATCCGAATCCAATCCAAATCCGGCTAAAGATTCTCAGACATGGAGTCGGATCCAGTTAGATCTGACTCATTGAGAAACCTATGGTTGATGAATCACATCTCTAAATTACTCCGATTAAGTGATCCTAACCGACCAAATTATTGCTATTCGCTATCATGTCCTCCTCACATGTAGCATTCATTCATGCACGTCTATCCAGACCATCCATATTGTCGAGAACATGGTTTATTAACCGCATCTCTAAAATCTCACTGATCAAGCAATCCTAGCCATCCAATTTATGGCTATGGTGTCCTCACATGTGGTAATCATGTACATCTATCTAGACCATCCATTGTGGGGAACATGGTTGATGAATCATATCTCTGAAATCGCATTGATCGAACAATCCTAACCATTCAAATTATGGCTAGCTATCATGTCTTCCTCACATGTGGCACTCATTTACGTCTATCCAAACCATCCATATTGTGGGGAACATGGTCGATGAATCACGTTTAAAATGGCACTGATCAAGCAACTCAAGCCATCCAATTTATGCCTATCATGTCCTCCTTACACGTAGCACTCATGTAAGTCTATCCAGACCATCCATATCGTGGGTAACATGGTAATGAATCACATAGTAAAAAACGCATTGATCAAGCAATCCTAATCATCCCATCTATCGTATTGTGAGGAACATGGTTGATGAATTACATCTCTAAAATCGTACCGATCAAGCAATCCTAACCATCCAATTTGTGGCTACAAGTGTACGATTAAGTGTAAAAATTTCAATGCGAAAATCAGATGGTTATTACCCTTTCCTAGGTGTAGTTTTTGGTTTAAGCTCCATCTAGAAGAGTCTAGGCGGTTTGGGGGTCTGGATATTTGTAGAACTATGCTTTGTACGGTTGAACAATCAACATTAATCGGTATACCATCACGAAAGTGTAGTCCTTTTTTATTGGTCTGACACGTGACCCCACCACCGTGATATATGTGTTTTATATGCACGCCATCCAACGGACGCGGATTGCCTGCGAAAGCCTTTCGCAGGCATCTCCTGTGCTCGGAATCTAGGTGGGGCCCACCGTGATGTTTGTGAGAAATCTACGCCGTCCAACCGTTTTGTGAGATCATTTTAAGCATTGAAACAAAAAAAATGAACGGAATCCAAGACTCAAGTTGGCCGCAATAAAGAAAAAGGTGGATAGGAAAATTTCTACCCTTGAAACCTCTATGGGGTCCACAGTGATGTTTATATGCCATCCATACCGTTCATAATGTCATTCCTACTGAGATGAACTGAAAACATAAATATTATCTGATTCAAAACTTCAGTGGCCCCACGAATATTTCAACTGTGGAAGTTCAATTGTCACGTTTTAGGGCCACTTGAGTCTTGGATCCCGCTCATGTTTTGTCGCACCATTTAAAATGATCTCACAAAATGGTTGGATGGTGTAGATTTCTCATAAACATCATCGTAACTACCACTTAGATTTCGAGCGCAGGAAGGCTTTAGGGGGCAAACCGCGTCTCCATCCAACCCTTTTACCAACCCATTTTCAGCTACGAGCCCAAAAATGAACGAGATATGATAGGAATAAGAGTCCGGATCCCCTGTTGAAACCAAGCAGAGAAAGTCTGCTCGTCACTTCTCTGATTGGTCACAGTGCCAGAGTTGAGCTGCTCTGACACAATAAGGATGAGGTGGACCAATCAGAGCAGCAGAAGCAGAGGCTCTCTGCTTGGTTTCAACCGAGGATCCGGATTCCAGGAATAATGATACCCACTACCAATAAACTTTCCTGAGGCCTACCGTAATGTTTTTTTTTTAACCATCCAGCCTAAGGTGAAACACATGCATCTGAATGAAGGGAAAACCCAAACACCAAAAACTTTTGTAGCCTCTCAAAAAGTTTTTAAAGGTAGGTGTTCAATCACCATATATAGTTTCCTAAGGTGTTGTCGGTGGAGCTTTTGAATTGCTTATTTTTTTTTGGATTATGGTAACTAGAGCTGAAAGTTGGGTGGGTTCAACCAGGACCAACTCGTGATTGACCCAACATTGGGTTGGGTAGAAAGTATTAGATATGATCCCGAGCTTGGGCTATGGAAACACCAACCTAATAAAGCTTGGGTCGGACTTGGGTTAAGGTCTCGGGTTGCCCGAACCAACCCGAACCCGATCTATATACAAGTTACTTAGAATTTTATCATACTTTAGTTATGTAAACTTATTAGTTTATATTACTTTAGTGCGAAAACTTATAATGTTTGAAACTTGATATGCTTAGATTTGAAATGCTTGAATGTTAAAGGAGTAGTTATCCTATATTTTAGCTTATTTGTTTAGAAAAAGTGGAGTTATTTACAATAAATAACTATATATACAATTAATAAAGCCATAGGTACAAATATATAAGACGTGTATTGAAACATAATAACTAATGTAATAATTAAAATATTAGCATATATCAACCCAACCAACTCAATCAACCCGACCAAACCCACTTGGGTTGTGCTTGGGTTGAGAATTCCCAACCTAAGGTTGGGTTAGGTGTTAGGGTTCGATAATCATGTTTTAGAGACAACAGTCCCTGGACTGTTCTGTGAATAGCCGGGCGCCGGACGGTCAAGTGGACCGGGTGCCCGATAATCAGGTATTTCTTCCTGGACCTTGCTGGACGTTTTCTGAAGTGGGTGGGCGCCCGACCAAGCCTGACTAGGCCCCCAACCGGCCGTGACTTGAAGTGCGGGGTTTCCTATTTTGTGTACTAATTTTGGGTTTTACTATATGAAGGGGTGTAATTCGGGATTAGGGTAGGTCATTAGGGTTTCTATACATCCAAGGAGAGAAAGAGGCGAGAGGTTAGCAAAAAGTGTCATCTCTGTGCATGGGAGCATCAGAAAAGGTGAGTATTGTGATTGTAACTTTGTCTTCTTCATAGTGGAAGTTTGCACCATGATTTTTTACCCTTGTTTGGGGTTTTTCCACTTAAAATCTGTCTTGTGGTTTGTTGGTTTGCTTGAATTCTACTTCTAGATTATATTTCTTCTTATTTATCGTTTGTGGGTGAGACCGGAGATTGGATCTCGATTTATTGGCGTTTGTTGGCGTGCTGTTCAACAACTGGTATCAAAGCTATTAGTTTAGTTCAAGTGGGAGCGATGACGGAAGAAGGGAAGACTAGAATTGAGAAGTTTGATGGTTCGAACTTTGTCTTCTATAAAATGCAGATGGAGGATTATCTGTATCAGAAAGACCTCTATATTCCTCTAGAAGTAAAAGAGAAGAAACCAGAGAAGATGACAAATAATGAATGGGCTTTAGTGGATCGGAAGGCTTTAGGAATGATCCAACTCTCTTTGTCTAAGAGTGTCGCTTTCAATATATCCAAAGTAAAGACCACAAAAGAATTAATGTAAGCTTTGGCTACGATGTATGAGAAACCCTCGGCGTCCAACAAAGTTCATCTTATGAAACGGCTATTCAACATGAAAATGTCAGATGGTGGGGGCGTGGCTGAACATCTAAACGAGTTCAATACAGTCGCGAGCCAATTGGAATTCGTTGGCATCACTTTTGATGATGAGGTCAGGGCACTATTGATCTTGTCCAGTTTACCATACAGCTGGGATGGTTTGGTGATTGTCGTGAGCAATTCTTCAGAAACGACGAAGTTGAAATTTGATAATGTGGCCGGTCTAATTCTCAGCGAAAAATTTAGAAGAAAGGCATCGGGAGTTTTAGGGGATTCCGGGAATGCTCTAAACGTTGAAGGAAGAAGAAGATCTTCGAACAAAGGTGGCAATAAACACGGGCATTCTAAGTCGAGAAATAAGTCCAAGGGACCAAAAGACAATGATGGGTGTTGACATTACGGGAAGAAGGGGCACATGAAGCGTGATTGCACGGCGCTTAAGAAACAAGAAGGAAGCTCTCAAGGTGGGAAGGATTCAGTGAATCTATCTGAGGAGAGTAATACAGAGGCGTTGATATTGTCTCTTGATGCGCGGAATGAGTCTTGGGTTATAGACTTGAGTGCTTCGTTTCATACCACTCCGTTAAAAGAGTTATTTGTGATTATATGTCAGGTGACTTCAGAAGAGTCTACCTAAGTGATGATGAGCCATGCAATATTGTTGGCAAGGGAGACGTTCACATAAGTCAGAAAAACGGAACGTTCTTAAAGTTGAAGGATGTCAGACATGTACCAAGTTTGAGAAGGAACTTGATCTCAGTGGAGTAGTTAGCCAAAACTGGATATGTGACGACATTCATGAGCGATGCATGGAAGGTCACAAAAGGTGCATTGGTAATATCTCGAGACAAGAAGGAAGGTATATTGTACATGACTTTCGGATCATATAGCTCACTCGCAGTCACATCAATTAGAGTGAACGAGCAGTTATGGCATCAGAGGTTGGGACACATGAGTGAGAAATGGATGAAAGTGCTATTGTCAAAAGGGAAGCTACCAGTGTTAAAGGAAATTGATCTAAAATTATGTCAGGATTGCGTGTATGGCAAGCGAAAGAAAGTAAGTGTAACGCCCCGAAATTTCGGCTCTCGTGGACAACACAATGGGCTGAGCTTTCGGGTGTTATCTAGAATATGTTAAGGATATATTTCCACACATTCATTTTTATTTCTCACATTCATGGCATTCATAGCAAAATGACGGAATTCAAAGTTCTTGTTCGAAGTTTTTTCTACTTTACGTTATCAAGATAATGTCCTTAAATCATACAAATTACATAATATTCTACTTTCTAGTCTCAATGAGAGGCTTATTACAAGTTACATGAAAATAAATCTACCCTACAAAGATAATAAACATAATCCATCTTCAAGCCGCTTCGGTTTCATCGTCCATCACTTGCTGCCACAAGCCTTCGAGCACCTTGTCGTAGTGTTTGATTCTCTTACTGGATCTTCACCTGGATTATCTGAGATGTGGTTGGATAGCATTAAACGCTATCATAGTGGGGAATATCCTTTTAAGACAATCATGATAATAATGGCACAGAGTAAATGCAAGCAGGATATTATCATTTAATCAAATCAAAACAATTCAGTAAAAGATCTTGGTTAATGCTTTGCATAACATGCATGCTCTGGTTAAGGCACCCTGACCAAATGAGATGGGATCACTCCACTCTTCTCACCAGCCACTAGTTATCAGAGGTTCTAGGTAGGACGGGATCACTCCACTCTTCCCATGCACCAAAACCAAACTAGTGAAACGGGCCCATGCACAATTTCACTAGATAACGAGAGAGAAACGGGCCCATGCGCACTTTCTCTAACACCCGAGGGGCTAACCTACCAAGTCAGGTCCAGTGAATGCATGATTAGTTTCACCTTTAATTAAGTCAGTTTAGCATTCAGCCCATTAAATGATGTACACGTCTAATGATCACTCCTTACCCCAATTAATTCAAGAGTCGCCATATTCATCAATTTCATACTTCAGTGGATCCATCACAGGTAGTGAATCAATAAGGATCCCTTGGCACATATCCAACAATGCGCACACGGTAGTGTCAAACTCAACATCATGGCATATGCAACCAACAACATATACACGGTAATGCCAATATTTAATTCTCAATGTCAAGGCACAATCATTTAATAAGACACACAGTAATGCTGACTTTCATAATAAGGCTCTCCACATGGTAATGCCAATGTAACAAGGCCTCGCACAGCTTCTTCTCTTTACATCATACGATTATATCAGTATGGGGTTAAGGGGTGTTCATTAGCGTAACATCCATATACAATATCCCATAGCAAACAACACATCTATCATCATGAGCATGTGACAACGTAAATCAAGCATAGTTTCCTTATAAGCATGTATATCATCACAATTCCTTTTCCAACCACTTAAGCATAGTTCATACATCAAATTCAACATACACAGTAAGGAACATCATACAATTCATATTTACATAGAGAGATTTCAACAAGCACGATTTCAAGAAATTATATAACAAAAACCCTAATTTCTAAGCATAAAATCAACATACAACCTAATATTATCATAGCTAGGCTTAAAGGAAATCCCCACCTTTGAGATTGAATGATTTGAAACGCTGTTAGAACCGTGAAACCCTTCTTTAATCCAAACCTAGGAAAGTTAATGAAGAATATAAGATTAAGACATAGAATTGTACAGTTTCTATGGCCATGATCAACTAGAGTTAGATTTAACCTAAGGGTCAAGGTTTAGGTCAAAATTAGAGATCAAAATAAAGGTTAGATGGGTCTTACTTCACTTAGTAGCGAGTCGACTCGATAACTCGACTGAGTCAACTCAGTTCTTCTTCTTCCTCTCTTTCTCTTTCTTCCTCATTTTCCTTCTTCCACTTTCTCTTTCTTTATCTTCTTTCCCTGGGCTAGAACAAACCTTCCACAGTAGCTGGGAGCAGCATCAGAAGCAGCAGGGAGCACACACGCTCTCTCTCTCTCTCTCTCTCTCTCTCTCGTTTTCTGTCTCTCTCTACACGGTTCTCTCTCTCTCTATCTCTCTCTAGAACATCTCTCTTTAGGAGATATATGGAGGGGAGGAAAACGGATGGGTGGATGTATAACTTACCTAAGTCGATGGGAAGGCGCGATGTCAAAACGAGAGTCGGTTTTGGCATTGGTACCACCTGGGAATCATCCCGCCCGACTTTCTCATACTTGATCGACCGGGGACCGTAGGAGGGCTTGGTGGAGTCCACAAGAAGCTCTGGGTGAAGTTTGGAGTGCCCATGCAAAGTGGTGGGTCAGATCTTGATCCTTCTTCATTTGGACGGTAGTTTAGAATGGGTCGTACAAATGACGGTGGGCGGAGATATTTAAATGGAATGTATATGGTTGGCCCACGGATCGAATGGACGGAGTGGATTTGGCAATGGGGTCCATGATGATAGACGGTGTGGAGCTCACGGACGGACAACGTCCGTGCGTTATCCGTCTCTGGATGAAGAAGACGGAAGAGGATGGGGAGATGTGCGCACGCGGTATGGAGACCGTGTGTGACAGATGCTCTCCACGAGTGGGGTCCACTAAGGAGGATCGGAGCCATCTGCTCCATTCAACATGTGGGCAGTGCAATATTAACCGTTGACTAGAAAAATGAGACAGATCCGTGTTAAGGTGGTTACTTATGGTCCGATTTCTGATTAGGGCACTTGTAGGATGATCCGAGAGTTGAAATTTGACGTGTGCGGCTAAAATGTGCTCAAAAGCTCATATACGAAGTTTTGTGTGAAAGTGATCGTCAGAAATCATAATACTTAAAAATGGTATCTTAACTTAAGTTTATCTAATGGCATTTTCGTAATTAACTAAAAATAGTGAGATTTTCGAAATTCGGTCTTTCTACAATATTTATAGGGTTATTCTAAGTCACTTTTGTAAAGGGTCCTCCATCAGATATCCTACGGATGGTTCGTTGTTTTTAAAACAAAGTAAACGTACAATATAAAATCAAAATAATTTTTTTTAAAATTCTGAAATAAATCTCGAAAATCAAGGGCGTTACAGTAAGCTTCAAAAAAATAGGACGAGCTCCAAAGATGCATTTGTTAGAGCTTATACACACTGATGTGTGGGGAACCGGCACATGTATCATCTCTTAGTGGATCACGTTATTTTATCTCTTTCATTGATGATGTTAGTAGAAAACTGTGGGTTTATTTCTTAAAGTACAAATCGGATGTATTTGATGTATTTAAGAAGTGGAAGGTTATGGTAAAAAATGAGACAAGAAAAACTGTAAAGTGTCTCAGATCAGATAATGAGGGAGAGTACTATGATAAGAGGTTTAAGGAGTATTGTGAAGCACATGGAATCAAATATCAGAAAACGATTCTATAAATATCACATCAGAACGGTGTGGCTGAGCACATTAACAGGACTATTCTTAAGCGCGCCAGGAGCATGAGGCTACATGCAGGGTTGCCCAAGACCTTTTGGGCAGATGCTGTGAATACTGTCGTATATCTCATCAATAGAAGTCCCTCAGCACCATTGGATGGTGGGTTACCAGAAGAAACATGAACTGGAAAAGAAGTGAGCCTTACACATCTCAAAGTGGTTGGTTGCACTTCATATGTTCACATTGATGTAGAGCATATAAACAAGCTGGATGCAAAGTCCAGGAGGTGCACGTTTATAGGCTATGAGCAAAATGATTTTGGCTACCGGTTTTGAGACAGAGAACCGAAAAATCATCAGAAGCAAGGACGTATTCTTCAATGAAAAAGTGATGCATAAGAACAGTTTGCAGCAAAAGTAGAATAAGGCCGATGAGAAGGAATTCGTAAAGTTGAAAGAGTTACCGAACACAGGTGTCACAGCGCCACAGGACAAGTATACACAGGAGCATGATGAGGTAGAGCCGCAAACATCGGTTGTAAGGAGGTCTACTCAGGAGAGGAGACCCAAGGTCCGATACCCACCCTCCTTACATTATCTACTGCTGACAGATAATAGTGAACCAGAGTGTTTTGAAGAGGCACTACAGTTAGATACACGGGTTAAGTGGGAGCAGGCCATGAATGATAAGATGGACTTTCTTGAGTCCAATCGTACGTGGGAGCTAGTCACTCTACCTAAGAGTAAGAAAGCTCTTCATAACAAGTGGGTTTACAGATTGAAGGAGGAGCATGATGGTTCGAAGCGATACAAGGCTAGATTGGTTGTGAAAGGTTTTCAACAAAAGGCAGGTATTAACTTCACTGAAATATTTTCATCAGTGGTGAAGATGTCTATGATTCGCACGGTCTTGAGTATAGTGGCTACAGAGACTTACATCTGGAGCAGCTAGATGTTAAGACAGTCTTTCTTCATACGGACCTTGAAGAAGAAATATATATGCATCAGCCGACAGGATACGTGGCATCAGAAAAAGAGAACAATGTGTGTAGACTGAAAAATAGTCTAGATGCCCTGAAGCAAGCCCCGAGGCAGTGGTACAAGAAGTTCAACAGTTTCATGTTGGGAAACGGGTTTAGGAGATGTCATGCAGACCACTGTTGCTATTTGAAGAGGTTTAATACATCGTACATCATTCTTCTTTTATATGTTGACGATATGCTTGTAGCCAGATTGAGCATAAAGGACATCTCAAATCTCAAAAGACAGTTGTCTAGAGAATTTTTCATGAAGGATTTAGGAGCTGTAAAATAAATCCTAGGCATGAGAATAAAGCGTGACAAGAAAAACAAGAAACTAGTTTTGTCACAAGCAGAGCTAGCCTACGAGCCAAGCCAAGCCGAGCTTAAATGAGCTAAGCCAAGCGAGCTTTTCGAGCTAGCTTGGCTCGTGTGCAGCTCTACCGATAAGTGCAAACTCCAGGCAGAGAACTACCCAGGCCCGTCTCATTGACACCCTACGTGGGTATTAAATATCAACCATTAAAAAACCTTTTAGGGCCACAAAAGTTTTGGATCAAGCTGATATTTGTGTTTTCCCATCATCCATGTCTTTATGACCTAATGAAAAGGTTGGATGGCAATTAACCATCCTAGTGGGCCCTAGGAAGGTTTCAACAGTGGGTGTCATTATCACCACTGCTTCCTTAGATCTGCCTTAGTCTTAAGATTGTAACCTAAAATGATATTGAAAAATGGATGGATGGTGTGGATAAAGCCCATTCATCAACGTGGACCCTCAGAGCCCCTGTCCGTTCTTAGCTAGGGTTCAGCGGGTGTAGTAGTGATCAACGGCTTGTGTAGTGAGTAATAAACCATGTCAGGCCACCTTAATCTATGTTTCATTATCCACTCCGTCCATCCATTTTTCCAAATCATTTTATGGCATGATCCCAAAATCGAAGCATATTCAGAGCTCAAGTGGACCACACCACAGAAAATAATGGGATAATGACATCCACTGTTTACACCTTCCTAGGGCCTCAAGTGATGTTTATTTGTCATCCAACCTGTTGATAAGGCCACAAAGAAATGGATGAATGGAAAACACTAATATCAGCTTGATCCAAAACTTCTGTGGCCCTCGAGGAGTTTTTAATGGTAAACGGTAACCGTTCAATTCTCACTGTTTCTTAATGTGTGGTCCACTTGAGATTTTAATAAGGTTGAATTCTATCATCATGCACTAAAAGGATCTAGAGAAACGGGTGACTAGTGTGGATAAAACACATACATCATGGTGGGCCCAATAGAGTTTACTCACCACGTTATATAGTTCCTCTCTCTCTCTCTCTCTCTCTCTCTCTCTATATATATATATATATGGGAAATGGTACTATGCGCTCGACTTTGTGGGAAGTTTCCATGAGGTCGAGCTGTGTGGGCCCCACTGTGATGAAAGCTGGACATCAACACCGTGCATTTGATAGGTCCCCCTTTAGGTTATAGCATATCCAAAAAAATCAGCCATATACAGAACTCAGGTGGGCCATACCATCTAAAACCATGTGAAGACATGCCTAAAACATGTAAAAGCACTTGGTGGGGCCCACGTATGTTTTGGATGTGGCTGAAAATTGCTCTGAACCCTCATCCAAGTGGAACACACACAATGGATGGGCTGGATTTGTGAACTACATCTCGGTGGGCCCAATAAACAATCATGAAATTTTTAATGGGTGGGTTACCCCTCTCAACTGTTGTCTGTGGTGTGGCCCACCTAATTCATCGATTGATCTGATTTTTAAACCCGTGGGCCACCATGGAATGGTGCATCTGATTGATGGAGTAGATGTTGGAAACACATCATGGTGTGGCCCACACAGCTCGACCTCATGGGAACTTCCCATGAGATCGCCTTCATAGTACCATATTATATATATTCTGTATTTGCTGCAAATTCCAGCCTTGTGACAAGAAAGACTCGTGGCTGTCTTTCCGACTCTCGTTCTCCCCAGTCTTTTTCCTACTTCACCAAATTATGCGGGCCTGATCTGTATTTTGTATCCATACCATCCATTCATTTTGACAATGATGCCTAAGGTTGAAACCTTCCCAGGGCCCACCATGATATTTATTTGCCATCCAACTCCTGTTCATAAGGTTACATAGAAATATCAGCTCGATCCAAAACTTTTGTTGGCCCAAAAAGCTTTCAATGGTAGGTGTTCAATCACTACTGCTTTCTATAGTGTGGCCCTCTTTAGCTTTCAATCTGACTCATTTTTTTTGGCCGAAGTCTTAAAATAATCTCACAAGATGGATGGACAGTGTGGATATAACAAGTACATCTTAATGGGTCCCACAAAACACATTACCATCAACTTAACACCAAGGTTGGTGGTGTGTGGGTGTGACACACAGTGCAATCTACTTAATTAGATGCCATTTGGTTACTAATGCTGGCCGGTGTTCTATGGGTCCGACCATGTTGTATGTGTTTCATCCACGCTGGCCATCCATTTTTTTCATATCATTTTATGGTACAATCCTAATCCAAATCTCAGGTGGACCACATCACAAAAAAATGCTGATTGATCGTCCGCAATTAAAACGTTTTCGGGGGCCAAAATTTTTGGATCAAGCTGATATTTTTGGATATAACACATACATCATGGTGTGGCCCACTGAGAACTAGTATACAACATCACTTGCAAAACCACGACCCCACTTGCTTCTCCCTCGCCGTCCCACTCGGACGCCTATTGCTGTCAAAGCCTAACTTCACGCGAGGGGAGCTAGGTGGGGTGTGGGGCCTACCATGATGCTTGTGAGAAATGTACTCCATCCATTCCCTTTGGCAGATCATGTTAAAACATGGGCTAAAAAGTAAGGCTGATTGGCATTTGAATCTATCTCAGTTTTTGGCTCACGCCATAAAATGATCGGAAAAAATGGATGGACCGCATGAATAAAACACATACATTATGGTGGGGCCCACAACCTACTGGCAACGTCAGTGGCCAAATTGCGTCCAAGGAAGCGGACTGCATGGTCGGTCACGCACCACCTACCTACATGTTAAGTTGAGATCAGCGTGTTGTGAGGGACCCATTAAGATCTAGGTATTATATCCATACCTGTCCATTCATTTTGTGAGATTATTTTAAGGCATAAGCCCAAAACTTGGGCAGATCCAAAACTCAAGTGGACCACACCATAGACAGTAGTGGAAATTGAATGCTTACCATTGAAGGCTTCTTAGGACCCACAGAAGCTCTAGATCCAGTAGATATTTATATTTTCCTTTCATTCAGGTCTGTGTGACCATATGAATAAGTTGGATGGCAAATAAACGTCTTGGTGCGCCCTGGTGAGGTTTCAACGGTAAGCATCATTGTCCCATTGCTTTTTATCTTGTGATTCACTTGAGATTTGGATTTGCCTCAGTTTTTAGTCCATGACCTAAAAGAATTTTGGAAAATGGATGGATGGTGTGGATATAAAACATACATCATATTGGGGCTCAAATAACCTGGTGTCGTTAACACAACAAGCAAGGGATAGGAGAACGAGAGTTTTCCCTAATCCTATGACTGGCGTCGTGGTGCGCAAAAAGCTAAATGCGCACCAGCGCGCAGGTGATCATTCCTCTCTCTCTCTCTCTATAGAGAGGAATGCTCACCAGGGCACTTCTCGTGAGAGATACTTATGAGCACTTTTTCATGACTCATCACATGTGATGTGAGCTCAAAATCTGATCCGTTCATGTGATGCAGCACCCTAAAAAACCCCTAGGGCCCATCTTTCAACCTGATCCAAAACTTTGGTGGGCTATGAAAGAAGGAGGCAAATCAAGGGAGAAAACTATTTCCTTCTTTCATGGCCCACCAAAGTTCTGGAACACGTTAAAAGATGGGCCCTAGGGATTTTTTGGGGTGCTGCATCACATGGACGGCTCAGATTTTTGGCTTACATCATATGTGATGAGCCATGAAAAAGTGTTCATGAGTGTCTCTCACAAGAAGTGTGGCATTCCTCTCTCTCTCTCTCTCTCTCTCTCTCTCTCTCTATATATATATATATATATATATATATATATATATATATATATATATTAGGTCCAAACAGTTGGCATGTGGGGCTACTGTGGTGTTTGTATGATATTTCAACCTTACAGAAAGATTGTCTTACTGTAAAAATAGGATGCACAATAAATCAGGACAATCCAACCATAAAAATGTGATGCTCTATGAGAACGTGGAGTTTATAAGTGTTGTCTCATGGTTTCCTATGGTGTACCCCACCTAATAGTTGGATTGACCTGATTTTTGGGTCATCTTATTTTCATGATGGGATAATATTAATGGACGGACAAGATATCGTACAAACACCATGGTGGCTCCAAACGCCAACTTAGTTGGACGTACAGCTAGTTGCACATGAGCATTACTCTCTCTCTCTCTCTCTATGATTTTCAAATGAACGGCTCTCTTCATGGAAAACCTAGCGCTTCGATGCTCCTCTTCCATTTCCGTCGCCCAAAACCCCTTCTCTGCCATCCAAACCCCATAAATTCCATCTCTGTCCCTCCTCTCCTCATCTCAAAACCCTCTCTCTCCCCTCCACCAACGGCCGGAAAAGACTCCTCCTCCTCTTCCATCCGACCCTTCAAAGTCTCCACCACCAACGGAATCCCCACCGTCGGTCTCTTCCGAACCCTAGCATCCTTCTCCAACTCCCCACAGCTCGCTCTCGATCACCCCTCAGTTGCTTCGTGGTCTTCTAGGGTTTTGCAGCTTGAGAAATGTCTAGCATTGGCGAGAAAACGGCGGTTGAAGAAATTGCGCCGGATTTTGAATTGGATTACCAGCGAAGAAGGTTTCTTTCTTTTTTTTTTTCTTCTATTTTTTTCATTTTATTTTAATTCGAATATTTGTGTTGGTTAATTAATTACGGGGATTTCAAAATTCCTTACCAGGGCAGTGCTTTCAGAGTGTTGAAATGACCAAATTACCCTCTGTGTTTTTCTTTGGACGTGGCGAATTTGATAATTATGGGGCCCAGGTGGCATATATATGACATCCAATCCGTCAAACAGATGTACACTACCATGATGATGAGATGAACCCAATGTGTGGCTGATCCAGTCAAAAGATGGGCCACACTGTTACAAATAATCTACACCACCCAAAAACATCCTTTTTTTTGTGGCCCATCCAATGATTTGATCGGTCAGATTTTTCGTTTGGCTGATCATCATTTTGGGTTGCATGTTAAGGACGGTTTGGATTCGATGCGCATGCCATGTGGACCCCACATTTCTCGACTCCAATTTTTAAAGAAGAAATATAGGCGAGGCATTTTGGTGGATTTCTCCCCTCAAGAAGCACCCCACAGAAATTTTGGTTACAGTACACATTATTTAGTAAAGGTAGAATTACTAAGGAATCATGCAGTAAAATTCCCATTATTCAAATTGGCTGTGTGAAACAGTGGTCCTTGATTTGGACTGTTCATTGGCTGGGGCTCACCTTGGATTGGCTGTGGGAGGAAAAGAATAACAGCCATTGGATGGTATCAACTGTCTTGGCATCTGTTAATTGGGTTGTAGAACATAATTTGTCAACAGTTGGCATTGGATGATTTTCTAATCAGATGGGTAGTATGCCACCCCAAAAGCCCCTAGGACTGATGGAACGTGTCAAGCAAGGCCCATTAAACCATTGGGATTGTAACATACCACCATCTTCCCTACTGATGTCTGCAGCGGCCCACTCTGTGGCGGCACTCGCTCTAGGTCTTTTCTAAGTAGCCCTTTTCAATTGGAGAAGGTATTGCAACTGCACTCTGGTTGTCCAAGTAGCCCTTTCCGTATTGTGGTGGTGGCTTTCACTCTGGTCTAGGTTGCCCTTTCCATAGGTAGCCCTTCCCGTGACTCAAACACAGGACACGATGTTGGATTTGATACTGATTGTTAAGAACCTAACCGACACACCAAAAGTCCCAGATGGAACAGTCAAGCTAGGCTCTTTAAACCTATTGGAATTGTAACATAGTGCTTCAAATCCATGTGATTCAGGGATGGTGTTCCTTCCATGGTGGGATGCATTAGATGAGTGGTTTGGTTTGTGGGAGCTTGCACCACTTGTCGAATTTAGGTTCAGCGTACTTCACTTTGGTTAGACATTGATCCAGATCGAGACACTCTTTTCTTCTTCTCTGTATCTTATGCTTTTACATAAATTACATATCTTTGAATAACTTCATATAACTTAGTGGCATGTTAGAATTTAAAGAAAAAAAGGGACCAAACCTTAGTGGACATGTAAGCTTCTTGGGTCTCCAATCATTGTCTAAGACCACATCTTTTCGTGTTCAGGTCGTGTGTGGCTTATCGATATGCCCTTGAATGTCAACTGTCTATTTTTAAAATTGGGGGGCAGTTCCTATACCATGCTAGGATTTTAATATGGTAGATTATCTGTGTTATCATAATGATAAATTGAAAAGTCACAATGCTGTCATCCATTTTGATTGATTTGTTTCCATTTGTTCCAGGATCTAGTTCGGCACCTTATCTTTGTGAAATATTGTGCAATAATTTTAGAGAAAGGAAAAGGATTATTGTGGTATGGAACATGTTGGCAAATGTATATTCCAGATCTGAAATGATCCATGACGCTCTTTACGTAGTTGGTAAGATGCATGATCTGAACATTCGACCTTACATATCGACTTACAACAGGCTGATGTACAACTTGAGGCATACAGATATGATGTTGAATTTGTATGGCGAGATTGTAGCAAGCAAGATTTCTCATTATGAGTACACATATAGCATCCTTATTGATGGCCTGTGCAAGCAGCGCAGATTGCAAGATGCGGTAGCATCTTTTCAAGGGATGAAAGGAAAAGGAGTTAGGCCTTGCATTGTAATTTTCAATACTCTCATTTCAGGTTTCTGCAATATGGGATTTGTCAATGTTGCTATGTCGTTTCTCTGTATGATCCTTAAGTACGGGTTGTTTCCTGATAGCTATAGTTACAACACCCTTATTCATGGACTCTGTTTAGCTGGTTCTGTTGAGGGAGCTCTGGAGTTCTGTGAGGACATGGAGAGGAATGGTGTTGAACCTGATGTGGTCACATATAACGTCATACTCAATGGCTTTCGCATTTCGGGGATGATGTCTGAGGCTTGGAAGGTCATTCGAATAATGTTATTAAAAGGGTTGCGCCCAAATCTTATTACATATACAATACTGATCAATGGGCATTGTCAGAGAGGTAATATCGAGGAGGGAATGCAGATACGGGCAGAAATGCTTTCACAGGGCTACCAGTTGAATATCATAACATACAGTGTGCTGATGAGCGGTCTCTGCAAAAGAGGACAAGTTGATGAAGCAATGCAACTGTTCGATGAAATGGAAGCTGTGGACGTGGATCCAGATCTTATAGCGTATTGCATCCTCATTCATGGCTACTGCAAGAAAGGAGAAATAGACAAGGCAATTCATGTTTGCAAGGCTATGTGTTCGAAGAAAATAATGACCAATTTATTTGCACATGGTGCAATTCTTTTGGGTCTGTGCAAGAAAGGGATGGTATGGAAAGCAAGGGAATATCTGGATAACTTAACCAATGATGGTTTTGCGGTGGACATTGTTTTGTATAACATATTGATTGATGGATATGTGAAGATAGGCGATATTCGTGGGGCCGTTGGATTATATGAACAGCTAATAAAAGCCGGCGTCACCCCAACTATTGTCACTTATAACTCCCTTATTCATGGGTATTGCAAGAGCAAGAAACTAGCTGAGGCAAAAGACTTGCTGCTGACCCTTGAGCTTCACCGTTTGGTTCCTAACACTGTTACTTATTCTACATTAATGGATGCATATTGCAGAGAGGAAAACATTGATGCGATGATAAGATTGCTTGATGAAATGGAGACTAAAGCTATCTTACCAAATGTCTTTACTTATAGCATTGTTATAAAAGGGCTTTGTAAACATGGAATGCTGCAAAAATCCGTCACATATCTCAAGGGTATGTATACAAAGGGTATCATTCCAGATCATATTACATATAATACTCTCATCCAGGGCTTTTGCGAAAAGCAGGACATGGGAATGGCTTTTTGTTTACATGATGAAATGTTACTGCACAATCTTGAGCCCAGTCCTGTTACGTACAACGTGCTCATTAATGGCCTTTGCCTTAATGGCAACCTAGAAGATGCAGAGAGATTTCTGGATTTTCTCCTGGAGAAGGATATTAAATTGACGAAACATGCTTACAACACAGTAATCAAGGCACAATGTGCAAAGGGCGATGTAAGAAAAGCGGTCGTACTCTTTGATAAAATGGCAAAGATGGGTTTTGAAATGTCAATCAGAGACTTCAGTGCAGTAATTAATAGATTATGCAAAAGACGTCTGGTAAATGATGCGAAGATTTTCTTCAATATGATGCTACAGGCTGGTGTTTCTCCAGATCAGGAAATTTATTCTGTGATGCTTGTTGCTTTTGACAGAGAAGGCAATCTCAATTCAGTGTCTGAACTGCATGCTAAGATGATAAAAATTGGTTTATTTTCCAGTTAGGTGGACTTTCAATGCCCATGGTTCATGACTCATTTTGAGGAAGTTGATGGTGGGTGTATATTTGGTTAACCCGAGGCAAAATGAGGCCGAATGCTTTAGGAGCTGTGGAATGAACACATCGATTTCATCATTGTTTTTTGTGCAAGGTACTACACAAGAATGGATGACAATTTCCTTTCATGTACTTCTATCTAGTAGGGCTGCAGGCCTGCAGCTCAACCCAAGTTCGGGTCAATTGTCAAGGTCCTCAGGTTGGATAATGCCAACCCAATTTGAAATCAACTTGGGTTTGTGTTGGGTTCAGTGTTTTAAATAGCTACGCTATGTAGCGTGTAGCTTACGCTATGTAGCGTAGCTTAGCCTAAACGCTACATAGCTCATGAAAATAACTTAAGTTGCATGTAGCCTATGCTACATGATTAATTTGGATACGCTAAACGCTTCATAAACTACGCTACATGCTACATAGCTCACATTACAAGTCATTTTTCACTATAACATTAAAATCAATAATGTTTTTAATGATTTGTTACATTTTTCTATTTCAATGAAAATTCGTTAGTCTTTTCAATGCCTTTAGTAAAATAATATAAGAAACAGTTTTAAATAAGTTTTGTTGCTCTTTTTCACTTTTATATTTAATCATTCCCCCTTGCTATTACTTTAAGTTGCATTCGGTTGCACCAAATATCATGAAGTTTTGCTAAATTTTATTATTAATCATCTAATTTGGTGCAACCAAGTGCAACCTTGATTAAAAATCTAAGCAGTGTGTAGCTTACGCTACACGCAATGTAGCTTACGCCTCACGCTTCAGAGGGGTGAAGGCTACGCTACACGCTATTCGCTATTTAAAACACTGGTTGGGTTAGGTCAAGTTAGGAATAATCACATGTATTTGGGTTGGGTTGGGTCAAGCATAGAGGAATAGGGCTGCAACTTGGTTTTGGGTCAACCTGAACCCATCTGACCTAACTCGAATGGTTTTGGGTTGTCAAGGACCTCGGGTCATGGTAGGGTTGGAAAACTCCAACCCAATATGAGATTAGGTTGGGTTCGAGTTGAGCAAATTCAGGTGTGGTTCGGTGGGTTGGGAATAATTGCATGTATTTGGGTCACGTCAGGTTGGGTCGGTCTCGGGTCGAGCATAGAGTAATTTGATCTGGGTTTGCATTGGGCACCTTGGGCTGGAATTTGGGTCAGATCAGGTTGGGTTGGTCTTGGGTTGAGCATAGAGTAATTTGATCTGGGTTTGTGTTGGGCACCTTGGGCTGGAATTTGGGTCAGGTCAGGTCAGGCTGCAGGTTGCGTCCTCTTGAGCTAGGGACAGGCTTTGTTTGACCCTAAACCCGACCCAACCTGCCCAAGTTGCAACCCTATAAAGGGATTCAGTTTGGGTTCGGATTGGGCACCTTCGGGTTGGAATACAGGTTGGGTTGGGTCCTCTAGGGTCAGGTCGGGCTGGGGTTGACCCTCAACCTCACCCAACCTGCTCAAGTTGCTCCCTAACTATCTAGCACTAGATTGTATATTGAACTTGGATATTGATGTCTTATATTCAGAGTTCAAAAACTCAGACACATATCATGATACATTTTTCAAAGTTTGGACTGAACTTGGCCTAACCAATGGAGAATCCTCTGATTAATAAGCAATTGACTCACTCCAGACTAAGCCATCCTTATTAATAATATCGGAGTTTTGGTTTTGATTTTTGAGTCATGCCTAACCAATCTGAATCATTCCAGTTATGGGCCTAATCCATTAGTTATGGGTCGTTTTTTCTGTAATGGTATGGCTGTTAGGCTGTTACGACCCCATAAAGCGTAATGCTGGCCACCGTTACTGTTACATGACAGCTGGCCGTTATGTAACTGTTTTTGCATTCCTTGATTGATATCCTGAATTACCGACCATCAGGCCATATTTAGAATCCATGCCAAACAATGGAAAAGGAAAAGTGTGTTACTTTGATGTGATGATTTGCGTTGCTTGGATGGCAAAGAAAAGAGTGGATTCTACCCAAGCAATCATTACATTGTTCCATAGTTTAGATTCTTGGCAAAGAAAACGAAGTTATACTGTGGGAGTAGATGAGATTTCTGTTTGCTATGCGAAGTAGAACTCAAACTGGGAAATCCATGTTTCAACAGTTCTTATGGAAATCATCATTAGATAATTATTGTTTTTTATGTCCCCCTTCTTTTGCGTCAGATCCCTTGTATCCTAGTTCCCCAACACCCCTTATATGCATGGGGAACAAGAATGATTTTTTTTGAATTTTTTTTATTTATCATGCAAATATTTTATTACTTGTGAAGTAGCTGAAATATTCACACTGTTGTTTGAAATCATGTAGGGGATGAGTTTTGGAAATGGTGCAGAAGCGGATCAATCTGCTCTAGTCTCATGATATGCTGACATTTGACAAAAGGATCACTGCCCAAATTCTCAGTGCTCAGGTATGAGGATTATTTTTTATGAAGTTTTGAAATTGTACTTAGGCTGGGAGCATTACCTGGACATTTTTGCATTCTAGCTTTTTCCCTTGCTGACACTTGGGGGGCACTTGGACACTCCTAGAAACGACACAACTCTTCAACATTTGTAGGGACAATGTGTCATAGTGATGCAATTGAGAAGTGCCACACATTGCACACTTTAAGTGAGGCGTCCAAGCATATTCTCTGCAAAGCTTTCCTATAATATTTTTCCTTTTAATGTTTTGTTTTGTTTTTTGTTTTTTTTGTTTTGTTTTTTGTTTTTTTTGTTTTTTTTGTTTGTTTGTTTTTTCGTCAATCTGAATATCTCTTGCTCCTAGGCCCTACCCCTCAGGCTTTTGAGGAAGCGTCCCCATGCCTAGATTTTTGGAATTCGACCTGTCAGACACTTTGGAGCACTTTTGGTACTTGGCCCCCATGCTGCATCTCCAGGTGACTTGGACATGGACCAAGTTTTTGAGTTTCATAAAAAGCTTATGCAGAGCCTTCCATTCAAGCATAGAATTTTTTAAAATTTTTTATTTTTTTAAAATAATTTTATTGAAACAGAAGCCTGGCAGCAGCCAGGCAAACAAGATACAACTCAGCTAAGAATTACAAGCCCAGAATGGGGAGAGATACCTGCCAGGCAAACAAAATACAACTCAGCTAAGAATTACAAGCATAGAGTTTCTGATTGTGCTTTTGAGTTGGTTGAGTCTTGTTGGGCTTTTGTGACATGGGATCCACCTCTTTTGGCTTCTTAAACAACCGACTGACACTGACCGCATTATTTTTATTTTTATTTATTTATCTTTTGTCTTGGTCAAAGCAGCTCAATTATGCAAGTCTTTTGACTGCTCAATCAGGTCTTTAAAACCTGAATTTAATTTGTTCAGATGCTCAGTTGTATAAAGCCCAGTTACAAACAGCAGCTACCAGCATAAATTTAATTCTCATGAACCCGTCAAGATAACCCGTTGAACACTCCCTCCCCCCTAAAGTCCGGAACTTTGAGGTCGACTGTAACTTTTCCCATGAGGAAGAAAATAATAGAAGGAGCTTGTTCTGTAAAAAAAATTATTGTCTTTCTTGTCTTTGTCATGACTAGCATCAAGCATGCATTGCCACCCACTGGGGCCTGCATGCTTAGATAACCGTCCATAATCTTGAGATCTTCATAAATTATGTAGTGTCCAGTAACCATGCTTCAGTGATAGATCCTAGCCTTTGATATCTCGAGTTGAATGGCAGCCATTGAAAAGGCTACCGATATTAATTGTCAGAATCATCATCCATTAATCTCTATTTTCATGGTAGGCAATCTAGGATTAATCATCTACGGATAATACTCTCTTTTCACAGTGTCAATCTGGGATTAGACCTGTGTGACCTCAATGTTGGTAGAGAGAGAACAGTTTAATGCAGTGACAATAAAGTATTCCATTTTGGCATCAAAACATTGCCTTCTGAAGTAAGTTGTTTTTTTGCGTTCTGAAAAAACTTCAAGTTAATGCTTTGAAGCTTAACTACAGTTGCAGCTCAGGTCATGGTTTTCAGGGTGCCGCCCGTGTGTCGTTGAATCAAGATGGGTGATTCTTTTATGATAGGTGACATGTAATGGATCAAATGCAATCCGAACTGAACTTGGGCTTCTTGCAGATGGCCGTTTCTTTAGATTGTCATGTTTTACATTTGAGCTGATGCCTTATAACAGTCTTGTAATTTCTCAATATGGATTGAAAGAAAAAAAGGAGGAAATTCTCATGAATTCTGACTTGACTCAAAATTAGTCTTCCGGTTTCTGGATTTAAATTGGAGCAGTGAGCATATGGGTGGGAAAAGTCTGGGCTGCCTGGCCTGAACCATCATAAGAGGCACACGTGTATGAGGTTTGAACCAGTTCATCAGGTGGCACTTGTGAGGGTTCCATTCAACTTTCATGTGTAGTTTAAAGGCACTTTTCGGATCTCGGATTATGTTTCTATCATCAAAAGCATTTATATGATCGGACTCGCTGTGGATGGAGGGTATCAGACAATTTCTTAGAGTTAGACTAATTTTTAAACAAAGGCCAACCTTTGTCCAGTCCGGACTTGTAGGGCCAGGGCCTGGCTGAGGCCTTTTTAGCCTGATTAGGGCTGGGTCTGAGCTAGGGCCAAGGCTTAGGGGGCCAGGACCATCACAGGGCCAACCCCAATCCGGCCCTAGCCTGGCCAGTTGTAGTTTGTCACCCCTAGGGCCATGCTAGGGTCAACCCCTGGGGTCACTTTAGCCCGACCCAGCCTGGCTCCGTCTGACTTCATGTGTACATTTGATCTATTCTGCATATATACCATCCCCATAGTCGGTTAGGCAACCATTGATTCTTGCATGTAGGCCTAAGTTTATGTTTTTCTGAGTGGCTATTTGTTTGTGCATGTGCAACCCACTTGATCAAGGGATAGATTAGGAACGTTCACGATCAAAAGTAGGGTTTTGGTCAATTATCTGGGCTGTTCCGAGAAATGAAGTTATATGCTGCAACCATATTTTTATGATGCTTCTGTTGTCGTCTTCATACATTTAACTGTTTACAGCAACAATCATGCTTGTTTGGTGATCGTGAAGACAATCCAATTCTCTTTCTAATATTATTTTGCAGAGAACATGTGCTAAATATGCTTTGGGCACCATGAAAACCGGCGATGGTCACGCTCTCTTCACTGCAGAATGCTCTCAAACTTTCTATTTCCACTGCATTGCATTGAGCTTGAATCAGAGGAACCAGATATGCCCAGTTTGCAGAGCGAAGTGGAAGGAAATCCCTTCCAAAGGCCCCTTGTTGGGACCTCAGACCATGGAAGAGCAAGGATCAACTCGATTGACTGGGCCCAAGATGACAACCGGATGACCTGTATTGCGTTGGCTGGTGCCAACCGGCAGATCACAATCTTCTCTCTTCCACACTTCCATGCTGGATCCTCAACCCCAAAAGCCGGAGTAGCTCTCCAGCAGTGGAGGTCAACAACAGCCGGACTAGAACCGTAAAGAGCGAAGCATTCTCCCGGCCGTCCCGCAGTCCAGCTCCCAAGAACTTCACCATTCTGATTCATCGCAGAGAACCATTCACAGCTCCGATGCGGAGTTTTGCCTGTCGACCTCGTCATAGTGCTTGACACCAGTGGCATCATGGGGGAATGAAGCTTGCGTTGCATAAACGAGCAATGGGGTTCGAGATCCAGGTCCAATGGCTAAAACCCCAGTTAATCATATTGGGGCCTGATGAATGGATGGGCCTGATCTCTCAGAACTAGGTGAATTTCAGTGGGGCCCACATAAATGCAAGACTGATACTTCCTCAAAATGCCAATGTGGCACTTGTATTAGAAGAGCAAGTGAGTCTAGCAAACCTCATAATGACAAATCTGAAATTTTCATGACATTCTCATAAATTAAGATCATAAGATCCTGGCCACACCTTTATATACCAAACTTTCAGTATTCCCTCAATTACAAGCTTATACCCCTCTCTCAAAGAGACCATCAGTACATGTGTGGTCCAATGGATGAACCTGATTCTTGTGCTAGGTGATGTTGACGGTGGGGCCCATCTTTTAGATGGCACGGATGTCATAAAAATGTTGCACGTTGGAATGTGTAGTATGGGGAGCCTGGAGGGGTCATACAAAACAATGGTAGGATTGACCCATCATGGATGTCCTCATGCTCCAAAACTCTCTTGAGATTGGGGGGATCCTAGCTGTCAAATCCTTGGCCTTTTCTTCAGTTGAATGTGGACCCTTGATGTATTCCCTATCTTATCTATTGTTTGCCATTAGTTTGAACCGGAAAGGCTAGAATTCCATCAGCCATGGACCAGTAATATTGTGTGAATTTGTATGCAGGCCCAAGTGGGCCACCTGGGATCAACAAAGATGGATGGATGGGAAGAATACATCACAGATACGATTAATGGCATGCAAAATGCATGATAAAAGTGAAAATGATCTTACCGTCCACTTCGTGATTCCTCATTTGAGCGGTTCTGATCATCAGATCATGGTGATAGTGGACCCAGTATTACGAACCACCTGAGCCAGGTTCCTTATATCTTTGGATTGGATCCACATATGCCAGGATTGGCCCAACTCAGCCCACTTGCAAGTGGACATGGTCAGCTGGCCCGATTGGGTACCCAGACCCGACCCATTTTTTAAATGGTATGGGTCTGGGTCTGGGTCTGGTTTCCTTTATATTAGGCCTGACCCCGACCGGAACCTATTTAGTAAGTGGGTGGGTTTGGTCTATGTTTCAAGGGACCCATCCAGCCCAGACCTGTCCAGACCCGGTTTTAAGTCTTGTAAAATGCTTGCATACTAGATCCAAACCCAGACCCAGACCCATTAGACCCGACCCATTTATAAATGCGTCTGGATGGATCTCCCTCTACCATACCCAGACCCATTCATTAATAAATGAGTCTGATGGGTTGACTTGGACCCAACCAAGACCTGCCCATTTAGTAAAAGGGTCAAATTTGGACCAGACCCATTGAGTAAATGGGTGGGTCTGGTTTTGGCTAAACCCGCCCCAAACCCGACCATTTACAGCCCCACATTCATGGCTGGGTTTGAACCGTCAAGGTAGGCCCGGGGCAACCTGGCACTTAAGACTGAAGCCTTGAGCCCGGCCCAAACCCTGCATGGCCTAAATAGTGGAACCATGTCCAGAGTTGGGTTGGGTCGGAAGCTGACCCAACCCAAAACTTGATAAAATCCCTATTTCCCCCTGAATTTGCCTAATCTATCCTTTAATCAAGTGGGCCACGCATATACAGAATTTAGTGGAATGGAACCAATGGTTTGAATTCAATAAAGATCCTTGCCTAACTAAACATTAGAGTGGCGTAAAGTTGGGTTGGACCTAGTTGGGTCGAGCTTGGGCTAAAATGAATTGAGCCCAAGCCTGACCCAAAAATTGACAAAGTCATGCATGCCAAGCCTAACCTTAGTGGTTATCACCTAGCCCGTGTCCATTACAATATTATTACTCAAAGGAAAGAAAAGATAATAATAATAAGCATATTTATTTATTTATTTATTATTATTATTATTATTTTTATATATATTTAGAAAGTGTCCTCCAGGAGAGCCTCCCTACTCTTTTCCTTTTCCTGGATGGTTCTTATTTAACACGATGAGCTAACAGCCCAATAAACAATTACACACATGTTTCACAACATAAGCATACCATAAATGTAGGAACAAAAAATTCAGTATGCTATAATACATTATATACACTTAAATATTGAATCACGAGGGCCATAGCTGCGCACAACATCTGGCTTGCCATCATTAATTGGACCAAGGTTGACATATTGATAGCACGTCTAGGACCACACTCACATCTTACGTGAGCACTGGCCTTTAATGTTTCACATGCTGTGTGTGAGCACTGGCCTTTAATGTTTCACATGTTGTGTGTGTGTGAGTGCCCAGTCTCCACACTCCTTCCCCAACTTTGATTTAAATCGAAGGAAGCCGTTATATTGGTACCAACTCGGGTTTCATTGGAAACTCTACTTAAATTATTCGGATTTCATTGGAAACTCTACCTAAATTTAAGGGATACTTCAAATCCCGAGTTGCCTGATGTTTTTTTTTATTTTTTTTCACTTTTGCGTCGTATCTAAAGTCCAAGGATCGAGTTAAAATTTTCCAAAATTAGGAATCTTCCTAATTTGGAATATTCATAAGATTTGTCAATAAAAACTTAAAGTCACTAAATTGGGTTTTTAATCAGTCAATCAAGTTCTTAATTCTTAAATCTAGACTGCATAACGACTTATTTCATATCAAAATCTAAATTACGGTAATTTCTGACTGTAGATCGAGGATCTTAATCCTTGCTAACTTAGATTTTAGGGCCAAGATTTAATTTAGAGCATTTAGATGCTAAGATCCATTCAATCCGACCGTCCATTTTCTTTATTTTTTCATGGTTTTAGTCCGATGGCCTTGATCGTCCTTTGATCAGATGGTCTGATCTAAATCTTCGTTGAGTGGATCTTAATTTTCTTAAATTTAATTCCCTAATTGGTTGTCTCAACCCTTGTACGGTCAAGATCACTTTTCTAGTATTCCCTTTAATTTTTAGACGGTCCAGATCTAAAATGATCCTACAATCCTTGGTGAACTACTATGATCAGAGCTCACAAGGCTATAAGATCTAAACTTAAAAGAGTTAAAATCCTCCATCATTTTAGGTGTATGAGGTGGGGCCCACTCATTTAAGTACTTGTGGGGCCCGCTCCTGTATCACTTACAACGATAGATTATGTCACTGGATTACAATTTTTATTCAACGGTGAGATCAATCCTAAAATCTATTTCCTTCCTCAAGTTCCTTTGGTGGGGCCCGCTTTAGAGATTAAAGTTCACCACGTGCATGGGGCCCATCTAAGGTTTTGATTTGGGGTTAGATCATCACACATTGATCTTATTTGCTATAAATTTCTCATTTTAATCCCTAATCTACCCACATGAACCATGTTCATCTAGTGGGGCCCACCTCGACTGATCATGATCAGTCCATTTATGGCCCACCAGGACATGGAAATGTGGTGGGGCCCACGGAGTTAAATATCTTTCCATCTGTGGGGCCCACCATCACACCTTATATAGTAAATCAACTCACAAAATAAATTATCGATTTAAAAATTAAAATGCTAAAACTGCACTTGAGTGGGGCCCATCATGCTCCAATTTAGTGTTCCTTCGTCAATTTAATTTCCTACACATCTAATCACAATTCCATTAAAATAAAAATTGATCTAATGGGTCCTTACTCATGGCTTAGTGATAGACCCCTGGGTTTCAACACTGAGGTCATGCGTTCAAGTACCTATGTAGTGTGCGTGAAAAAATAAAATAAAAATAAAAATTGATAAACATGCCTCAAAGGCTCAAAAAGAACTTAGCCAGCCTGAATTGTATGATGCCAAAAGGATGACTACCTCTAAAGATCTCTCTCTCTCTCTCTCTCTCTCTCTCTCTCTGTTTATTCTCCTTTTATTTATTTATTTTTATCCAAGTATGGTTTGCATTCCACCGGCCCCTCCGGCTAGGAGGGGTTAGTAGAATTTTAAGGAAAAAATAGGATTGAAAGAGTTTAAACCAAGAAAGAAAATAGAGTTGTACACAACCCTAGCTGATTCAAGTTTAACCCAAGTTTAGTTTGGCTTGTTTCCGTGATACCTCTTGTTCAAGCTTTGTACAAGCAGAACTTTGAGCCTATCCCTACTCTTTAGCTTGATTTAGTCTAGATTATACAAGCTTGAGCTTGGTTTGGTTTGGTCCAAATATCCGAGTTGAGCCAATCCGACCTAAGTTCGAACATTGTTTTACTTTATTAAATAAACAATATATATATAACCATAGGAATCAGCATATATATATATATATATATATATATATATATATATATATATATATATATATATATATATATATATATATATATATATATATTATCCACTTCGTTCATCCGTTCTTAAATATCATTTTAGGACATGATCCCAAAATTGAGTGATATCCAAAGCTCAAGTGGATCACACCATAGGAAACAGTGTGCATACAATCTACGAGCTAAATCAAGCCTAGTTGAGCCGGTACTGCCCTGATTTGAGCTTGGTTTGTTTTTTTTTTAAATGAGCTTGACTACGTGGCTTGGTTTGGTTTGAGCTTCTATTTGAACCAATCCTAGCCGAGCTTTTTCAAACCAATTCGAGCCGGGCTTCTGAATTGCCTTGGTTTGCGTCCAGCTCTAGAGAAAATGTGTGAGGTATATAAAATCTTGATGATAAACCTAGGTCTTATAGATATGGCCCACATGATCTGATACAGTCTAGAGAAAATGTGTGAGGTATATAAAATCTTGACGATAAACCTAGGTCCTATAGATTTGGCCCACATGATCTGATACAGTCCAAACAATATCCACAAACAAAAGCAAAATGTTAAAGTTAGTCTTATGATTGGATAATGTGTAATTTGGGAGATATGAGTGTTATCCTTTAATAAGGTTGAGGGTGCACGTAATTAGTGTGCTCATGCATTCTCATAAAAGAGGGTGCAAATGTCAAGTGTGTGCGTGCCACACATATACAATGAATACGTATGCGACCTACTATGATTGGATGGTATCATCACGAAGTTTGTGATGCCTAGTGTGGGGGGAAATTACCTTTAATGACCAATAATGCATGATGGATGAAATATATCACATTTATGATCAAAAGCCATGAGTGCATGCATGAATACACATGATTCCATATGTACATATAGGGATTAAACAATATGGATCATAAGATCTACTGACATTAATCTAGATAGTTTGGATCGATGATCCATGCTGTGGATTAGTGATCCAACGGACAGATTGTCATAGATCTTAGTTTAGATGGTCCATAAGACTCATCTAAAGGTCAATTATAACTAAATTATGGAAAGGTAACAAACAATATACAAAATATGATTGATGATTTAATTTCAACCACTGAAGTGCGCATTGCATTAGATATTGATATTGTGTAATTTGGGAGATATATATGAGTGTTATCCATTAATAATGTCTAGGGTGCACTTAGTGTGCTCATGCATTCTCATAAAAGAGGGTGCAAGTGTCAAGTGTGTGTGTGCGCCACACATGCACAATGAATACGTATGCGACCTACTATGATTGGATGGTATCATCGCGAAGTTTATGATGCCAAGTGTCGGGAAAAATTACCTTTAGTGACCAATAATGCATGATGAATGAAATATATCACGTTCATGATCAAAAGCCATTAGTGCAGGGATGAATACACATGATTTCATATGTACATATAGGGATTAAACAATATGGATCATAAGATCTACTGACATTAATCTAGATAGTTTGGATCGACGATCCATGCTGTGGATTATCCAACGGACAGATTGTCATAGATCTTAGTTTAGATGGTCCATAAGGCTCATCTCATGGCCAAGTATAACTAAATTATAATAAATTACCAAGGCAATGATTATTAGCTGGTTCGAGAGGATGATCAATCACACTGGGACTGACTGAGACATGAACCAAACTCCTACAAGAGAGAGTAGTGGGGAATAATAACAAAAATTTGTAACCTAAAAATTTCGAAGTATATTACAGTGCTAGACTCTTACATATGTTGATTACAATCAAGCACAATCAAATAGTCTATTACATAGATTGATTATAATTTGGACGTTAGTCTATGTTACTTATATGCCATGTTTATAATTTTTTAATACTTTATACCATCCCACCGAATAAGAGTATCAAAGTTTTTGTTTGCATATAAACACAGATATCCATCCATATGACTGAAAATCAGTTTTTGAAATATCGTGTCGGTCACCATCATGCATTGATTTGTATGGGGTTGTGTGGGGTCAACATATAATTCCCACATGTGCAATGTAACAAACTATTACATTAGTTGATTAAAACTCTCTAAGGGTTCTTATCCTTGCCTTGGTGGTACACTCCCAGGCATTTCAACACAAGATTTGGGGTTTGTGTCCCATTGGTGGTGAAATCCCACTACAGTGCATGTGAGTGCATGAGGTGTGTGTGCAAAAGAAAAAAAAAACAACTCTATTGCACCGATCTGAAAGCATCTACATAGCGGACAGAGTGACAAAAGTCGTGAGAATCCATGATAAGGGTCATGATAAAACAAGCCATTTTACCATGAGTGTCAAGTGGAGGTGTAGCTGAGGCATTCTAGCAATGAGAAATATGAACTTTTGATACATGACCCAATCCATTTAAACAGGCACTCACAATTTATTTTCATTGTTCAAATGTTTGACAACAAAAGTATAGATTTTATTTTCATGAACCATGCTTTATGGGGTAAATTAGGTGTTACCTAGGGAACAGCTTAGTGGGTGTTACTCCTACTGTGTGGCCCACATGGCACCACACATGGGTGATGTTTTGTATATCCACACTGTGCATCCGTTTCTCCAGCCCATTTGAGAATGGGGTTCTAAATATTATGCATATCCAAATATCAGGTGGACCATACCACAGAAATAATGATGATTTAGTCCCCCACCATTAAAAATTCCAAAGAGCCCATCGTAAGGTTTTAATAATGTTTTGTGGCCCACAAAAAACTTTTAATGGTCATTCATCACTGTTTCTAGTGGTATGGTCCACCTGATATTCGAATCTTCTTAGGGTTCCTAAAATGAGCTGGAAAACAAATGTACGGCATGGATATATAAAAAATATATCAAAATGGTCCCATAACCGTGTAACACCCACTAAGCTGTTCCCCAGCTAATCTCCTCTCATGCTTTAAAGGTAGAGTTGTTAAAACACTCAGTGACTCCGCGAGTCCAGACTCACCTGAGTTGGGGTGACTCGAGGCATTGATTGGAATCAGATTGGGTCCTACCAAGTTTGATTTATCCATAATAATTTGTAATGAACTTAAAGAACTTTCTTTATAAGGTGGTGCTTCAGAAGTACCAGTACACTATTGGATATATGATTTTGAAGTAGACTTGACTTTCATGAAGATAAAATTACTATACTTGATTTTTGAAGATATTATTGGTGAACTGAATAAGGTTGAAAATGGTGAAACCTATGACACTTCTAGTGTCATATGGAAAGGAAGCAATAATACGAAATATGATTGATGATTTTAAACCGTTGAAGTGTTCGATGTTGATATTGAAAATTCCTTTTTTTTTTTTTTTTAAGATGGAAAAGTAAAAATATTGAAGAATCAATTTTTTAAAGATGGAATAGAAAAAATATTGAAGAAATGAAAAAGACTTCCAAGACCAAAAAGGAAATTTTCGCTACATTAAATGGTAGTAAATAAGTTATGATGACTTTTCTTTGTTTGAAAAGCAATTAGGTGTGTATTTAGGCCTCCATTTCTTAGATCATCCATTTTAAATTCGATGGAGATTGAGCAACAACAATTTTTGGGTCCCACCGTGATGTATGTGTTTGATCCATACCATTCATCCATCTTGTCAGCTCATTATTGGGCATGAGCTAAAACATAGGGTAGTTTAGAAGTTGAAGAGGACCACGCTAGGGGAAACAAAGTTGATAATGACCCCACTATTGAAAGTTGAAAACTTACTAGAGCCCACTAAGCTGTTTGGCAGTCACCCAACTTGATCATAAGGTCAAACAAACATTAATGAAGGGAAAACACAATATCATCTTCATCCAAAACTTTTGTGGCCTCAATAAGCCACAGATGGTAGGTATTCAATTCATTTCGTTTCAAGTTGTGTGGTCCACTTGCAATTTGGATGATTCTCATTTTTTAGGCTAAATGGTTGCTAAAACGGATAGACGACATGGATTAGACACATACATAACGATCTTCCTATGAATATGGACCGTCTTCTTGAGCCGTTGGTTTGTGGTCCATTGATAGGATCTTCTAACCTTGAAAATTTTCTTTGGATGTCATCAATTCACTGCAAATCCCGTCATAGAAATGGTTTAGATCATTGAAACATGGCCTCAAAGATCCAACAGCCACAGTTTGTGCAACGTACCAATGCATGGGCTGAGGAACCGTCATTAGAGGCACACGTGTATGAGGTTCGAGCTGTTCATCAGGTGGGCCATAACCCTAAAAATCACATGGTAAGAGGATCCTAGCTAAATATAAAATTAGAGAATTCTTTTCCCATCAAACCTATCATTTGGTAATATGCTCAAAATCCTCTGATGATCAGATGGATAGGATTGTCTAATTAGTGTGATGTGTTAGCTACGGCCCGCTGATGATAGGGACAGCTAGATGAACAGTCAGGATCTCGCACATGGGTTCATCTTGAACACTCAAAAAAGTGTCCAGCATCAGACCAATATGATTTTTGGTCCATGCCCATAGAAAATGGACGTCAGGATTGATGCCACATATACGGTGGTGGATCTACATGTGAATACCATCCACTCTATGCTAAAATTACTCAATTCAAATATAGAATTAGAAACAACAAAAAGAATGATTTATTATGAAAATCAATGGTGGAAAATTAAGATTTTGGTTTGGCCACACAAACGCTAACTGAAATGAGAAAAAATTGCTGTTTTTCTTCCACATATTAAGCTATTAATAAAGCTCATCAATTTTTTTTCTTCAATTGGGATTGAATCTTCTCTTACTCGTCGGAAATTCAATCGCCCGTCCCGCCATTCTCATCGTCTGGAAAGGCGGCAATCTGGTGACCGGAGAACTTCCCCGGCGTTGCATTTTATCAGGTTTTTCATTTCTTTCCAGCTGCATTTCCTTTCAATTGTTGGTTGCCCTACGAACACATGTTTGGTCACCCGAATAGGTCAAAAACGTCCAAAGAGTCTTGCACATATTCTTAATATCGCTGGTCACCTGAGCCTACCTAAAATTGTCCAAAGGCCAATCTGCAATGCGTGGGGTATTTTCAATCGCCCCATTATAGTAGTCGGTCGACCAATGGCTCCCTGGCTTGTCTAGATTAAAGGCTCCATTCAACAATAATTGCCAATTGAAATGAGATATCTTTGTTATAACTATTTCAGCCTTTGAAGCAGCTATTGAGCCAGCTATTGTTTCGTCTAAATCAACTTGTATAAGTCAAACGAATTTATTGAATAAATCATCATAATGCTATAAATAAAGATAGATACATGGGCATTGAGGGACGAGAAGCTGGGTTGTCTTTTGATGACCTAGGATATATCCTTAGCGTACACGTCAACAGTTAAGATGACAAGATAAATGGATAGTTGGATCGCACTATAAAAGGCATCACCTTTTGAACGGAGCGGATGGGCATGATTTCATATCTGTGGCTTAGTCATGGTGGGATCTACTGTACCAATAACTGGGTGTTAGTTCACTGTATGGCACATTCACAGTCTGACTCACTTCACATATTTAGGCCATGCAAATCATGGGCCCCAATCTCTCTCTCTCTCTCTCTCTCTCTCTCTCTCTCTCTCTCTCTCTCTCCACACACCACATCCCAGTTGATCCTATAAATGATCATAAAGGTTCCAATGGGTGGATATCCACTCTTATCTATTGTCTATGGTGTGGCCCACCCGAGTCATGGATTGACCTGAATTTTAGGCTCATGGCCCACCACATAATGGTGCTTCTGACTGATGGTGTGGATGTCCATCACACATCACAGTGGGTCCCACACAGCTCGACCTCATGGGAGCCCATGGTGCCTTTTCCAGATCTCATAGGAAGTTCCCATGAGGTCGAGCTGTGTGGGCCCCACTATGATGTGCATTAGACATCCACACCATGTATTTGGTTGTTCCTCTATTGGTTATGGGATATCCCAAAAATCAGCTGTATCTAGAACTCAAGTGGGTCATACCAATTGAAACAGTGTAAAACCATGCCTACAACATCTAAAAGCACTGTTGGAGCCTACCTGAGTTTTGGATACAGTTGAAACTTGGTATGACCTCTTGTTTAAGTGGGACACACACAAAATGGATGGGCCGGATTTATTATTCACATCTTAGTCGATCCTATAAACGATCATAAAGATTTCAATGGGTGGATATCCACTCTTATCTGTTGTCTATAGTGTGGTCCACCCAAGTAATGGATTGGCCTGAGTTTTAGGCTCATGGCCACCATGGAATGGTGCATCTGACTGATGGTGTGGATGTCCATAACACATTACAGTGGGTCCCACACAGCCGGACCCATGGTACTTCCCATGAGTTCTAGCGCATAATACCTTTTCCATATATATATATATATATATATATATATATATATATATATACACACACACTACCCTCTGTATTTGATTTTACCTATCAAATATGGACCACTGACCATTTTATTGTCATCAACAAAATTGATAGCCACCACTAATTATATGGTATGAAATACATTTATACAAAAACCCAATTATAATTTCTACACCCCACCCAAACCAGAGCCATATGATAAAAGGCCGGGTCTAGGTCCGGACCCGACCCATGAATTTTAGTGGGTCGGTTTTCCTTTTCTGTTTTTTTTTTCTTTTTTTTTCTATGGTTTCATCAACTCGACCAGGACAAAATTATAATTGGTTGGATCTATGTCCGACGCGACCCATTTGCTAAAAAGGAAAAGGGGTCATGTAGGAATTCCGATAAGGGATGGGGTTATGAAGACATGCAATTAGATGCTATTTTCCATAGTAATTACCTAAATCAAACAATGTTTGAATCTTTTTAATTATATATATATTTTTTTTTCATATATTACAGCTCAAAAGGATGGATGAAGAAACTCAAGAATCACCAAAATTCTCCAAGCCGAAAGCTCGTGTAGATAATGTCACGGAACCAGTATCGTTGCTACGTAGATCGCTACAGAAACAAGCTAGTGGGAAAGCGAATTGCCTGTGCTCGCCAACAACTCATGCCGGATCTTTCAGGTGCCGACAGCATAGAAGTTCCGGCCTTACCGGCCGTAACAGCAAATCCGTCGGTTCGGGCCTCTCCAGCTTAGGGGACAAGTCATCATCTGTCAATCACACGTTGGAAGCGCAATTCACCTAAGTTCCAATTGCAAACTATACAAATTATCATGTTTCAATGTTCTATTAATAGTAATTAAAGAATTTGATGATATATTGTTTTAGTGTTAATACATGAGGCATTTGATCTAATCCTCCCTCATTCATATTCAAATGGAACTTTGAATTGATTAGTACTTTAAGTTGGTGAATTTGAAATCTAATCACAACACATTCTTTGGCTGAGTATTTAATGTGTTAAAAGTTTTTGGGGTTGTGGAAATTTACCATTTTATTACTATTTTTATAATCCTTACATCATATAATGCATAGTTTTATGGAACATTTAAACGAGGCCCTTTTATTATTTTCCTATTGTTTTTGCCTGCCCAACTGACATTTAAAAAAATAAAAATAAAAATAGCTAGTTTTGTAAGGTAATATTTGAATGCTAACCCACATTAGTGCCAATGCAGGCTAAGGGACTCTTGTGTGGTGATATGTTTCTAGTGCCCATTTGGATACAACATGTGTTCAATATCAAATATTATACATGACAACTAGAAATTGGGAGCTCTAATCCAATATGATCCGCATAAAACTAAAGGGGTGTTTGGATTGTAAGTAACCTAAGATAAGCTACTTATGCCTTTAGTAGCTTGTCTTGATTTCTACTTATTAGGGGGCGTTTGGATTTAAGTTAGTTAAGCTACTTATGCCTCCAGTAGCTTATCTTGGTTTGTACTTCCTAAACTGAAGTAATTAAGTAACTTTAAAAAAAAAAAACTTATAAGTGATCATAAACCAAACTTAATTATCTCAAATAAATTACTTATCTACTGTTGTAAGTAGAGAAAGTAACTTATTTGGTGGCATCCAAAAGGGCTCTTAAAGTGAAGTGATTAAGTAACTTTAAATAAAAAAAGCTAGTTGTAATTGATCATAAACAAAAGTTACTTATCTCAAATAAGTTACTTATCTATTACTGGAAGTAGAAAAAGTAACTTATTTAGTGGTATCCAAACGAGCCCTAACTGAATTGAATTGGGGTAGATCCCAATCTAATCTGGTTTTCGTGACTTGAACTGGATCCAATAAATCCCATTATCTATTTGAAATCGATTTTAATTAGATGGGAATTCCCGATCAAGATCTGATCCATCGACCACAATATATGAGTTTTTTTAGTCCCTTTGTTATGGCAATTATAAAAAGCTTGGGAATGTGTTTTTCTTCGCATGCGTGCATGTGTGCATGTAGCTAGGGGTGTGACATTTATTTGTTCTAATAAATAGATATAGTAGAAAATATAAAATTTAAAAATAAACTGGAGAGTTAAGGTATGTTATTGTGGCTGTCTTAAAGATAAATTTACCCCCACAAGAAAGATTTATAGATGCATTGAGCCTCAGTATCTCTGTTCTCAAAATACAATATCTTGATCTCCTTGAGGATAAACTACCAAAATCAAGTACACGTACAATCATGGCAACACGAACTCAAGCTAGCTCTTTTAAGTTGCCCACACGAATAGAAGTAGAGAAGAACAAGAAAGTAGAAGAACATAAAGAGGAGATGGAGTTTTTGTGTGATGGGGATGGAAAAACGAACGGCCTTGTGTGCCCCTCACCATCACCTAACGCATGCATGAGGTTACTCACGCATACTCTTGATTTCTAAGAAGAACAACGAGGAGGAGAAAATGAATTTAATATAAAAGTTTTATCATCTTACTTCCTAGCCCACGTGAGATAAAAATCATGAAAAGCTAAGATTTTCTTTATATTTTAAATTTCAAAAAAAATTTTCCCTTAACAACATTCACACCGTCCATTAATAGAACATATAGCATCCACCTAATTTATCAGGCATGCTATCCCTGCTGGAAGGGATGCGGATTGCATTTGACCTCGACCTTTACGTGTCTAACCAGATCTGTGTGGGGTCCCACCATGATGTATCTATTTATCCACACCAACCATCCTTTTTATAAGATCATGATAATGTAAGGACCCAAAAATGAGGTAGATCCAACATGATATTGGATCGCACCAGAGACGACTCTGGTATTTTATGCAACTTGCATTTAATGCTTAATGCGCCTTTAATGCAGATTTAATGCAACCCAAGCTTACTATTTGATGTGGTTCACTTGAGTGTTGGATTTGACTCACTTTTTAGCCCATGCCTTAACATGATCTTAGGAAAGGAATGAACGGCATAGATAAACAGATCCATCACAGTGGGCTCTCATACATATCTGGCTGGACACTAAAAAGTCCAACCACGCAATCCGCATTTTGCTTGAAGACGCCTAGGCGTTTCAACAGCAGGTCTCATATCCGAATCCTAAGGAGACATGCTACCCCCAAGGTGGGTAGGTGCATTGTGTGACCAACTGTGTGGGTGTGTTGTTAAACTAACAGGGTGGGTGCACTGAGTGACTAACAAAAAAAAAACAAAAAAAAAGTATGCTCATTGATATTTGGCCCTTGGGCCAAAAGTCATTCTGATCTACAATTCAAGTGCGTCAAAACAATAGGAAAAGAATGAGAACCATGCAAACTTTCCAGACGTTATGTGGGACCCTGCCTAGATTGTATATGCCATCCGACTCATACATGAGCTGAGCCTCACCAGGGTGAAGGGATGATCCCAGAATTAGCCTGATCTGGTGGTCCACACCACATGAATGTAGAGATTATATAGGTGGATTTCACATTGTTCCACCTGGAGTGGCTCAAATGTCTTGGATCAGACTCAGGTTTTGGATGTACGGTCAAGGGGAAAATCTAATGGACTAGATGATGGGTTCCACAGCTCGGCTGCAACACCTACTTGTACACTATTTTGATCCGTCAGGAACGTGGGGTTTTTAAAAGGATGGGATACCAACTGGATGATGACTGACTTATGGGTTTCAACCCAGATTGCATCTTAGATGATGATCTTAACTGTTCATATTCTGAATTCTATGTAGCTGGGCTATCATAAAAAAATTTTTAAAAAAAAAAAATTGTTAAATGGAGGGTTGTGCATGAAGATGAACTTGGTATATTGAAAAGTAAATTTTTAATGGCTCATAAATGAACGGTTCAGATCATCATCTAAGGGGCACCCTATCCTATTAAAGCCGTAGTTGTGTGAGAGAGAGAGAGAGACAAGATGGAGAGAGAACAATTAATTTGTAGGTTTGCAAGAATACATGCGGATGGGCCCACCATTGTTTCTTTATCCATTGGATCAAGGTTTTTGTCCAATGGCCTAAAATTGACGATAAAACGTGATGGACGGAGTGGATTCTATAAAAGGATGGGGATTTTTACCGCAAAATTCCTCAGCTGTTGAGATTTTACCAAATGACTCCTGGAGGAACCAAAATCCCCAGATGGTTCTTTAAAGGAGAACCCTCTTTAATTTTTCTTTAGAAAGTAGAGAATTGATAATTGTGGCCCTATGTTGCATGTGTCTGACATCCAAACCGTCCAATAGACGCACCACACCAAGATAATCAGATGAGCAGAAAATATGGACAGTTCAATCACGTAGGGCATGCCAAACCATAAAAAATAATACACCACTCAGACAACCCAAATTCAAGTGTGGCCCATCTGAGTTTGCATATGTTGGACGGGTTGGATATTATACATATACCATATGGACCCCACAATTCTCGACTTTTGCCACTTTTAATGAGAAAAATAAATAAACAAAAAGGACTGTTTGGTGCATGATATTTGGGTGGGATTAGGCTGTATAGAATTGCATTTGGCTTCTGGGAGGCGACAAGAAGTATTGGATTACTCCTGCGTCCCATCATCCGGTGCCAATAGTAGATACTGTAGGATTTATGGTGGAGTTTGAAATCCACCTACATCTGCGGGGCCGCATTGATGCATGCGGTTTATTGATACTATTCATCCATATGTGTCCTTTAATGTACAAGTGATTGACATCAGTTGTGAAATCTGATTTGTTGATTACAATTTTATTGTCCACGGAATCCAATTGGCCTGGACCAACCAATTCATTGATTTAGACTGTTCACTAGGTTCACTTCACATTTTGTGGATTAGGATGCAAGCATCACACCAACCAAGAAATATTAACTATTCATTAATGGCCTTTAAAATGAACAGTCAAGATTGTCTATAAAAAAATGTCCAATCAACAATTTATCCATCTGTCGCTAAAGCATCTAGGATTGCAAAGAACCACTTTAGCTGAGGATGGGTGTAGAAAATAGGGCCAAATTTAGGTTGGATTAGATCATCTGATGAAATGTGTTCCTGACTTAAATTGACCATTCTAATTGATTGATTGGATTGTCCATGTAGAGTTATGTGCTATAACATGTAGAGAGGACAGGAGAATTTCTCATAAAAATCAAGAAAATTACAGTGTCTTCCAAGAGAGAAGGGCAAAGGCAATCCAAGCGAACCGAGTTAAGAACTAGTGAGCACTTTTTTAGGACTCATCACACATGATGTGAGTCCAAAATGTGAGCCGTCACATGATACAGAACTCCAAAAAAGAAGAAATAAAAAAAGGACACAACTTTCAACTTAGTCCAAAACTTTGGTGGGCTATGGCAAAAGGAAACAGTTTCCTTCGTTGATTGCCCCCCCCCCCCCCCCCCCCCCCCCTTCTCTCTCTCTCTCTCTCTCTGATGCCACCTATCAAAGTTTTAGATTAGATTGAAAGTTGGGCCTTGAGGTTTTTTTTAGTGCTGCATCATGTGGACGGCTCAAATTTTGGACCACATAACGTGTGATAAGCCTTCAAAAAGTACTCATGAGTTATTGTGGGAATTGGACCACATCAGCCCCAGCCAACCACTGTCCATGGTCCATTGTAACCCGACTCAACCAAAAACTTGAACTCAGCTCGAATGTGCTCAATCTGCTAACCAATTCGGGTCAAACAGGACATTAGGCCTGCTGCCAAGTCAAGTACCTAGCAGTGGTTGGCTGCTGACCGAGCTGAGCCGAGCCGAGCGGGACAAAGCTCCACTTGTGTACAACACCAACGGGTAGTTAAATCTGGCAGCCTGCCACGCTTGACATGCAGGCATTCAGAAATTGTACACATGGCGTACATTAACTCAAATTAAACAGGCAAAATTTAGAATCAACGGCCAATAAGTTGGAATGTTCCAAAATCAGAAATTTTCAACCATCCTCACTTAATTATGATTCATGGACACTTATTTGTTGAAATAAGACCATTGGATTTTATTTTATTTTATTTTATTTTTTAACTGGGACCCATGATCTGAATAATTTAATATAACTTACTTCTACCTAAACTAATGCAATCTCTCTAAGTGCATGTGTATCATCCATGACACTCTATCAGAGTATAAAATTTTCTCTTTTACAATTTATCCACCTGTTTATAAACCGTTTCCGTGTGGGCCCGTTGTGTCTTACCTAATCCCACGTGAATTTGTAGGTTGTTGGGTGGTCCATTATTTCTTATGACGTGGCAAACCTAATATTAAATAAGCCTAATTTCTGGGCATCCCATCAAGATGGTGGGGCTCACTTAATCTACGGATTGGATGTGATGGTTGGATTGGATGTCTAATTTTCACAGTAGGGTGAACCCGGACGGGTTGGATGACATATGCATCACTATGGTGGGCCCCATTGCAATCCCTGTAGAACAAAGCATTTGTACAGGAACATATACTCCAACTTAGCTACCCCATTTTCATTATATGTTTTGGAGGTTTGCAAGCCCCACAGACAACCCTACACATCAAAACTCATAAGTCGACATCTGAGCCGTCCATAAGGTTGTCCCCAAGGTGAAGATCATCACATGAAAAAATCAGGCCGGTTTGCTTATCTGGAGGACAAGCATGTATGGAACATGTGAACAGTTGGAGGAGTTTTTTGAACCATCCACTCTTTTCATATAGGCATGAGCCATCTGATGATCAAATTGTCTAGATTTTTTTTTCTCGTATGTTCATCTTCACGGTTGGCCCAACTTATGCACGGCTCAGATCTCCCACACACTTGCCAGATTGTGAAAATGGGCCAATTTCCCTTTCATCCAGGTTTGTTTGACCTTATCAACAGGTTAGATGGTCAACAAACATTATGGTGGACCCTATGGCGTTCAACGACCATGTTTCCTGTAGTGTGGTCCACCTGAAATTTATATATTTTCCATTTTTGGGACCACACCCTGGCAAAACATATGGACGGCGTGGAAATACAATGCATGCATCCAGGTGGGGCCCTACGGTCAGGATCGCACCCACCTAGCTATTTCCCGTTGGCAGCTACTATATATTATGGATGGAGCTAGAGCATCTTTCTAGTCACATTGACCAACCAATCCTAGCCATCCAATTAACTGGCATCAAGTGGATCGTTAAAAATAAAATAGTGAGCGGTCCAAGTTGGAAGGGAAAAATCATACGGTCGATGTTGTCTTCTCAGTGTAATTTTTTTTGTGATGCTCCATAATAGTTGCATCAGCCATTTGGACCGTCTGAATTACTGCACAGCTATACCATGTGTAATGTCGAAGAGTCACCATCATTTAAAAGCTAAACTAAATAATGGTGCTTAGAATGTGCTTTTACCTTATTTTAGATTAATGCAACTAAAAAATAAAGAGGATTTCTACAAATAAATGCCATTAAATTCCTCAAGATCACGTTTCACCAAATAAGTTCTGAGTCACCATCACTCAAGATTTTTCCGGAAGCGGAGTATCTACTGACGGCTTCAGTAGCTATCTTAAAGTGAGGTCGCCAAGTTCTGTGGGCCCCACCATAATGTGCTGTATCCACACGGTGCATCCATTTGGGGAGATCATTTTAGGGCATAAGCCAAGGAATGAGGCAGATATAAATCTCAAGTGGACCCCACCACAGAAAACAGTGGGGATTGAATGCCTGCCATTAAAAAACTTATTAGGGGTCATACAAATATTCAATCAAACCGATATTTGTGTTTTCCCTTCGTCAATGTTTGTGCGAACTTATGAATAGGTTGGATCTCAAATAAACATCATGGTGGGCCCTAGGAAGGTTTCAACGATGAGCATTGTCCCACTGTTTTCTGCTAGTACTCCACTTGAGCTTTGGACCTGCCTCATTCTTTGGCTCATTCCCTAAAATATCTCTCCAAATGGATGGACAGTATGCATACAATACATATATACATCAGGGTGGGGCCCACAGAACTTGGTGACCTCACTTCAATAGCCAGATAGCTACTAAAGCCTGGCAGTAGCTAATCCACGGCCGAACTTTCTTGTCTATTTTCCCTTGTAAAGAAGCGGTGGAGTCTAAAGTTGTGGGGCAAAGGTGGTGTATGTATGATATACAACCGATCCAACAAGTGCAACCCACCAAGAAAGATAAGACAAATAAAAAATATGGCCCATTCAATCATCTAATGGTCCACACTACAAGAAACAATATAGACCACATCATCTTGATGAGACTCACTTTGATGCATGGGTTGGATGCCATACACTCAACAGTGTGGAGCCCACACAGAAAGTTGAATGACATTTGCATATATGTGAAGAAATTGGATTGCCTAAGTAAGCTCTTATGGTATTGAGTAAACTCTATTGGGCCCACCGTGAATGTATGTTGTTTATCCTATTCTTCCATCTGTTTTTCCAGCTCATTTTAGCGGTTGAGCTCAAAATTGAAGCTTATCCATAGCTCAAGTGGACCATAATGCAGAAAACAATGGGATTAATGATTTTCTACCGTTGAAACCTTCCTAGGTCCCACAGTGATGTTTATTTGTCATCCAAGCATAGTGAGTTACTTAGTACACAATCCGCTTCCATGAGTGAATAAGTTCACACGGTACGCTAAGCATAGTGAGTTACTTAGTACACAATCCGGCTTCCATATGTGAATAAGTTCCACACATGTTAATAACTTTTGCACGCATGCTAATAACCTCTACACCAATGTGAACAAGAGTAGAGGTCTGTAGAAATCCGGCTAAAATCATAATTTCCTAAGACAAAATTAAATGTTTGATTGTCTATGAAAAGATGAGTAGAAGAAAGTCCCATAAGTGAGCATTGCTTAGCTAACCTAAGCAAGGGCGCATTGTTATGATTCTATTATTATGAAATGGTGCAACTTAAAAATCACCAGCTCAAAATGAGTGAAGTGCATATAGACAAAGGAGGGAGAAATTAGATGAAAATGTGTGTCCTACACAAAGTGAGAGGTCGGTGCTCCAAATGAATTTAAATAACGGGCATCTTATCTCCATTGTTTCCCGCAATATTGTCACTTACTCGAGCATCCGGTCTACCTCAACTTTTGGCCAACATCCTAACATAAGTTTCTAAAATAGATGTACGGAATGAATGTCACACAATCATCACAATGAACCTCACAAAGCCTTTTTAAGCATGTGACCCCTTATAGTAATTATCAGTTAGCCCTATATACAAAGAAAGGAATTGGCAGCAACCAACCTGCATAAAAGTTTTGAAATGACAATAGTATCTCAAATTGAAGATACCCAAACATCCCATTTTCCTTTTAAAATCGAAAGTTTATGCCGATTGCTAGCACTAATTCCCTTGGTAAAATTGTTCAATATATATATATATATATATATATATATATATATATATATATATATATATATATATATAGTACTAGAGATATTAGGACATTAATGTTGTGGGGGCACAATCACATGCACAAGTAATATGGCCGTTGGTTCCATATTACTGTGATCATTTGGTCCAAAGCAAACAAAATTTAAGGCCTAAAATTTCTTTCCTAGTGGACCATTTATTTTGGGTACCCTGCCCCATCTTTTGAGTAAATGGCCTGATATTCGGAGTAGAAAAGAAAAATAATGTGGGCCCACATCATTAAAGCTAGGATCTTGAAAATATATGCCATGCTGGCATTTATTCCCACATGAGAATGGAGTATACATGCTAGTAACAAACTTCGGCGCATGCGCGCACACACACAAGAGAGAGAGAAGAAGAGAGAGAGAGAGAGAGAGAGAGAGAGAGGACTTGTCTCTAGCCGGCCTCCCTAGCAACCTACAATAGAAGCGATGCGGATACCATCCGTGTCACTTGTCTACTTCCTATGTGAAGTGATGGGGAGTAGGCTAGGCCGACCGGTCGCATCGGGGTGAAAACGCCACGAAGGAATGGTCAGTGGATGATGGGGCCACGTGGCCGACAAGGAGATCAGGAGGAGCCACATGTCCACCAATGAAAGGAGAATATACCATGATAGTGGGGTGAAGCATGATGGGAATCCACAGGAGGGTGGGAAGGATCTTTTCCACCTTCAAATGTAGAGAACCCACTCTACCCACTTGCATGTTTCAATCATAGAGCACCAAAAGATAAGAGGGCCTTTTCCATTCTTTCAATGAGCCTATGATATTTTTGCATAATACGTGCTACATTAATATGTTGACTATTGTAACTTCATGACCCTTTTCAGCTTACATCTTTACATCTCTCTCTCTCTCTCTCAATGGCGAAAGGGCCCACTAGTCATGCATCTCTCTCATTAAAGAATACATAAAAATTCACATAGTTAATGAGGAGTTAGAAATTGCGTACATGGAAGACAAGTAATTCAACTTAGACTATCCAAATCATGGATCTCATTTTAAATGTATCATGACCCAAAATTTACATTTATTTGATTATCTTACTATTTGATTAGTGGGCAATATTTGGACGGTTAAAAATGAAAAAAAATAAAATAAAAATCCTACTTCAACCAAAAAAAATGTTAAGTGTCTCAACAGCAAGTCTTAGGTCCAATTGCTTAAGGAGGCACACTAATTATACTAAATGAGTGCATCCGTGTGACTGACGTTGTGGGTGCATTGCGCACCTAACAGAAAAAATTGTCCAAGAGTCAAAGATTAGGATTTTTCAATGGGTCTAATTTGTGGATTTTTAGTTACCAGCAGTGAGTTGCACAATTTAGTCGGTCTAATTTGAGTTAATGCATGTCATGAGCAAAATTTCTCACATGTGTATCAAGTGTCATACACAGCCGGAGTATCAAATAATTCTCAAAAGAAATGCCCTTGTAAAGCTATGCATTTAACCTCTCTCTTTTAAACGTGGGCTTGTACGTAATTTTATATAGGGACAAGCAAATGAGAACTGAGACCTTGGAAATGGGTCTTTCTTCAATTTTATCGTGACACATGTCAGGCTATCCATGCAAAGCATTCTTCCAAAGAAAAACTACATGTTGCCCCTCTGCCCGAGTATAACGTATAAATACTTGGCTTAATTTAGCACAAGTGTGGCCCGTGATTCTTTGATCCAGACCATTGAAATGATGGGTCCCAGAGTGGATTAACATTACTCCAAATGTAGCCTATACTGAAAGATCCCATCTATCAACCATGTTTGTATTTGTCTAAAACAACTATTTTGGGGAGTATACTGATTATCCCATTGGTTTCAATCAGATTAACGGTCCTGATCACTGCATTATCCGCCTCACTTGTACATATTCAACGGTGGTAAATAACATAAAAGGTTCGCTCATATGGGCCTATGTCAACTGTTCATCCGATCCACCCTGTCCATCGTGTTTTTCGCCTCATGCTCACCGTTGAAACCAGAAATCAGGCGTATCTAATACTTAGGTGGGCCACAAATCAGGGAACAAAGTAAAAGAATGGCCATGACCTCAAAATTCAGGTGGGCCCCACCACCTGTATTTTGGAATCTCTTCATCGTAGTGGCTCCCGTCTGATGAATGGATTAGATGGAATGCACACAACATTGGTGGACCTCACAAACAGTGGAGAAGATTTTAGTGGTTGGGATCCCCCTCCCAACTGTTCTAGAACATCAAAGGACGCATCCAACGGACGGGGTGGATCTGATGGACAGTTGACGTGGGCCCCACAACAGCCCAGGGTACCATCCACGAGTACAATATCACAGCCGGTGATCACGTAATCCTCTTTTTGAAGAGTCTTTGATGGGCCCTAACAAATAGATGGATCGAATTGTTGGTTTGACATATTTTTTGTAAAAGATCTTGGACGTCCATCTTAAAGGCTGTTGATCAAACAGTTAAGATTGTCAGATCGGTGGGGCATTTTCACGGTAGCCCATAAAATTTAAGTTGGACCTAATGAACGGTCTAGATCAATGAGCTGACTGTATAAGTGTCACAATGCAACTAGGTGTACAATAAACTACAGTGCTCCACGAGCACTGGAGCATTTCTCTTGATAAAAATCTCCTTGATTTCTATTGAAGAGATGAATTACAGCATACATGCCAATGTGCCACGTAAGCAGAATCCTGGCCACTCAGTTGGTGGGGCTGTTGTGAACATGCTCTTGCCCATAGATCAATCCAATCCACTCATCAGGTGTGCCACACTTATAAGAGGAAATGAGACAGTAAAAAAGAACGTACCAACGGTCTATAAGCAATGTGTATTGCGGCCCACTTGATGAGTGGGCCATCTTGGATTTTTGGTTTGGTTTTGTTCACATCAAGCCCCAGCTGGTGCATGATCAGGACACTTGGACAATCCAATCGACCAATCTGGGCCGTCCATTAGTCAACAACACATTTCATGGGGAAAAAAAATCACACCAATAGGACCATTCTGATCATTTGACCAATTTCCTATTAAATGGATGGTTGAAAATTATCTATAAGGAAAAAACAGGCCTAATGTCAATTTTAGCCATCTAATTGGTGGGGCCCATCATGGATTGCTTATGTCTCTGGAGAATCACTTTTGTAAGAGAAACAGAACCATCCCATCCTATGGGTTTAGAAGATGGATGGGTATGAATAAGAAGGTCATCTAATGGATGGATCAGATCAATCCATCCATGCGATTATCGACCGTAACACAGATAATGCATGCTGAACCTAATAGACGGTCTGGATAAGTTAATCAGACTATCTAAGTGTCCCGATGCAACTAGGAGCACTATAACTTACATACCTGTGAGCGCACTGGATCATTTCTGATTTTCCCTGTGGGGAAAGGATTCCGAGCTCGGCCATAATATCTCCACCGTCCATAAATTTTGGGAGAGGATCTTGAGTCCTAAGCGTGGTTCTTAAAATCTGCTTTTGAAATCTTGCTAGATTCCTGCCTGGCCATTTTTAGACGGTGGCAATTAATAGCTCGGCCTCTCTTATAACCCGAGAGAAACTTTAGTACTCTGGTAGACTATGGTAGTTGATACACAGGCGTTAAGAAACTGTAGATGTGACATGCAAGAAACTCAAATGGGACCATCTGAATTGTCATCTGCAACTTGTATGAATTCTGAACCAAAGATTGCACTGATTTGATAAGCTATCTGGACGATTGATGGACATTTGTTGGACGGCTGAGATGAAAATTACCTAATGAGCTGAATTCAGTTAATGTACGTAATTAGAGATTTGGATTCTTTAACCGATACGTCTTCTTTGGACGGTTTAAAATAGTGAGTGCCACGTGGGAAGTTTTGTGCGCATGTGTATCAACCATCATACTCCGCCAGAGTTTTAAATAATTGCCCCATACCGGTTGTTGTTCGTTGCTGATCTACGGTTCACATTTTTTCTGCATCGTTGATCTAATGGGCCACACTGCGGATGGTCCATGGTACAAAAATCAGTGTCAACGGACCATGTTTTGAAATGGCCGTTGGCATCTTTTATTTAAACCGTTCATTTGAAGGCAACAAATCGACGGCTAGGATTGCGTGGATATATACCCTTTTTTCTTCTAAGATGTTTCATCCATGTAGGGACCACCAAATAGACGGTTCAAAAAGGCACCAAAGTAAAGTGGCACTCAAAAATAGAAATTGAGAAATCCTCCGGTGATCTCGGAGAAGTTATAGTGCTCTTAGTAGCATCAGTTACTTTGGACAGTCCAATCGATTGATCTGAACTTTCCAGTCCAATCGATTGATCTGAACCGTCCACTAAGTCTAGAAGGCATTTCATATACTAACATACAAACGTTGCACTGATCAGTTGATCCAATCCTCCTTGATTTGGTTTTATACTCTTCATATCCGTCCTTTTTCTAAGCCATGGAAGCGATGGTTAAGATTGCCTAACAAAAGGCATTTTTTTTAATCAAAAGCAATCCATGATGGACCCTAATAAATAGATGTATCAAAATGATGATTGGACCTAATTTATGCAAATGATCTTGACCGTTCATATAAAAGGCTATGATCAAATGGTTAATATTTTTTGGATCAAGGTAATGTTTATATGGTAGCCCGTGAAATTTTCATTGAAACCAACGAAGAACCTGTCATTTTCTTTCTTTTATTTTTATTCTCTTCAGAAATCAAATCACTTGATTTCCCATTATCTTTAGTTATTTAACACTCTGGTGGATTACAATGCTTGATACGCAGGCATTCAGAATTTTACATGTGGCATACATTAACTTCATATCAACTAAATTGTGGGCCTTAAGTGTCACTAAGTCAAAATCAGATTGGTCCAACATCAAATTCTGAGACACTTGTTTGTTGAATCAGGACCATTGATCGTTTTCATTTTTTATATTTCTACAAGTGACCAGATTGGATCCGAACAAATCTGAGTCGACTCGGACGAGGTCAGGTGAGTCTTAAAAATATAACCCCAATTAGTTCATGGTACATCTAAGCTGAAACCCATAATTTAGACGTCTGAATTGTGGATTACTTGCATGCCACGTAAGCAATTTCTAAGTGCCTGTGTATCATCCATTACACTCTGCCAGAGTATCAAAGCTTTTTGTGTCATTAAATGCTTTGCTGACCCACAAAATCTACATGCAACATTGCAACCACATCTGCTAGCATGACACGTGCAATATCCAAGCCATCCATCAGGTGGGGTCCACAGAGTAGTTTTTGTAGCCCAAAGTTAAAAGGTGGCTCACTGACATCTGGACCACAACATTATTAGAAACAGGTGTACAGATTAGAAAGCTCTAGCCTACGATTTCCTCAGCCACTCGTTTGTTTCATGAGCTATCGAACACCTAACCAGTGGACTGACATGACTCTTGGGTCAGTAGAATCTAAATAGTGGTCCCACTATGATGGATGGATTGGATATGGCACCCATTTGCCTTCCTGGCACGTGTGTGGGCTGTGCATGACCCGCCTTGTACACACGTGTGTGGGCTGTGCATGAGCTCACTCATGATTTTATCAAGATCATCTCCTGGGTGGTACCCCACCTGGTGGATGGCTTGGATCTCATACGTGTGCATAATTATGGTACACGGGTGGGGCGTACATAAACTGCTGACACACACGCGTGGCCCCGACGCACGTTAGCAAGTTGCCCCTTTCTTAACCATATCTTACTCATGAGTTCATCAAGGTCATCTTCGTGGTGGGACCCACCTGGTGGATGGCTTGGATACGTGGCACGTGGGATGGGAGGTGCCTACATGAGCCAACTTCAACACACGTGTGGTCTTGGAAATGAGAAAAAATAAGGCCCCGGCGCACGTTAACAAAGTGACCTTTTATTATGACTAGGCTACTCATGAGCTTAGTGGCTTGTAGGACAATGCTGACTAAAAGGGGGAAATGAGGAGATGGAATCCTTGTTGGAGTGAAACAAGAGGTAAGTAGTACACTGCTCTCAATAGCACACAAGGATGGGATGGGATGGGATGGGATGGGATGGTGTGGCCCACTTCAAGTTTCAAGGCACCAGAAATTGTACAACCCTATATACTAGCTTTCATCAGCACCCTCTTTTTTCTTCCATTTGTAATCATGCTCTGCTTTTGTCCCAACCACAGAAAAAGCCCCACTTAAAAAAAAATCTCTTGGTTTTATGAGGTGCTTAGATAGCTAAGACTTTTGTGTTACACATCAAATAGGAATCCTTTTGGGGGGGAGAGAGAGAGAGAGAGAGGATGTGTCTGCTCCTGTGTGGGACTCCTCTGCTCCTGTGTGGGACTCCTTGGAATAACCATCTTCCCTTCCTGTTCTAAACACCCTTTTACTGTGTGGGTCTCTTTCTCTATCTTACACACACAATCCATCTCTCTCTCTCTCTCTCTCTCTCTCTCTCTCTCTCTCTCTATCTTACACACACAACCATTCTCTCTCTCTCTCTCTCTCTCTCTCTCTCTCTCTCTCTCTCTCTCTTGTGGAATAACCATCTTCCCTTCATGTTCTAAACACCCTTTTACTGTGTGGGTCTTTTTCTCTCTCTTACGCACAATCCAAATCTCTCTCTCTCTCTCTCTCTCTCTCTCTCTCTCTCTCTTGGAATAACCATCCTCCCTTCATGTTCTAAACACCCTTTTACTGTGTGGCTCTCTCTCTCTTTCTCTCTCTCTCTTAGAAGGAAAGGATATGGTAGGTGGGTGTCTTTTTTAGTAGCGCGTGTAAGTGAGTGCATGCATGTCTTGTTTGTGTCCACGTGTGAGTAGGCTCTTTATTTTTTCAGGAGATACTTATTTCTTGTATTATGATAACTATATCTGTCTATAACACCATATTTTTCAGGTTGGCTTTCAGTTGAATAAAGGCACCATCTTTCACATGAGGGAAACATAAGGGAGAGAGAGAGAGAGAGAGAGAGAGAGAGAGGGAGATGTGATGAGAGTGGCAAGGAGAAAGAAAGGTTAAAATGAAGTATATGAAACTCGGGACAAGGCCAGACACTTTCTTCACACAGGAGGCTACAAGGTATGTATGTGGAGAGAGAGAGAGAGAGAGAGAGAGAGAGAGAGAGAGAATTTTCTTCATGGGTCTTTTATTTTTTATATTTTAATTAATAATATTAATATGTGTGATGATGATGATGCATGGCAGGTCAGTGTCCTCCGACGTGCCCAGCGATCTCACCATTCAAATCAATAACACTAAATATCTACTCCACAAGGTTCTCCTCTCTCACTCACTGTCTCTCTCTCTCCCCCATAGGGTTCGCTCTCTCACACACACATGCCGGTCACGTGTCTTTTTTTCTTTTCTTTTTTACCTCTGGTAATGAGGTCAGTGGGTCACTTTTGTAGGACTAGCTAGACTCTATTATAGTTCATCACCATTTTGAAAATTGGTCGTTTCTCTTCCACCTTACAATGCCCAGTTTTATGGTAATCCAGACCGCTAAGTGTCTGGCCCAATTGCGTATGAGCATACCCCAAAAATTGCACTGACCAGATGATAAAAACCACATTGGAATTTGGACCACTTAGCATTTTATTTTTAGCCGCTCATTTGATAGCCATCAATAGAATTTGATGGTCAGGATTGTTTTAATCAGTGTGATTTTCAACTTATGAAGCATCCATAATGTGTCCCACTATTTGGGTGGTCATGATAGCTGCACGTGAAGGCCACGTGGGGAGGATGAGATGAGTGGCCAACATTGTCAAAATGGTGGTGAACTATCACAGAAGTTTGCCGCGTAAATTGTGCCATCTCTTCAACTGTAGGCCCCATCGATGATGGAGCCTGGACCTGAATTTACACATACGATGATGATCCTCACCGTCCACCTGATTACCATACAATAGATATTTAAAATGACAACATTCTACTGAAGAAAAATTGGATGGTCAGGATTGACTTACATTACACGGATAAGATGTTGACGGTTAGATAAGTTGCCACTTTTTTTCAGGCAAATTGCCAAATTGAAATGATAGGGTTGCCGACTCGCGCGAACTCAGTGATTCTCCCCGGGTTACTGTATCTATTTTCAACCGTCTACTTGTACCTCAAGAAAAGAAAGGATACGACCGCTCCATCAATGAGATTTTCAATAAGCAGTCCATCCACGATCGGACCAATCAAACCAATGGTCTGGATCAGCAAGATATGGGCCCACTTTTCAGCCGTATAGAAATGCTAACTACGAATGAGTTGGTGTACCACAGCTAACATCCAAAACAATGGACCGCGCTGCCTCCACCGTACACTTGGCATTTGTTCAGCGACCCAAAATTGTGACAATGTGTGTGGATCTTTGGATGGGCCATGTGAGAAAAATAGATGGATGGTAGCAAATGAACGGTTGAAAACAAAAAAAAATGGATGGATCAACGGTTAGGATCGTATCATCCGTACAAATTTTGGCCAGTGGCCCACCTAGTTTGGCATTATCTTGATTGCTTCCGACCATTTAACTGTAGCATATGTACTGTGGTCCCAGGAGGTGTACATTTTGAAGTGCACCCGCAGGACACTGAAGTGGTCCCATGATATTCTGTGGACACTAAGACGAGCCGCGCCTGGGAAAAGGCAACCCACTGATATGTCCACCCAAACGGTGGACCACCTGATATGATACGAATAGAGACAGAAGAACTGAAATACTGTACAACCAACTGTCTTTTGCAGATGTAGCAGGGTAATGTCTACCAATCGAGACCGTCCATCCAGTTGATCCTATGATCGATGGTGTAACATGCAAATCTCACACCCATTAGAAAATCTTGGCCGTCGATTCTTTCACTTTGCAACGCTTAATGTCAACCATTAACCATTTTTTCTTTCCACCGTTCCTTTAAGTTGCAATGATCGGATGGCTAGGATTGTGAAATCTAACCTTTTCTCTAATCATCTACCATCAACATTAGGAGGAAGTAGATTCTCAGGATGCCACGTGTACGTTAGAGAGATGCCCTTGCACCATGACCGCACGTTTGCTTTATCTTTTCTAGTTTTTTTTTTTTTTGCGTGCACCGCGATTTAGAATGACGAATATGTGTCGCCCCACTGGGGCCCACATGAAGATATGGTCGGATGATCAGAACCGTTCATGTTTTGTATGGTATCTTATACGAGACACACACAAAAAATGTAAGTTGAATGGATGATCCTGATCATTGATACGTTTAGCTGAATGTGGACCATGGAACAGAAATTTTCAATCTCCCGTTCTACACAAAAAAATCGACGGTCAGATTGATTTTTCAGAGTGATTATTGTATATGGACCACTTAAAAGTAGCACCCACCGAATGGACGTGTCTGATTTTCTTGTCTTCTTTGCATGTGAACCACATGGTACGACACGTGAGGGTGATCCTGAGTAGCGACAGAGGCAGACAATGTCTTTACTCAAGCAAGCCGCACGTAAAATGGAATGGGAGCGGCTTCACGTACACTTGCCAAAGCAAAATACGTGCGTGAGATCCTGGCCGTTCATCTGTTAGAACACGGTGTGCACATGGGCTATCCCAACTGCCAAGAACCTTAATGGTCCAAACGCCATGTAGGGATAGTTCCAAAACTCGGCCGAGTCGACCCTGTCTAAACTCGACCATGAGTAATCTGATTTTGCATAGACTCGGTTTGACTCGGTAAGACTCGGCTCATCTCAAAGTGACACGGTCTGAGTCTTTTATTCTTGAATCTTGCAGCACAGTGACAAATCTGGCTCTTGGCCACTTCTTACCTTCGAAATTTATTTGGAGATAGTCAAATTTTGAGGTTTTTCTTAAAATATTATCAGAAAAATCACGCCAAAAGTAAAATTACTTAAAAAAATATTTATCGTAAATTAATGTTTATATTTAAAACTTAAATAAATATTTATTAACAAAATCTTTATTATTTTTGGCAATAAAAATAGAAAATATTGTTTAGTATTATTTTGGCATCATTATCACGCGATTTTCAAAATCTAGGCAGATATTAGCCACAAGTGTCTTGTAGGGGCGTTTGGATCTTAAATTACTTAAGAAAAGCTACTTCTGCCTTAAGTACCTTTTCTTGAATTCTATTTATTAAACCGAAGTGATTAAGAACTTCAAATAAAAAAAAAGCTACTTATAATTGATCATAAACCAAACTTACTTATCTCAAATAAGTTACTTATCTACTGTTGTTGTACATAAGTAGAAAAAGCAACTTATTTGGTGGTATCCAAACGGACATGTAACAAAAACCATTCTTATGGTAGGCCTTCAAGGGTTGCAAGTGGGTTAGGTCTGGTCGGGTTTAAGGGACTGTAGCCGACCCATTTAGTAATCTAGTTTGTATTTTCTTCCCACACTCAAACCATACGAATTTGGGTGGGTCCAATTTAAAATAAATGGCTCATTTCCTGACCTATGTGTTTAGGTTGTGCCAAGGCATTCCTCCAATGATCCCTATGTGATGGATGGCCCAGATCTTATACTGGTGTGCATGGATGGCATATGTGCCATAAGCAACTAGAGCTAGCAATAGCAATTCCTTGGAATGATCTTGTTTTCTTTTTATTTTTGCCCATTAGGTAGCTAAATGAGAATATGCGAAATTTAATACTCATTTGTTTCTTTCCCATCCATGTATCACATCAAGAACATGGTGTCCCACCATCTTTCACATCCATCCAGTAATTCATTAATCATAATTTTCCAATTCCCATTTTTTCTAATTAAACTTAATAATTATAGAAAGTTTCCTAGTTTCAATTTCTCTTTAGACATGTAGCGATTTACTACTTTGGTGTGTATGGGTTGAGTTAGGGCAGAGCTTAGGCCTAGGTCAAGATCATTTTAAGATGGCTCAAATTAAATCAATTTAAAATTTAGTTTTTTTGTTACCGAATGGATTACGGACAACTCAATACTTATAACTTTGTGACCAGTTACTGAATTTATGAACATAATATGTTGTTGAAAGCTACTGACAAGACCTTTAAGGTGGAAACACACAGTGTGTCGACCCCAAGGCATTTATAAATTTAAAGAGAAAAACCATTTTCAAAGTGGAAATTGTATTTTAGCTCAAAACTTGCCATATATAGAGTTTCAATTTTGCTATTTGTGCGGTTTTAAGAGTCCAATTCCATTCCAGGCATTTGCTTTATCCATGTAGGTGTCTTTTTCAATTTTGGTTGGACTTTGACATCTTTTGCTACTACCAATAATTTATATTATCTTAAAGAGGTTTATTTTTTCAGTTTGTCTACTTTAAGGAATCTTTTGTTATATAAGGCCATCAAGTGCATTATAGCTGCTACTTTGTCATCAATAATATCAATTTTATTTATTATTCAGAGATTTTTCTCTCGCCGTAGATGAATCTATAGAAGCAACATTTTTTAGTAATAATATTAATTTATTTCTCATTTTAGATATTTTTTTTCTTGTGGAGGTAAGGATTATCTTCCAAAAGCCGGCAATGATTTCTTCTCTTTATCCATGTACTTGCCATTAGTGGAGCCTTTAATTAGGACATAGTCAGGGGGTTTGGGCAACCAACCGGTTGGTTGGGCGACCGAAACTGCCCCGAATAAAGCATATTCGTCTCTGGACAATTTTGAGGGAGTTCGGGAGAGCGAACTCTAGGCTTCGAGTGCCCAATATTCGGCAGTTATTTGACAAAACTCTCTGGACATTTTTAAGTGGTTTCGATAGGCCTTCTAGTTCAGCAAGTGCTCGAAGAAGCACTTGGGAAGCAACCAGAATCTATGTCAGAAGAAGATTGGATGAAACTTGATAAAAAAAAAAGCCAAAATCTCTATTCAATTGTGCATGAGGGATGACGTCCTCTATAACGTCATGAGGCAGAAGACGGCGGCTGCTATATGGGCAAAGCTAGAGAACATCTATGCAAAGAAGTCTCTAAAGTATCGATTATATCTGATGCTCCAACTTTTCAATCTGAAGATGACGGAGGGGGTGATGTTCAGGGCCACATCAACAACTTCAATAGGCTCATTTGCAAGTTATTAGACATGAGAGAACAGTCAAAGGATGAATATCACGCATACATCCTGTTGAATTGGCTTATTAACTTGTGTGAGTCGTTCAAAGACTCCTTGTGCGCAGGGAGGTAGACCATCAACGTTGAGACAGTCATCTTTGCCCTTCATTCGAAGGCCATGAGAAAGAAGAGCGGTGACGTAGGGTCATCTTTTGATGCATTGATTACGAGGGGGTGGAATTCTTATCAGGATAATAGATCCTCTCGTTTGAGGTCCAAGTCCAAGGGCAAGGGGAAGGGTAAGTTGGAGTGTTGGGCGTGTGGCCAAATGGGGCATATGAAACGGGATTGTAAGAATCCCAAATCGAAAAAAGAGAAGGCAGATGCAACTTTAAGAGAGGCTAATACCACAGAATCATCTGAGGGCGGCAATGATGTATGCGAAGTCTTGACGATGTCAAACTCGAGGTTTCTCAACGATATTTGAGTCATGGACTTCGAGGCTTCGTATAACATGTGCCCTGATCGGAGCGACTTTACTTCATACTGGGAGTATGAGGGTGGTTCGGTATTTCTAGGCAATGGCAATGCCTGCAAAGTTGTGGGGATTGGATTAGTGCGAATCAAAATGTTCTATGAGATCGAACGGACCTTGATGGAAGTGAGACACATTACCAAGTTGAAGAAACATCTGATTTCTCTTGGTGCACTCAAGGCGATAGAGTGTAAGTTCACCGATTTTGATCGGTTAAGCAAGGTTTCAAAGGGGGCTCTTGTTATTATGAAGGGACATCAGCATGAAAATATTTACAGGTTGATTGGAACTACTTCATCAGGTGGAGCTGCAACGATTATAGTGGATTCAACTTTTGTACGTATATGACATGCACACTTGGGCCACATGAGTGAGCGGGACATGAAGGTACTTTCCGATTATTCTTTAATTTAATTTTTAAATGTATAGACTTTAGTATATATGAGCATTATATGTATGGTAAACAGTCTAGGTTATCATTTAAAATGGAGAAACATGTTTGTAAATGGGTACTAGAGTATGTCCATTCAGATGTTTGGGGGGTTGTCGCCTGTTGTTTTTATTGGGGGGTCATCATGGTTCATGTCGTTTATTGATGATTATAGTAGAAATGTGTGGGTTTATTTTCTGAAAAATAAATCCAATGTTTTCACTATGTTTAAGTATTAGAAAGAAATTATAAAAAATCAGTCAGGATAGAAATTGAAAATGCTAAGAACCGATAACGATGGAGAATTTACTTCATAAGAATTCAATCGGTATTGTAAAAATGAAGGGATCATAAGGCACAACATAGTACGTCACACACTAGAGTAGAATGATGTGGCAGATCGAGCAGATGAATCAGACTCTCCTGAAGAGGACCTGGTGCATGTTGAGTAATGTTGGGTTGGGTAAAAAGCTATAAACTAAGGCCATTAACACTGCTTATTACCTGATAAATTGGTCACCTTCTATGTCTATTCATTTTAATATCCTAGAAGAAGTGTAGAGTGGTCATTCAATAGACTACTCAAGTCTACGGGTGTTTGGTTGTGAGGTTTACTCTCATGTATCATCAGTTGAGAGAGATAAGCTAGACCAAAGGGTCAGAAAATGAATCTTTGTTGACTATGGTGATGGTGTGAAGGGTTACAGGTTGTACGATCATGTCACACGAAAAATTACTTTGAGTCGCGATGTCAGGTTCAATGAGGGTTCCTTATTCCGAAAGGATGTGCCAAGGAACCGGAAAAAATAAAGGTTGTTGACATCCAGATTGACAGAGATGAGATGAGATACGGGCCGAGACTGAGACGCAGAAAGAGGTATAGGATCAGGTGGAGCAACCACTTATACAAGGAAATTCGCCTAGAGATCGCAGGTTACCGGCGAGGTATAGGTATGACTCAAACGTTGCATTCGCCCTTATTACAGATGATGGGGATTCGTCTACTTTTCAAGAGGCACTTTACGATATTAATTTCGAAAAGTGGAAGGCAGTAATGCAAGACGAGATAAACTCTCTGTACAAAATGAGATATGGGAGCTGCTGGAACTTCCTGTGGGCCAAAAAACGATGGGGTTTTCAGAAGAAACAGGATAGGTACAGGGTTAATTGGTGGCGAAGGGATATAATCAACATGAAGGCATAGACTTCAGTGAGATATTCGCACCAGTTGTGAAAAAAATATCTATCAGGTTCATGTTGGCTCTGGTTACCCAACATGACCTCGAGCTGGAACAGATGGATGTAAAAATTGCTTTCCTACATGAGAAATTGGATGAACAGATTTACATGACGCATCCAAAAGATTATACAGTACAAGGGACAGAGAACAAAGTTTTCAAGTTGAGGAGGTCGTTACATAGCCTTAAACAGTCTCTTAGGCAGTGGTACAAGAAATCTGATTCCTTCATGTTGAGTCAGGGCTTTTCCAGGAGCAAGTACAATCACTGTGTCTATTTCAAGACACTAAGTGATGGGAAGTTTATAGTACTAGTGTTATACGTTGATGACATGCTTATTGCCAGTCATAGCATGTCTAACATTGAAGTATTGAAGACTCAACTTTCAGGGACATTCAAGATGAAGGATCTGGGGGCTGCAAAAAGGATTCTCAGCATTGATATATATAGAAGAGAAGATTGTGGTTATCTCAGGCAGAATACCTTGGGAAGGTATTGATGAAGTTTAGGATGGATAAATCCAAGCCAATAAGCGTTTTCCATGCGGCTCACTTCAAGCTTTCTTTAAAACAATGTCCTAAATCAAATGAAAAAAAGCAAGATATGTCTCATGTGCCTTATTCGAACGTCGTTGGCAGCTCAATGTATGTTATGGTTTGTATAAGACTAGATATTTCACGGGCTATTGGTGTTGTTAGCATATTCATGTCTAACCCCGACAAGCAACACTGGGAAGCTATAAAATGGTTACTTCGGTATATCTGAGGTACGCAAGACTATGTTTTGACATTAAAAAAACTAAGCACAAGTTGGATAGGCACGTTGATTCTGATTACGTATGTAGTGTGGATTGTGGGAGATAGACTTCCGGGTACTTGTTTATACTAACGGGTGGAGTGATTAGTTGGATGTCCAAGCTTCAGTCGGTGGTGGCTCTTTCTATTACTAAAGCGGAGTATATGGCAGTAATAGAAGCGTTCAAGGAGGCTATTTAGTTGAGGGGCATGATCAATCAGTTGAGGCTTCAGCAGGAGGCTATGCCGATTAATTGTGATAGATTTAGCACTATCAATTTGGCTAAGAACTCAGTTTATCACTCTCGTATTAAACATATTGATGTGCGTTTACCATTTTATTTGACAGGTGCTTGAGGAATGAGATGTGACTCTGGACAAGAATCACACCAGTGTGCATCCGACGGATATGCTCACCAAGGTGGTTCCTGCTAGGCCTAGCAAAGGGTCGTGTTGAACCGTCTTTGTGTCGTGTTGTGTCCTGTCATGTCAAAAATGCCATCACCCAAACCTAACCCATTAATTAACGGGTCAAAATCTAGAAATCCAAACCCATTCATTCATTTAACGGGTAACCCGCAACCGGGCCCATTTAACTCATTAAATAAACGGGTCGTGCTTCGTGGGTAGAGAGATGGGAAAGGGGCTCGAGATTTTGGAGCGTGGCTGTGTGGGGTCATGGGCAAAAAGTTGGAGAAAACTTTCGAGTATGTGTGTGTGTATGAGAGAGAGAGAGAGAGAGAGAGAGAGAGAGAGAGAGAGAGTCTTATTGGCTATCTTAGCTTCTTAGGGATTTCTCACCATACTAAAAATAATTACCAAAATACCCTCACTAACGGGTTAAACAGATTTCGCAGGTGAAACATAGACCCGATTCGTTATCTTAATGGGTCTTGATGGGCCAACTCATTAATGACCCTACACAATAAGGTTGGACCCGAACACTGATTTTTTTGTGCGGGTTGGCGAGTCATGTGGAATTTTGCCAAGCCTAGTTCTTGCAGAGAAGTTTAAGTTCTGCGCAACTTCTTTGGGACTAGTGAAGACAGAATGAAGACATAGTGTGCATGAGAAGCAGTGGATCTATAATTGAACAAGAGATGATGAATGAAGAAAAGGGGGGATATCGGTGATTGAAGCATCGGTGGAGATTGTTGGTCAAGCCTTCAATCTGGACAGTGTCAGGGGATTTCGAGCGACCGCTCGGTTGGTCGGGCGACCAAAATTTCCCCGAATAAAGCAGATTGGTCTCTGGACGATTTTGAGGGAGTTTGGGCAACCGAAATCTGGGCTTCGGGCGACCGACGATGGTCTCGAGCGCCCAACTATGTCGGTTTCTGTTTCGCAGATGTGTGGTTTTACTCTAATTGTTTCTATTTTTGGTTATTGCTTTTAAAAGCAAGTGTAATCGGGTTATAGGATATGGCTAATTCGTTCTAAAGGGGATTAGGGTTTTGAGAGAGAGTTTTGGTGAGAGAGCTTGGTTTTTCTCTTGGGTACTTTGCTTTGAGTTGTTCATCTCTCGTACTACTTCTAAATTCATAGTGATCGTACCGTTGTTTTTTCCCACAAGGGTTTTTCCATGTAAAACTCAATTTGTCTCTGCGTGTGATTGCTTGTGCAATTTTGTTTGCTTGTTTGATTCTCCACTGTGCTTCCACGATGTTCCCAAACACCTGCTATATTTTGTCAAGCTAGGTCAAACTTTTGCACTAAAATCCCTTCAATTAATCCGAATTTTAGACCTAGACAAGTTTTAACTTAGAGATGGGACGTCAATTGCAGGATGGTTCCAATGACCAATCAGGGTTGATCCAACCGGCCAATTTGCATTCAATTGTTGATAGTTGAGGCCGTGATTCCGTAAACCAAACCATTGGTCTTTTGTGTCCGTTGATATACTATGCCTAAAAAATGGTTGTTTATGATAATCTTTTCATTTGTAGCCCATCGATAGAAGGTTAGGAAATGAAATACAACAATAGTTTAAGTTCAACTTAAAAGGTTTTAATATTGATCATTGGGATCTTCCAATCGGGGACATTTTTTCAGCATTTCCCATCCATGTTGGCATACAATAGACCAATGGTTTCCATTACAAACTATGGGCCCCACATGTCAGATTTGACAACCCATATATTGTGCAAAGGTATTCTACAGTGCATTGGGATTTTCAGGTTGTATAATTGGGGCTTATGTTTCAGCAATCCAAACCATTAATACAGTGGGCCTCGCCATGGATAACCCATGTACAAGAAATCCTCTACATTAGCGATCTACCTACAGATTTTTTGGCCTTTTATTTATTGAATATGAATCGCTGCTATTTATCTTTCTCAACCAATCATAGACAGTAAGAATTTTTTTTTTTCTTTTTCCATTTTTCATTTTTTATTATAGGCTATCCACATGAAGCCCCTAAGATCACCAGGTTGGGTCACTACCATGGCCTATACTCCTCTGATAGAAACTGTACCATGACATGCTTGGACAAGATTTGGAACATTCATCAAGTGGGCCCCACAGCTCAAAGATGCCAATGATTTTGGATGACTGAAACCATCCAACCCATGAGCAGATATAGCTACAATCATTTGCTCCATTTGATTTTTGCGTTGTAGGCCTTTCGAAGTACGGCATACCTAATGAACGGTTCAGACCTTGTTTTTAGATCAAGAACTTTTGAGTATGTGATGTAGGAAGAGTAGAGGATGATTCAATGGAGGGCTAGAATCGCATAAATTCAGGCCAGAAGAGAGGCCTGATTAGGCAAAACGGCCTAAACACACACAGCTCTCAACAGCCATAACTTTGCAACTGATTATCTATTTCGCTCATTTAACATATCATTGGAAAGGTTGGTAGCCCCCCAAACAACTTGCCAAAATTCGATTATCTCAACAGTCAAATTAGAATTATAATTCGGAACTTATTATTTTACTAAGTTTCATTTTTTCAACTTATAGGGTTTCTAGAATCCATTTGTCATCTAGAGTCTTTATTTTAGTTGTTTAAGGGTTGTTTACGAGTTTTGGTAGGCTTAGACATCACTTTATCATTTTTAGTACTTTTTACCATTTTGGAAAAGTGACTCAATTAGAGTCAAATTAGGAATTTAGGGTTTCTTTCCTTATATAAGCACAACAAATGCATTGTAATTATCACTTTCATTGATAATAACAATTTTATTTTTCATTCTTACACAAATTTCTCTCACCTTGTGAATTTAGGGACTATTATTTAGAAGAATACAGTGTTCTCTTCTCTTCTACCCATGCTCCCACTGTTAATATGTCAACCATTTCTTTAAGTGTATGTTTGGTTGCACCAAATTTTGCAAAGTGTCATGATATTTTGCACCAAATTTGATTGACTAATCATGAAAATAGATGAAATTTGATGATATTTGGTGCAACCAAACACACGCTAAATTAGGTATTCTATTCTCGATTTTGTAAAGTAAATACAATTTCCATCTTTTGTAATTGTAGTTTCCACTTCTTCCCAAGTGTGGACTCTTACAGCGACTTTGTTCCGACGGTGGCGATTCTGACAATTGTACGATCGAGCTTCATGAAATTCCAGGCGGTGAAGAAGCCTTCGAGCTCTGCGCAAAATTCTGCTATGGAATTATGATCAATCTCAGCGCCCATAACTTCGTGGCAGCAATCTGTGCAGCCAAGTTCCTTAGAATGACTGAGTCGACCGAGAAGGGCAATTTCATCTTGAAGCTCGAGGCATTTTTTGATTCATGCATCCTGCAGGGGTGGAAAGATTCGATCATGGCCCTACAGACAACTGGGAAGTTGCCCGAGTGGTCGGAAAACCTCAGCATTGCGGGACGGTGTGTCGACGCGATCGTTGAGAAAATCCTCACACACCCATCAAAGGTTAGTTATCTAATTCATTCATTAGTTTGGATGACAGGCACATATTTATGGGAATGTCTCACACACAAGTAATAGTGCTGCCCACTTGATGGTTGGATAAGTCTGAATTTTAGGGCATTCTATTTTCTTCGTCAAACAACCCTGTTGGACAGGTTGGATGCCATAAACACTCCACAGTAACCCCAGAAAAAGTCCACAACACTTTTTTTTTAATCATTTTCCAAATGAACCCGTTTGGCATTGCCCTAACAAGCAATTTCACCCACTCTCCACTGTACACATAACTCGTGTTCAGATAATCAAGACCATTCATTTTGGTGAGGCCTGGGCCCTGGCCTAAAGGTTACCATTTGGCTCCTATATTGGCAAGTAAAAGAGAAATACTTTGATACTCAGGAAAGGTGTGATGTTTGGTATACGAGCACTAAGAACTTGCACACACAACATACATGTAACTCATATTCAACCATTTGCAATCCTCCATTTCGATAGACCATAATCCAAACATTGCACTGATTTGGGTTTCTAACCAGCGGTTTAGTGGATGTGTAGAACAAGTTAACGGCCCAAATTCAACCAACATTAATCTGAGTTCAAAATCATTCAATCAATATCACTATGGAGTAATGGCCGTGGCCGATAAATGATTAATATGCCAACCATTGTGGGGAGAACTTTGAAAATTTTAAGGATATGGAAGACATCTTAAATGAAGTTAAGGATATTTTACAAACTGAAAAATATAGTTGGTGCTCAACGTAATGCTTCAAATTTCACCTACGAACAATCAATAGATGGCTTAGATATCACCCAAAAGCAACTTTTGGCCAATTGTATCCCTACAATTATTAGTACGATGAGAGTGGGCTTTGTTTTTCCAGGGGCATTTATGTCCTTTCACTTCCTACAGGTATCTTTCCTCCACAGTGTACGGAGCCTATATGAAGATTATCATTAATAGCTCGTGCCATAAAAGCTCTATGATGAGTCTACCATGATGATTATATGACATTTATCTCATATATTTGTTGTATCTTCTCATGTTAGTATATTAATCTAGAAGTGAGGCGGATCAAAAACATGAATGAGGCCACACAATCGGAAAGAGTCATGACTTTTCTACTATTGAAACAATTTTGATGCCCTCTCTTTCTCTCTCTGCATGTGGCATGCGTTAGTGTGAAGTTGCACTACATTTTCCTCCATCTGTCCCCTTTTGTTCTCTCCATCTCTCCTTAATCTCTCTCTCTCTCCGTCTCCCTTCCTCTCTCTATGTTTGTCGCACAACTCATATTATTCTTCTGTACCATCTCTCTTTCTCTCTCTGCATGTAGCACGCACTAATGTAAAGCTACACATTTCCCTCCATCTCTCCCCTTTTCTTCTCTCCACGTCTCCTAAATCTCTCTCTTTCTCCCTTCCTCTCTCCATGTGTGTCACACTGGCCATACCATCCCTCCTTCCAAGCTTCAATGAGGTTATCCGATGCCCCGCTAGCAAACTTATTTTCTCATAATCAGGGCCGTCGATGGCAGGATGGGCTTGCTGGGCTTCCCAACTGTGTCCACATTCTATTGAGGCTCAGGTTGCTCTTTGTAAAGACCCCAATAACTAGACTTTCACCTGATTTCAACCCAAACACACCCAATAAGTCACTGGGCCCAAGCAACAGGTCCAACTTCTGCAGTCTGCAGATACACCATGCAATGATTTTTAAACTCAGAACTGCTCCAGACTGGCGAACCCATTCTGACTAGAGCCAGTGACCTTACTGAGCCATGGTCACAAGACTCAGGCGATACGAATCAACTCGTTAATCAGCCCAACTTGCCCAAGTCGGGTGTGACTTGTGGTGTCAAACTGGATCAGGTCCCGAGTCTGAGTCAACTCAGCCGAGTCTTAAAATCATGCTCTGAGCCCGTTCCACTTTTACATTGAACTGTCTGGGTCACATGGGTTTTCCAATCGAACCACCGAACCGTTCAACATGGATGGTTTGGAGTGGATCCCTCCATAAATTTTCTTGATCTTTAGATTTGGATGGGTCGACCCGGTTCGACCGGGCGGTTAGGCCCATTTGGACAGGACCCCACAAATGGGCTGGCATTCGGTCCAGGTTAAAATAGCATTGATATCATGCTATATTTCCATCTTAGCTATTCATGAACCATGCAACATTTTCCCCTCCATTTTTTAGGTTACATGGTCGTACACATACACTAGACCGGGGTACGCCGAAAAGCGCCACCGGTCAGTCCCAAAGGATTGGTGGACCGAAGACGTCTCCGATCTTGATATCGACCTCTTCCGATGTGTGATCACTGCTGTCCGATCAACAAAGAAGCTCCCACCCCCACTCATAGGCGAAGCATTGCACGTCTATGCCTGCAAGTGGCTGCCAAATGCATCAAAGGGGTGGGCCCCGGAGAGCTCAGTCACACAAAATGAAGAAGCTGCCATGAAGCATCGGCGCGTGCTCGAATCGATTGTGAGCATGATCCCGAGTGATCGTGGGTCAGTCTCAGGCGGGTTCGTCTTGAGGCTTCTTAAGGTGGCCAATCTTGTTGCAGCCTCACCATCCACAAAGGCCGAGCTCGTGAGGAGATCGGGCCGGCAGTTAGATGAGGTGACGGTGAACGACCTGCTCCTTCCATTGCATGGATCTTCGAACAGGAGTTTTTACGACGTCGATTTAGTGGGGTCGATATTAGAAAACTTCTTGGTTCACTTCTATCGGCGCGGCCCGCCGGACAATAACAGATCCATGCAGTCCATGTTTCAGGTGGGGAGGCTCATTGATTCCTATTTGCAAGTGGTTGCACGGGACCCCAACATTCCAGCATCGAAGATAATTGCTCTGGCAGAAGCCTTGCCGGAGTTCGCCCGGCCGAAGCACGACGATCTCTACAAAGCCATTGATATTTATCTTAAGGTAAAACCAGAAAGCATTTACTACAAATTTTCATTTTTAATACGTAGTAGTGGTGGAAATGGGGCCCACTTGATAAACGGATGGCAATGGATCGGGACTAGTCCAAGCCCGGCGCGTTTGATAAACTCAAGACCGATCGAACCATTCAACTGCAACTGAGGGTGGGTTGGATTAGATGGGGTTCGACCCAGGCATGAGCCATTTTGATAAATGGGTCACATTTCTATCCTACTAGTTATGCACAGTGACTCAGTTCTAGTCGACTCAACAAGTCAGAGTTGATTAAGAATGAGGACAGAGTTTACTAGCAACTCAGCTCGAAATCTCACCGAGTTGACTCAGTGAATTTCAAGCCAAGTTAGCAAGTTTTTGAACTATGCTAAAAAGTAGGTCTGGCCAATTGACCCATGGGCTGACCCGACCCACTGCCACCCCTTAAAATGAGATAGGTGCTTGTTCAGCAACGGTGAGCCAGGCCTGACAAGCTTGGACAAATCCTCGACCCAGCCCAGCCCAGCAATTACACCCAGGTAGGCAGTCATACGGATGGTTGTAGATCTATCTTTGGACTCCTGATCCTTAACCAAGTCTAGTGATCCAGACCATCCAAATTGTAGGCCACGTTTTGGATGGAACATATTTCTAAAATGACACTGATCAAGCAATCCTAACCATGCAATTGATGTCAATCAAATGGATGGTAAAAAGTACAACAGTGAAGGGAAAAAAAAAAACATATAGTTCCTGGGCTATGCTCCATCAAAGATTTCGGGGATTTGGACGGTGTGGATTACCATAGAACTATGCCATGTGTACACATGGAAGAGTCTAGCTGACGTGATGTTGCGTTTGGCTGCACAATTGGATCAAATTGTGAATGTTGAAATTGCAAATTGTTATTGTAATTCATTTCAATTGGGCACCCCAAACGCCCCAGAATTGGGGCCCACTGACATATTGGACCTGAATCTTGGCCCAGGACAAGCATATTACAGTAAACCATGGGCCTGAACGGGCCCGCCCATTGTTTGTTCATCCAGCTTTGATCTGGCCTTTGTGTGGGCCTTGAATTTGTTCAAGGGTCCCACAGGTGGGCCCATTCTACCTTGGCGAATTTAACATTGGTGGGTGGAAACTGTCCATGATCAAGTCATTTTCTACCGTATGCTCGATTCAGGTCCTTTGATCGACGGCTGATTTGGACGTGTTTTAGCCCAGTCCCCCTTAACTTCAATAGAAAGCTCTGGACTAAGGCCCAGTCCATTTACTATCTGGGCCTTCAAAACAAGCCGTTAATCAACTGTTCAACGACAGGACCACCCTGATCTCAGTAAGTCGGAGAAGAAACGCCTTTGCCGGATTCTCGACTGCCAGAAGCTATCCCCCGACGTATGCATGCATGCGGTCAGGAACGAACGGTTGCCGTTACGAACCGTGGTGCAAGTCCTCTTCATGGAGCAAGAGCGGGCCACGCGGTCCAGCAACCGAAATCCACTGCATGATCATGCTGTAAGTGGCATGTTAACGAGCAGCGGCGGCCACGGAGAGATAGAGGAATCCATTGAGGGGGAGAAAGCGACAGTACTGGGCCCCAACAGAAGAGATCCAAGGAAAACAAAGAAACCCGATAGTAAGACGCCCGAGCAGGCCCGGCCGGCGTCGAAACGAATGGGTGGTAAGAAACATGTCATGGAGATGGAGAAGGGAAGAGAAATCATAGAGGAAGAAGGGTTGGATGGTAGTTTGGGACCTAAGAAGATGGAAATCAAAGGTAGATCAACGGTGGGCCGGGGCCCAAAAGCAGGTGACAAATATGATTAGTGTGACAAATCATTATTTGATATAAAAACCTTTTATTTTTCTTCTTGTAGTTTTAAGTTCTTCGTATTTATTTTGATACTCTGGAAGCGTATGACACTTGATATGCAGGCAGTTTGTATGTGTGGCATACGCTAATAAAATGAAACTGGCCGAATTGTGGTGCCCACTATCTCTAATCAACAGCCACACATATCAGATTGGTTGAAGAACAGAAGAACCCTATCCGTTGATCATTTGTTAAAATAGGAACATTGGATATTTTGCATCTCGACCGTCGAATAAAGGTCCATCAATCAGATCGTCACAATATGCCAGGTCATCACGTGGGACCTATAGTTTGGATAGTAATTTGGATTACTTGTTATACGCAATATGTGTAATTTCTGATTGCCTGTGTATCATCCATCACACTCTACCCGAGCATCGATGGGCCAGGCCAGGGTCACTGGGTGAATTCAGCCCCGAGTCAACTCAGGACTGAACGAGTCATCTGAGTCCCATTCATGTTCTCATTATTACCATATAGAAGCTATACTCTTATAATGATGCTTCATTGATGATCCTGACGTTTGAATCTTGGATTTGAATAGGAGCCATTTACACAATCGCCCATTCAACAAATATTTCTTACCATGGCCAATTAGTATAAAATGATCTAGGTCATCAACAGTTTAGATCATCTTTTAAGATAAGCAACAGACTATGCACGGCCAACATACCCTATCAAAACCCAATTTTTCATCGAGGCCTGTTTGGATTGCGAATTACATTGAGGTTTGTTTGGATTGCAAATTATATCATACTATGCTCTAAATGCACCATCATTACTATTTTACCACAATTATTTAAACAAGTAATGTGGCTGTCAAATTGAAATGCATCATGCAACGGATATTATAATTTTACATTGCATTGAAGTAATATAGAAGTGCCACCATTATGATTTTACTATGAGGAACCAAACATTTGTTAATCAAATGCAATGTTTCAAGAGATGATATAGAGTAGGTCGTAAACCTATTCTTGACACAACTAGACTAAAAAAAGCCTTAATAGAAGCGAACATGGTCAGTCAGATCCAAGCCTAGTCCTATATAGGACATGACATAACTAAGCCTCAATCGCATCCGAATTAAAAAAATTCATCCTGAATAAGGAGAAATTGTTGTTCGATGTATTAACCATAAATTGACAATAACTTTTGATTTGAGTATCATTATAGGACACACAACCTATGAATTTTTATTGTAACATGTCATCTAGGGTTAACTAACTCCATAATCAGGTCGCGTCAATCCGTTTCGTGAGAAAATGCTTCCTTCCAATTCAAAATTGTAGTTGTAGAATTTTTTTCTACTATTTTTAATAAGTTATAATTTGAATGTATCTCATTTATTTTCGAGTTTTAATATATGCAATTTTTTTATGAGTTGCTTCTGATCATGCCAGGAATTACCCGGCATAATTAGATTAGGACTTTCTATTTTTAATAAAATTTACTTTTTCAGGTAAGTTCTAGTTTAATTGAATTAGGACTCTTAATTAAGTTTTTTTTTATTCTTTATAAGTGATGTAATTAGAAAGTTTGGGCATTATTGATTAATAAAAATTTGAATATTCTTTTATCGTATAGATTCAGGATTTTGCATACTTAAGGAAGATGGTAATCTTCCTCTTCACACCCTTCCCTACATCAAGAGACATTGTAATTTATGATCATTGTACTTTTAAAGATCATTACTAATGTAATTGGCAATTCAAACAACCCATAAAGTTTACCAAAAATTAATTTTAGGCGTCTACCAAAGGGGCCTCCTTAGAGTTTTGTTGAAATCATATTCTGGGTCTTAACATATATAGTAAAACATGTGTAAACCATACTTTAAAACCTTAACTACCTAACTCATCTTGATCTCTAGCCTAGTGGAGTCTTTAATTTTTTTTTTTTTTTTTAACACACCCACTCACACCATACTGCCATACACACTACAATGAGCACTCGAACCCATGAACTCAATGTCAAAACTTATAGAGTCTACCACTGAGCCATGAGCAAGAATCCAGCAAGGCTTCACTTAAATGGACTCTATAGATTAGTAATTACATTTAAAAGTATTTCACTTGACTATTTAATATATTTGAAATATGCAAACTATATGAGATTCCCCCTTCAAAATGTAAATGTGTGTCATAGCTCACTAGTAGTGCACTTGGGCTCCTTGGAGGAAGTCCCCTACACACATATATGGGTTTTGCCAAGTCTCCCATAGCAAAGTCCTTGAACCTTTTAAATGGTACATGTGGTGACTTATTGTCAATCCAAATCGTTTATTCATTCATACAACTAGGATCAAGTAATGATGCAAACACCATGCCAATCGGATGATCCTAAGCTTCTGAAAATGGACAATCAAGATTGACCAAAGAAAGAAAATAGATCTTACCATTACTTTGAAACATCTAGGAGATAGCTCACGCTTTGTATATCTTATGATTCTAAAGTAATACTTTGATTTGATGATTCTAACTATGTGATTTCAGTTGTAACAAATTTACCCCGTTCAAGGGGTTCGGATCATTTGATTGGCATAGTTCTTGCTCAATGGGCTTGCTCCTAGTTGTATGAATGAATAAATGGCTTAGATCGACGATAGATCACCCCATTTACGGTTTAAAATGTTCCCCATGAAGCTTGGGATGTTAGCACCCCAAGGGGAACTAGCAACGTCCCCAAAGCCTCTGAGCAACAGTGGGCCCCAATCCTCAATTTGAACTCTCCATTCTTTCAGATAATTAGGGACAGGTCATGGTGAAAAAATCACGCTAATCAGATGATCCTAACCATCTGATGAATAGCATGAAAAAGCGGATAGTCAAGAGTGAGCAAATAACCAAAATGAATAGGTCCAATCATCATCTTGTACCATCCATCTTATGGATCCCACTTTGTATTGCTTCTGATTCCAAATAGCACTTTGGTTTGATGATTCTATGTGATCTATGGCTTATAAAAAAAACATAACTTTGGTTTGATGATTCTATGTGATCTATGGCTTATAAAAAAAACATATGGTTATAACAAATTGATCTCTCCTCAGCACCTGAACTTGAGACCTACTGTTGAAGCGTCTAGGCATCTTCCAACTGGGCTAGCAGGCCAGACACTACTCATATATAATTATGTATATAATTATGTATATATGTATATATAAATATAACAAAACTCACACACACTCACACTCATAAAACCAAAATGCTGCTTTAGAATCATAAGCAATACAAAATGAAACTTATCTAGTAGATCTTTTAGGCTGGTGATGGGAGCTATTGTGTTTCTCCCCTCAATCTTGGCTGTCCAATTTTCAACACTTGATTGGACGGTTAGGAGCTATTTTCATACCAAGGTTTGCTCTCATTTGTATGATAAATGAACGGTTCATATCAATGGTGGGTAAGCCCATGCGCCATTTAAAGGTTTCAATGGTGTTGCTAAGTCTCTGTGAAAGAGAGGACTCTAGCAAGAACAAACATACATATCATGCTGAGTCGCATCGAGTCGACTAAGTTTTCGAGTCAACTCAACAAGTCTTGTTGAGTCTTGAATCAAGCACAGCAAAGAGTTTCCAAGAGCCTCGGAACTGCGATCGTAAACCCTACATATGGGAGAGTTGTGTATACGCTCTATGAGAATGGTTGAGAAATTCAGGTTGCTTGTGCTCTCTTCTTCTTTTCTCTTGATCAGCTAAAAAGAAAGCTCATGTGTTACCTCATGGACATGGGCAATTTTGCCGAACAACGTAAATTCATTCTTTTATTTTAGTTTAGATTGTGTGCACAATTTGTGTTTAGGTCCTGAGAAAGAGCGTGGTAGTGTGAGTGCACAAGCATGTCTGTCTGGGATGTGTGACAAAAGAAAAATAAAAAATAAAAAATAAAAAATAAAAAATAAAAAAAGGTTGTGAGAAAGAGCGAGAAATGAATTTCTATGGTAATTCAATTTCCAAGATGAGATTTGCCCCTTTTTATGATTTCCATTTTGGGCTTAAAATTTTTTAAAAACATATTCCCCTTTAACAACCATATTTTTTAATAGGATAAAAGTTCCTAAGAACTCTTTACCAAAATCTAAACACTTCAAATAAATTCTTAAAAATACATTCTCCGGTACCAAAACACCCTAGAATAGAATATATTGCTTCTAATAAAGAGTAAACACAGAAAATAGAAATATTGGAGACATTAATTAAATAGAAATGTGACACTGAAAAGTTGTGGTACGTTAGTACTACTGTCTTAAAGATAGATTTACCCCCACAAGGAAGAATTCTTAATGCACTAAATCTCAGCAGCTTTGGATGGTTAGGATTAAGTGATACATAATCACAACCACTAGAAACTTGAGATAGCTCTCTAATTTGCCCACACAAAATGAAGTAGAGAAGAGCAAGAAAACTTGAAGACAAGAAATTTTCTATATTTTTTAAAATGAAAATTGAACTCCTATCATTCGGGTTACTAAGTAGAGCTTTAAACACATGGCGACGTCATCCATGCAGAGTAAAGGGTAAAAATGCTCAAGTAAAAAAGCATCACACTGCATTGCAACCTGCTTTTGAAGTTGCTTCCCATGCATACTTTTAGTTTCCAATACAAACAAACAAAAAAATAAATCTAATACTTGAGAGGATGAATGCAACAAAACTTATTTCAAATCTACTCTCATGTACTTAGGAAATATATGGACCAAAAATGTTGGCCCACCAGTGCTATTTAGCAGCGTTTCTTCGGTGAATCAAAATAGGAGGAAAGCCGGGGCTAATAAAAACCATACAATTTAAGAAATTCCGCCTCCTATTTGATTTGATCTTTGCAAGAGAGCAGTACTCCAAACGACAATCGACTTACTTTCATTTTGGTCTGGTGGGCCCATCCGTTCCTCAAATGACGATAACAACGTCGACCCAAACGGGCCCTTGTGAAAAACCAATGGAAGTATTTCTCCTCAACACTTTAGTAGTGTGACAAATACAACAAAAATTTCGGGATAAAAAACCCAACGGATATTATTGTGAAATTTTCAAATATCGCAATTCTGATTTCTAAGAAGAGTATACCTAAATAAACATAAAAAATTTTAAAGTTTTAACTAATGTATGATTAATTATTTTTAAGTTTATTTATCAATTTATAAATATTTACATTTTTAGTTATTGGTGGGATTTTTCCAATAATATCCCGAGAAAACCCTCAAAATTTATATAAAAAAAAAAAAAAAAATCTCGAGAAAATACAGAGTCAAGAAATATCCCAAAGCGAGATTTGTCACCGGCTCTCAGACCCATGTTTGGTTTTAATGGTTTGGATGGTTGGATGGATGTTTAGTAAATTTTTTTTTCTTTTGTCTACTATTTTTATGACGGAAAATGGGATTTTTTTTTTTTCTGAGGGGATCATGAGCTTTGGTCGGCCCAAGCGTACCTACTCTTAAATAAGACAAGAGGAGGATGCAAATTAAAGGGCCTGTTTGGCTGCCATCCAAAAATCAATCTATCTCATTTTCTACCGACAGTTGCTGCTATAGTTGTTAGCGACTGTCCTGTTAGACTTACCTAGATTTCCACATGGACTTGAGGGATACGGATTGTGGAGTGACCCAACACTGATGTGACTAGGATTTGATTGAGGTAAGAGATGGGCTTGACCTACAAACTTTCAAACATGTTTTGCTTGACTCCATCTCTGACAGCAGCACATGACCCAATTAAATCCTACCCAGCTATATATGTAGTGTTGAAGTCCACCACGCAATCAAAGCCCATACTTGATATTTAGAGAATTTTACATTCACAACATGGTACAATAGATGAATGGTTTGGATGCTGCACATGTGTCATCAATTGAGCATGCATTAAAACAAAAATGAATGCCTCCAAAACTCAAAAACTGCAGAAAGCCCCACCAAAGGAGAATTGAAATATTAGCCCATTTTTAGCGTTAACCAAACATGCATTAACCCTGTTTTAAGACTGGTTTCAAGACTCAGATGAGTCCGATACAACTTGTCTGAGTCAACTCGGATTCGGTACTATCCAATCTGGTTTGACACCACCGAGTCGAGTCACCCCCGATACATGCAGACTCTACTGAGTTGCAACTCAAGTTGAGATTGGCTCAGTCTAGAAACCATGCTTATGTCCAATGACCCAATAATGGAATAGGAATTGCTTGATACTCTGACTGCCTATGAGGCTTGATATACAGGCACTTGAAAATGGTCTAAGCAGGCTAAATTGTGGAACCCAGTGTAGCCTATTTACAGTACAAAAGTCAGATTGGCTGAACAATCCTAACCTCTGACTCATGGACCCTGGTTTTCGCAGTAAGACCGTTGGATACTTTTCATTTTCAACCGTCCAATAAATGAACATTCAGTAATCTAACGATCAGATAATCAAATGAGCTTTTCTTTTTTCTTTTTTTCTTTTTTTTTTTTTTTTTAACGCATGAAATTTATGTGTCAAGGTATCATACATCAAAGTCTGCCAGAGTATCATTTTGCAAAGTGCATCCAAACACAAAATATAAGTTGTCATTTGGATCAAAATGGCATTTTTGCATTTTGGCCTCTTAACGAACCTTGCAGAGGTCTCTCTCCACACGCAAAAATTAAGATTGAGGGCACGTTTGGATGTTACTAATAAATCTGAAATGAGTAGAAAGTGACTTTTTCTAAAGTTGAGTTGACGAAACATTTGGATACCGGCCTTTTTCTTAAGTTGAGATTGAACGTCCGTTTGGATGTTTAGTAAATCAGCAATGAGAGAAGGGACCATTTTCTCAAGTTGAGATCCACAATCCATATGTTAAAGGTATTTCAGATAAAAAAAACAAAAAAAAAAAAAAAAAACCTAGGGAAAACTTTGTGAACTTCTGTTGTTAATGTGGATTTTCAGTTGCAAAACCTTTGCTTCATATCGGATAGGAATGGAGAGAAAATTGTGTTTATAAAATATTCTCCTCATAAAGACTTTTGTGTAAGGTGCTATGCTATGCATAAGCTTAAATGCGCGCCCAGGAGAGGTGCAATCGATGGGATTCTTCGCCTTGGATACCTTTAATCGGGCGTGTTCACATGTGCACACCTCTGTATATTCGCGTGCAAGGGGAGGTGCCACCGATTGATTAGAGTCTCTATTAGCCAGGTGTTGCTAAAATTTACAATGAGTTTTTTTGAACGTTGGATGTGGCCCATTGATCTCATGACCAGTTTCCATTGTGTTAAACATGCCAGAACTCCTCAACTTATGCATGCCAAAAATACCGATCGTTGGGCATTGTATCCTAGAGATAGCGTGTTCAGAACCTCTACATTGGTCGAAAATGTCCGAGGGATGAGGACGTGAACTACCTCAAAGAGAACAACATTGTCCGCACCTCATTCCAACAACAAATTACTATACATACCACCAATCGATCACCAATCAAGTGTGAAGTTCCAATTCTACTGCTGAATCGTTTATTTTCTACTTTGTTCTCAACACCATTTAGATGCCACTAAATCCACAAAAGAAGTGAGTGTCCATTTGGGTGCACTGAATCGACAAAGAGTGAAAAGGTCATTTTTCTCATTGAGTGGAAAGTGGACATTGTGCTGGCACCTTCAGTTGGAGTGAAAAAGAAGACTCCTTGCCATTTGAAGCCGATTTAATGGACTTCAACGGTCAGTTTCCCTTGACATGGAACATGGTGCCACTTCCCCCTTAAAGGCAGGCCACAAAGGTATTAAAATACCAAATGGCTGAATATTTTCACCTCTTTTTTTCCAAAGAAAGATCATCTCCATTTGGACTCAAGTGCCACGTTTGGATGCACTTTGCAAAACCCCATTTTCCTCTCCACTCACTACATTTTTTTCCAAAGTCTACCAAAAAAAGCAGGCTTCACATCCCTCTTTTCTAGAAATCCTCTTTTAAGAAAGTGCGCCCAAACGGGCCATTAGGCGGGGCCGGTCCATTCATTATGAGAAACAATAGATTGCCAGTGTCATTTTTCCAGCCGACCAGAAGTCGGCCTTATTCTTCCACCCAATGGCCAAGCTTGGGCGGCCCTCTTCCTCAACTGCATGTGACAACTGACGATGCTCACGTGTGAAAAATCACTCAAAAGCTACGCTGGGTCCCATGGGGCCCACTGAGATGTCTTTGTTAAATCCACCCCATCCATCAGTTTCTACAGCTCAAATTAGGACATGATCCCCAGAAATAAGTCAGATTCACAACTCAAGGGGACCACACAACAGGAAACAGTGGGGATGGAAAACCCACTGTCAAAATCTTTATGGGGACTCATCCCAGTTAGAATGACCTTATGAACGGTTTGGATGGCTTACAATTGTCATGCTATCCCCGTGACGGTTTGAATGGTGAGCATTCCTATCACCACATTTCATGGTGTGGTCCACTTACATTCTGGATGTGGCTATTTTTTGAATCGTGTCCTAACACGAGTTGAAGAAACCGATGGATGGGCTAGATTTCTCACTAACATCTCAATGGGGCCATGTAGCTTTTGACCAAAGAACTTCCTATACGCCAACTCAACTTCTCAATGTGGTTTTTTGAGAGACTTCATAATAAGCAACATATATACGACTAATTCCATAGTGAGATCTAGACCGTTGCTAAAATTCATAATCAAAATATCCCACAAATTTGGCATCGAACAGAGTAAAAGTGTTACTTTTTCTTCATCATCAACTTTCACATTCACCATCACCAATTTATTAATCAGGGTGTTAAATCCATTATAGTGTTCTTACAAAGAGGACCCTTCCTACATCTTTAAGTTGTACAGTTGTTGTAGGACAAATATATTGTTCAACATCGATTTCCTTTTATGTAGGTTTCGCAATATATCCCACAAGGTTTTTTCTAGTGGTTTGATCTCCTAGCCATTTGAAATCGAACAATCATCGATTTCCTCCCCACACACGTTGAGCAAAATTGAATTATCTAGGGTAAGAAGAAGGTCCTCCATGCCTAATTGATTTTTTTTCCTCAAACACTTCATCTTTCATCTCTATATGCTTCTTCTTTTTCCTTGATCACAATTGTGCATCCTTCACTCATCAATATTGTGTTCATCTTCAATTTCCACAATGCGTAATTAAATTCGTAAAACTTCAACACCTTGAATCTTGTAGAACTTAGATTCAACCATTTGAAACACAATTGTAAAACAAACACCAATACTGATCTTGTACTAAAAGATTTCTCAACATTTGGCTATGATACCAATTATTGTGGAAAAATGCCCGCACGTGATTAATTTAGGTGAAAACAAAACACAAAAAAAAAGGATAAAACAAAAGCTAAAATGACCGAACCAAAACAAGAAATAAGAAACACACGGATTTATGTCATTCAGAAATATGCCTACTCCACGGGATAGCATTAATAGTTAAGAGTGAGCAAATAAATAAAATAGGTCTAAGCCATCATCTGATACCATCCATCTTATGGATCCCACTTTGTATTGCTTATGATTCCAAATAGTGCTTTGGTTTGATGATTCTACCTAATCAATTATAGGCCTATAAAAACTATGTGGTTGCAACAATTGGTCTCATACTTACGGCTTGATTCTGGCACCATGGCTTCTTCCAATGATAGCATTAAATGAACAATCATGAATGATTATCAAGGCTCCTACAGCCAAAAGCTTTGGGGACATTGCCATAAAGGTGGAGGCTTTAACAAAACTCATGTGTGTGTGCACGCACACAAATACAAATATGTATTATGTATATTTAAATATAATAACACTCATATATCTACATATGTTCTGTGTCCATACGTGCATATAGGGAAAAGGTACAAAGACATCAACCTTATGGGAAGCTTCCCATGAGGTTGAGCTGTGTGGGCCCATTGTGATGTGTGACGGACATCTGCCCCCATCATTCTAATGCACCCTTCCACAGTGGGCCATGGATCTAAAAATCAGGTCAATCCATGACTTATGTGGGCCACACCATAGACAATAGTTGAGAGTGGATATCTGTCCATTGAAATCTTCATGATCATTTATAGGGCCATTGAGATGTGTTTTAGAAATCCAGCCTATCCATTATATGTGTCCCACTTAGATGAGTGGTCACACCAAATTTTAGCCATATCCAAAAGTCAAGTGGGCTCAAATAAGTGTTTTTAGATCTTTTAGGCATGATTTCACACTGTTTCAAATGGTGTAGCCCACTTGAGTTCCGGATATGGCTGATTTTTGGGATATCCTATAACTTAGAGGGGCCCATCAAATGCTTGGTGTGAATGTCCGATACACATCACAGTGGGCCCCACACAGCTCGACCTCATATACCATTTCTGGCGTGTAGAGGCACACATGAACAGGGTTAGAATCATCAAACCAAAATGTTGTGTAAGAATCATAAGCCTTAGAAAATGGGACCTATCTAGTAAATCTTTTAGGATGATGATTGGAGCTATTTTGTTTCTCCCCTTAATTTTAGTTGTCCAATTTCATACCATTGATTGGATGCTTAGGAGCTATTTTTATACTAATGTTTGCTCTCACCTGTATAAATAAATGAACAGTTCATATTGATCAGCGGCCAGCCCATGTGCCCTTTAAAAGCTTCAAGGATATTGCTAAGTCTTTGGTGAAGGTGGGGACTTCAGCAAAACAATACATACATATCACACTGACTCGCGGTTGAGTCAACTCGACAATTCTTGTTAGTCTCGAGTCATGGTCAACAAGGAGTTTCCAAGAGACTTGGATCTGCGGTGTAAACCCAATATTTGGGAGAGTAGTGCATACACCTTGTGAGAGTGGTTGAGAAACACGAGTTGCTCGTACTTCTCTTCTTCTTTTCTCTTAATCAACAAAAAAGAAAGCTCATGTGTTACTGCATGGACATAGGCAATTTTGCCAAATAATGTAAATTCATTCTTGTATTGAGACTAAACAGCTTACTCAATTGTGCTTAAATGGGAGCAAATTAAGTGCATTTGAAATCCAAATTGTGATGTTGAGATAATAAACGGAGCAGAATTGGCGGATCTATACTAGCATCAATCTAAGATATTGGTTGTTTAAAAATGTAGCTTGATCAGCCAAGTGTAACTTGATCAACCATTGTCCTGGCTATAAAAAACTTTGATGAAGGTGGCAGCACACCGGTCTTTTGCCTCTACCATACCACAATCGATTGCATGCTCCAATGGAAAGAAACATACACGTGATGGTGTGTAGACTTGGGGACCGGTAGCACTATATATAAATAGGGGCTATGAGAAGAATCCAACCCATCATAGGATTCTTTCCCTCCCGGAAAAAGAGTTACGTCCCAATACAACTACCGCACCTCATGCGCAATTCTCATGTCCACTCATCAATGTGGGTCCCAGCTAGATAGTCATGCGACTGATTCAATCCGATCATTGCATTGTCAGGTAAATTTAGGCCATGTATGACCCATAATTCCAACACATGACACCCATTTGAGGTGGGCCCATCGAAGGGCCAACTTGGTCTAGTACACACATGCTACATGAACAAATTCTATTCATTAATGAACCTATTTAACACCTTACTCCCAATTTAGATATTCATCTCTAATACACATAATTACTATTAACATGAACTCATTATTGCCTTAAAGATCAAGATTTATAATATATAATCAGTGTTAGGGCTTATTTGGCTTCTAGGAATCCAATCTCATAAATGGATTCCATTAGTAGGCTTTTGTAATCCCTCTTAGGGTTGGTTGATTGAATTTGTATGTAGGTTTGGTAAAGGGTGAGAAATGAATTTCCATAGGAATTAAATTTCTAAGATCCGCCCATTTTATGATTTCCATCTTGGGGTGAAAATTTTTTAGAAAATGAATTCCCATCAACAATCATATTTTTAGAAAGCAAACAACCACTTTCTCTAAAAGCTCGAGCTGTTAGAGGATGGTATATCAATGTATATCAAGGGACTCTAACATTGATATACATTGATACGGTCATCCTCTAACAGTTCCTAACAACTGTTTGTAAGAATATAAACACAAAAATAATCCTCAAGATTACATTTTCCAATACCAAAAACATCACAAAATTTGTTAGTTCTAATAAAGAGAAAGAGCAAAACAAAAAAAAATGAAAATAGAAAAATTGGAAACAAGGACTAAACAGAAATGGAACATTGGAGACTTGTGGCGCATTACTACCACAATCTTAAAGACAAATTTGTCCTCATGAGGAAAAATCTTCGATGCCCTAATCTCAGCAGCTTTGTTATTGAGATACAGTAGCTCTCTTTCAAAATGGATGGCCAGGATCAGGTGCACACATGATTACAGTCACAACTTGATATAGCTCTCAAATTCACCCATACAAAGAATGAAGTAGAGAAGAGCAAGAAAACTGGAAGAGCCGATAAATTCCAAATTTTTGAAATAAAAATTCAATGCAATTTAAAAAGTGAAAATGCTCAAGTAAAAAACATCATGTTGTATCATATCGTTCCACAGCCTAGCATACGGCTCAAGTTGTTCCCAAATCATACTCTTAATTTCCAATACAAATAATATAAATATCTGCTTTTTAGTCCCTCTTCCTATCCAATGTGAGATTAAAAACTCCACTACATGACAAAGCAAAATGAATAGCACTACACTGCAGGACAAATTGGTAAAGGACAAAATAAGAAATTCTGATTTTTCTTATTTAAATTTTATTTTTTCTAATAATCCTCATTTGAAGTCTATTTCCGAGAAACATATTGGCAATGTCTTTTTAGTTGTCCACTGAGGGAGGCCTTAGTCTTTATCTTAAAGGACCGTTTAGGAGGATGAATGCAACAAAACCTATTTCAAATCTACTCTCATGTACTTGGGAAATATGTGGACCAATAATGTGGGCCCACTAGTGTTCTTTAGCAGCGTTTCTTCGGCAAATCAAAATACGAAAAAAGCCAGAGTCAATAAAAACCACACGTTTTAAGAAATTCGGCACCCTGATTTGATCTTGTCATCGGGCTCTCAAACCCATATTGGGTTTTAAAGGTGGCTATCTTGAGACTCCCTCCCTCTTTCGCAAGAGGGTCGGCAATCTCATTAACATCTTAAAAGCATGAGAAGATGACATATTCAATCTCAATAAAGCATATTTGATTTTTTACTTTTATCTTTTTATTTTAACCAAGGTGGGGCATAAAGTGATGTTTTTGATAAATCCACCCGGCCCATCCATTTTGGGAGCTCATTTTAGGAGATGAGAACAAAAATGAACCGGATCCAAACTCAAGTGGGCCAAAAACTTGAGGATTGAACGTCCACAGTTGAAATATTTGTGGAGCCACAGGAGTTTCGAATCAGTATAATATTTGTGTTTCCAGTTCATCCCAGTAGTAGTGACGTTATGAACAGTATGGATGTCATATAAACATCACTATGGACCCCAGGGAGGTTTCAACGGTAATAATTTCCCTGCTCACCTTTTCCTTTAGTGAGGCCCACTTGAGTCTTGGATCCGGCTCATTTTTTGTTTCATGTCCTAAAATGAGCTCTCAAAACGGATGGACGGGGTGGATTTATCAAAAACATCATTGTGGACCCACCTAGGTTCTCACTTCTCAGCACAGGAGCTTCCAGCGCAAGGCTTTGGCAGGAAATCCACGTCCATTTTCTACCGGCAGACACTGCTGTAGTTCTTAGCGACTATATGGTTAGGTGTACCTAAATTTCAGGGTGTATTTGAGGGGTGCAGATTGTGAGGTGACTCCAACACAATGTGACTAAGATTTGATTGAGCTTCGTGCTGCAGTTAGAGATGAACGTGCTACGTAACTTATTTATGACGGCTGCACATGGTCCAATCAAATCCTACCAAGATATGTGGTTTTGGGTCACAAAGTAATTATCCAATCCCAGACTTTGATATTTAGAGATTGGTACTTTGACTACATTTGAGAAAATACGATGCTGAGAAATATCTTGTCACCGGGGCTCTCAAACTCATATTGGGTTTTAAAGATTTGGATGGTTGGATGAATGTTGACGGAAATTTTCTTTTCTCTGTTATTTTGACAGCGGAAAATGGGAATTGAAAATGAGCAGAGTGGCCCTCTTGTGACTCCCTCTTTCGCAAGAGCGTCAGCAATCTCATTAACGTCTTTAAAACGCACCTAAAACGTATTCAATCTCAATAAAGCATCTTTGATTTTTTACTTCTTATCTTTTATTATTTCCAGGCAATTGGGAGCTTCCAAGTGTACCTACTATGAATTTTCTACTGGCAGAAGCAGCTTTAGTTCTTAGGCGACTGTTGGTTAGGTGTATCTAAATTTCAGGGTGGACTTGAGGGGCACAGATTGTGAGGTGACTCCAACACGGATGTGATTAGGATTTGATTGAGCTACATGTTGCTGTGAGTGACGAGCTTGACCTAATAATTTACAAACGCGCCTTGTGTGACCTATTTATGACAGCCACACATGGTCCAATCAAATCCTACCAGATATGTTGCTTTGGGTCACAAAGAAATTATCAGAGCCCAGACTTTGATAGTTAGAGATTGGTACTTTGACAACATAGCACAATAGATGAATGGTTTGGATGCTGCACACATGTCATCAATCGAGCATTTGTAAAAACTAGAAGGGATGCTTCCCAAACTCATTATTGTAGAAATCAAATTTCAGCCCGTTTTTATTGTTTTCAAACATGCGCTAAGCCTCCAGTTTTAAGACTGGTTATAAGACTCAGGTGAGTCCGAATCAACAAGTCAACTCGGATTTGGTACTATCTTGGTTCGGCTCAAAACCATCAAGTCACCCTGACTTGGGTTACTCAGGCCACTGATAGTACACGCACCCCCACTGTTAGTCACACCACAGTGTTAGCCACCCCCCACTTGGGTAGTCCAGTGTCGCCAAATTACAGTACAAAAATCAGATTGGTAGAACAATCCTAACCTCTGACTTGCCGTTTTAGAGCCTACTGTCCAGCAGGAGATTGAAACCAGAGTTTGCAAAGTGCATCCAAACACAAAAAGTAAGTTGGGATTTGGGTGATAATGGCATTTTGGCCTCTAACAGCCCCTGTAGAGGTCTCTCTCCACACAAAAATTAAGATTTTGAGAGTATGTTTTGATGGTACTAAATATGAAATGAGTAGAAAATGCCATTCTCTCAAGTTGAGGAAAGATTTGGATACTGGCTATTTTCTCAAGTTGAGATTGAGAGTCCGTTCGGATGCTTACTAAATCAGCAATGAGAGGAACAACCATTCTCTCAAGTTGAGATTGATGGAACACCCGGATCCATAGCTCAAGTGGTAGACTCAATGAAGATAGCCTCCTTTCAACACTAAGGTCATGGTATCAATTCCCAAAATAGGGGTGGCTAACATTGCAGTGTGACTAACAGGGGTTTGTGGGTGGGTGTACTAACAACAGGGTGTGTACTAACTCAAAAAAAAAAAAAAAAGTACGTTTGGATGCCCCACTAAATCCACAAAAATTGAGTGTCCATTTGGGTGCACTAAGTCTGCAGAGTGGAAATGTCATTTTTCTCATTGAGTGGAAAATGGATATTGTGCTGGCATCTTCAGTTGGAGTGAACAACAAGCCTCCTTACCATTTGAAGCCGATTTAATGGACTTTCACAGTCATTCCCCTTGAAATGGAACATGGTCCCATTTCCTCATTAAAGGTTTCAAAATACCATATGGTTGAATATTTTCACCCTTTTTTTCCAAAGACAGATCATCTCCATTTTGACCCAAATGCCGTGTTTGTATGCACTTTGCAAACCCCCATTTTCATCTCCACTCATTAAATTTTTCCTAAAGTCTACCAAAAAAAGCAAGGCTTGACATCCTTCTTTTCCACAAATCCTCTTTTAAGAAAGTGCGTCCAAACAGGCCGTTAGGCGAGGCCGGTCCATTCATTGGGAGAAACAATAGATTGCCAGTGTCATTTTTTCCAACCGATCAGAAGTTGGCATTATTCTCGCACCCAATGGCCAAGCTTGGGCAGCCCTCTTCTACAACTGCATGTGACAATTGACGGTTTGGCCCACCCATGTCTGGAAATTGGAGAAGTTCAATAGAGGGTTTGACACGGAATTCAGGGCCCACCAAGATGTCTGTGTTAATCCATCCTATCCATCGGCTTCTACAGCTCAAATCCCAGAAAGAAGCCAGACTCTGAACTCAAGTGGACCACACAACAGGAAACTGTGGGGATGTAACGCGCACTGTCAAAATCTTATTGGGAACTCATCCCAGTTAGAATGACCTTATGAACTGGTTTGGATGGCATACAAATGTCATGCTGGGGCGAATTCCAAATCCACACATCGTTTGGATGATGATTGGAGCTATTTTGTTTCTCCCCTCAATTTTGGTTGTCCGATTTTCATACCATTGATCGGACACCTAGGAGCTATTTTTATACGAAGGTTTTCTCTCAGCTGTATAAATAAATGAACACTTCGTATCGATGATTGGCAAGCCTATATGCCATTTAAAAGCTTCGAGGATGTTGCTAAGTCTTTGGTGAAGGTGGGGAGTCGAGCAAAACCATACATACATATCATGCTGACTTGCGTCGAGTCGACTCGACTCGACAAGAAGAGTCTTGACTCACGCTCAACAAGGAGTTTCCAAGAGACCTGGAACTGCAGCATAAACCCTACATGTGGGAGAGTAGTGCATACGCCCTGTGAGAGTGATTGGGAAACTCCGGTTGCTTGTACTCTCTTCTTCTTTTCTCTTAATCAGCGAAAAAGAAAGCTCATGTGTTACTGCATGGACATGGGCAATTTTGCCAAATAATGTAAATTCATTCTTGTATTGAGACTAAATGGCTTACTCAGTTGCATTTGGATAGGAGTAAATTAAATCCATTTGAAATCTAGATTGTGACGCCCATTTGAGGTGGGCCCACCAAGTGGCCAACTTGGGTCTTGTACACACATGCCACATGAACAAAATCTATTCATTAATGATCCTATTTAACACCTTACTCCCTATTTGGATCTTCATCTCTAATACACATAATTACTATTAACATGAAATCATTTTTGTATTAGAGATCAAGATTTCTAATATATAATCTGTGTTAGGGCTTATTTGGATTCTAGGAATCCAATCTTGGAAATGAATTTCATTAGTAGGATTTTGTAATCCCTCTTAGGGGTGATTGATTGAATTTGTATGTAGGTCCTGGTAAAGGGTGAGAAATGAATTTCCACAGGAACTAAATTTCTAAGTTCTGCCCCTTCTATGATTTCCATCTTGGGGTGAAAAAATTTAGAAAATGGATTCCCATCAACTACCATATTTTTAGAAAGGAAAGAAGTTCCTAACAACTCTATGCAAGAATCTAAACACAAAAATAATCCCTAAGATTACCTTTTCCAATACGAGAAACACCATAGAATCTGTTAATTCTAATAAAAAAATAAAGCAAAAAAATGAAAATAGAAAAATTCTACGACAGAGACTAAACAGAAATGTAACATTGGAGAGTAATGGCATGTTACTACCACTGTCTTAAAAACAGATTTGTCCCCACAAGGAAAAATCTTCGATGCACTAAGTCTTAGTAAATCTATTACTGAGATACAACAACTCTTTTTGAAAATGGACGGCCAGAGTCAAGTGCATGCATGATTATAGTCACTAAAAACTCGAGATAGCTCTCTAATTCACCCCTACAAAGAATGAAATAGAGGAGGAGCAAGAAAATTGGAAAGCAGATAAATTCTATATTTTTTAAATAAAAAATGAATTCCTATCATATATATGTTGAAGTCCCTTGATATAAATTGATACACCATCCTCTACCAGCTCGAGCTTTTAGAGAAAGTGGTGATTTGACATGGTATCAGAACGGAAGGTCCTGTGTTCAAATTCCGGACATAGCAAATATGCCACCGGTAATATATTCTCTCACGGGAGGGCGATTATGGTGTGAGTTGTGATTACCCCCCACCTGAGTGTGAGCTATGAGTGTCCCTCCACCTTGCCCAATATGTTCCCGTACGAAGTTCCAGCTCGAGCTTTTAGAGAAAGTGGTGATTTGGCAAATACATAGGTTACCAAGGAGACAGCTTGGAACACATGGCTCAACATCCATCCAACGTAAAAAGTGAAACTATTATATGCCTGAAGTTGTTCCCAAGTCATACTCTTAATTTTCAATACAAATAATAAAAAATATTTGCTTTTAAATCCCTCTTCCTGTCCGGTGTGAGATTAAAAACTCCACTACATGACAAAGTGGGAGAGGACAAAATAAGAAATTCTGAATTTTCTTGTTTTAAATCTATTTTTTCTAATAATCTTCATTGGAAGTCTATTTCTGGGAAACATATTGACAATGTCTTTGTAGTTGTCCACTAAGCTAGGCCTTAGTCTTTATCTTAAAGGACCGTTTAGGAGGATGAATGCAACGAAACCTATTTCAAATCTACTCTCATGTACTTGGGAAATATGTGGACGAAGAATGTGGGCCCACTAGTGTTTTTTCGCAGCGGTTCTTCGGCAAATCAAAATACGAAAAAAGCCAGAGTCAATAAAAACCACACATTTTAAGAAATTCCACACCCTGTTTGATTTGATCTTTGCAAGAGAGTGGTGCTCTTGACGACAATGGACTTACTTTCATTTTGGGCCCACTGGCCTATGTATTCCTCAAATGGAGATAACAACATCGACCAAAATGGGCCCTTATAGAAAATCAATCCAAGTATGTCTCCACGGCATGCAAGCAATTTGATCAATACGACGAAAATCTCGTGATAAATAAACTAATAGATATTATTCGGATTTTTAAGAAGATTATCCTTAAATAAACATAAAAATTATTTAAAATTTTAACTAACTCATGATTAATTATTATTATTTTTGGCAAGATTTTCCCAATAATATCTTGAGAAAACCCTCAAATTTTAAGAATCTCTTGAGAAAATATGGAGCCGAGAAATATCTTGTCACCGGGCTCTCAGACTCATATTGGGTTTTAAAGATTTGGATGGTTGGATGAATGTTGATGTAAATTTTCTTTATCTTTCTTTTCTCTGTTATTTTGACGGCAGAAAATGAAAATTGAGAATGAGCAGAGTGGCCCTCTTGTGACTCTCTCTTTCACAAGAGCATCAACAATCTCATTAACGTCTCAATCACAGTAGAAAATGATATATTCAATCTCATTGAAGCATATTTGATTTTTTTTACTTTTATCTTTTTATGTTTTTTTTGGGCAATTGAGAGATTCAAGTGTACCTACTATGCATTTTCTACTGGCAGACGCTACTGTAGTTCTTAGCGGCTGTTGATTAAGTGTACCTAAATTTCAGGGTGGACTTGAGGGGCATGAATTGTGCGGTCTCCAACATTGATGTGACTAGGATTTGATAGAGCTACTATGCTTCTGTGAGAGATGGGCTTGACCTAATAATTTACAAACGTGCTTTGCGTGACCTATTTATGACAGCCACACATGGTTCAATCAAATCCTACCAAGATATGTGATTTTGGGTCACCATGTAATTATCAGAGCACAGACTTTGATATTTAGAGATTGGTACTTTGACGACATAGCACAATAGATGAATGGTTTGGATGCTGCACACACGTCATCAATCGAACATTTGTAAAAACTAACAGGGATGCTTCCCAAACTCATTATTTTGGAAATGACATATGAGCCCGTTTTTATTGTTTAACCAAACATGCACTAAGCCTTCAATTTTAAGACTGGTTATAAGACTCAGGTGAGTCTGATGCAACTCGTCGAGTCAACTCGGATTTGGTACTATCTGATTCGGTTCAATACCACCAACTCACCCCAACTTGGGTTACTCAGGCCACTCAGGCCACTGTTAGTACACGCACCCCCACTGTTAGTCACACCAAAGTGTCAGCCACCCCCACTTGGGCTACAGTGTCACCAAATTACAGTACAAATATCAGATTGGTAGAACAATCCTAACCTCTGACTTGCCGTTTTAGTGCCTATTGTCTAGCAGGAGATTGAAACCAGAGTTTGCAAAGTGCATCCAAACACAAAACGTAAGTTGCGATTTTGATCAAAATGGCATTTTGGCCTCTAAAAGCCCTTGTAGAGGTATCTCTCCACACAAAAATTAAGATTTCGAGGCTATGTTTGGATGGTACTAAATCTGAAATCAGTAGAAAATGCCATTTTCTCAAGTTGAGGAAACATTTGGATACTGGCTATTTTCTCTACTAGAGATTGAGAGTCCGTTTGGATGTTTACTAAATCAGCAATGAGAGGAACTACCATTTTCTCAAGTTGAGATTGACAGTTCGTTTGGATGCCACTAAATCCACAAAAAAATTGAGTGTCCATTTGGGTGCACTAAATCTACAAAGAGTGGAAATGTCATTTTTCTCATTGATTGGAAAATGGATATTGTGTTGGCATCTTCAGTTGGAGTGAAGAAGAAGACTACTTGCCATTTGAAGCCGATTTAATGGACTTCCACAGTCATTCGCCTAGGCAGGCCGCAAAGGTTTTAAAATACCAAATGCCTCAATATTTTCACCTTTTTTTCCAAAGAAACATCATCTCCATTTTGACGCAAATACCGTGTTTGGATGCACTTTGCATCCTCCCCCACTCACTCAATTTTTCCCAAAGTCTACCAAAAAAGCAGGCTTGTCGTCCCTCTTTTCCACAAATCCTCTTTTGAGAAAGTGCGTCCAAATAGGCCATTAGGCAGGGCCGGTCCATTCATTAGGAGAAACAGCCAGTGTCATTTTTCCAACCGACCAGAAGTCGGCCTTATTCTCTTAACCAATGGCCAAGCTTGGGCGGCCCTCTTCTTCAACCGCATTTGACAATTGACGGATTGGCCCACCCATGTCTGGAAATTGGAGAAGCTCAATGGTGGGTTTTACACGGAATTTAGGGCCTACCGAGATGTCTGTGTTAATCCATCCTATTAGTCAGTTTCTACAGCTCAGATCCCAGAAACAAGCCATATTCAGACTTCAAGTGGACCACACAACAGGAGGAAACTGTGAAGGATGGAACGCCCACTGTCAAAATCTTTATGGGGACTCATCCCAGTTAGAATGACCTTATGAACGGCTTGGATGGCATATAAATGTCATGCAGGGGAGAATTCCAAATCCACACATTTTGTTTTGTCTAGTGTGGTCCACTTAAATTTAGGATGTGGCTTATTTTTTAGATCAATGTCCTAAACATGAGGTGGAGAAACTGATGGACGGTCTAGATTTCCCACTGACATCTCAGTGGGGCCACCAAGCATGATGTTTGTGAGAAATCCACCCCGTTAATCAGGTTTCCAAAGCTCAAGAGAACCACACGAGAAATGCCTACCGTTGAAATCTTCCCAGGGTCCACCTTAACGTTTATATGCCATCCAAACCGTTCATAAGGTTGAACTGAAAACACGAAAGTTATTAGCCAAGGACTTCTGTTGCCCCCAAGAACGTTTCAACGGTTATTGTTCAATACATACAGTTTCCTGTAGTGTGGCCCACTCGAGTTTTGAATCCGTTTCATTTTTGGTCCTTTGTTCTAATATTGGCTGAAAAAACAGATGGACGTAGTAGATTTATCGCAAACATCTGTGGCCCCACCTAGCTTTCGACAGCAGTTCGGCTGGCAATCCGTGTCTCACGTTGATACCTCTGTCGGTGGCCCATGCAAGAAGCCACTCTCCAGCGACTGCCATCATCATATCCGCTTTACGACCCTTGAATTCAGGGCCAGAAAATAGACAGTCAAGAAAAATACAACAATATTCAAACATATCATTTGGGACCATCCGTCCATTAGACAGACGGTCCCGATTGACAGCCTGCCCACCATGAATACTGTAGAAACGTAACATTGAAATGCGAGAAAGCAATTGATAGAAAGACGAGCATTTTTGTAGACTTCATAAGCTGTACACTACACAAAGCCCATCATCTCCAGTAAAACAAGGAAGAAAAACACAGATACCGCATACGTATAGAAGTGAAAACATACACTCCGGTCTACATTTCTACGTGTATCTCCTCCAGCTCCCTGTACAACTACAAACACACTACAGTCGTGCAAAACGACGAGTGGCATTCATGTAATTTTCATTCATCAGGATGGCAATCCAGTAAATACGGCTAGAACCAGGGACAGGAAGCTTCTTCCTCCTGCACTACGGGAGTCCTGCACAGAGGACAGGTCGTATTCCAGTACTCCAACCACTTCTCCAAACAACCCTTGTGGAAGAAATGGCCACATGGCAGCGGGTTTATCTCCGAGTCCGGTTCGAACCGGGTGAGGCAGACCGAGCAGTCGTGATCGGACGGGCAGCGGAAGCAGGACCCGTACCGGATGGACGGGACCCGGCAGCGGAATTCATCGGTGAAATGGGGGAATTCCAAGGGTTCTGATGGGGTTTCGCTGATATCAGCCGACGGTGGTGGGGATGGGAGGCGGATGCCGACTACGTGGAGGATCGATCGGACGATCTCTTTGAAGATGGTGATGGAGAGGGCTGTGTTGACTAGGAGGACGGACAGGACACCTTCTGATGGGGTGGGCATGCTGGAAAGGCCCATGTTTGGAAATCGGACGAACTGGATCGAATGAATTGAGAGGGGAGATAGGGATAAAAGAATTTTATACGAATTTGGGGTTTTTTTTCGAACGGATCGGAACTGAGAATTGGGGATGAAATGGATAATCGATCCGAAACTGATGTGGAAAATGCTAGACAGCAGCGTCTTCGATCTTACCTTTTGGGATTTTGTTCTTTTGATTGTCACAATTTGAAGAGTAATTTCTAAGGAATTATGCCCTGAAATCATCAACAGAGATGCAGATAATATCAGTAAAAAGGAAGAAGAATTTAGAGATTGATCTAATTCAGACAATTTTCAATTGAAAGATATTAAAAGAAAAAATGCACAAATCGATTTTATACATTACCTTACAATTCTACACAAAGGGAGCGATCTGCTCCTGAAAAGCGCGGAAATTGAGCATTTCTCAATGGAGAACAGCTCAAAAGAAGTGAGAAAGATGATACGAGGGAGGGATCGTTGAGATCTGCAATGAAATAAGTCGGAGAAGAGAAAGGACCGGATTCTAGAAACAGAGCGAGACTGGTACGGACAGAAATCTCCAAAGTAACGAGGTTTCTACTTCCTACAAGTGAAATTGCACCAAGTCATCTGTCTAGAGACGAATTCGAGTGCATAAGCAAACGATGACAGGAAACTCGCGATCTCGACAGATCAAAAAAAAAAAGCCTAAATTTGGGGGAGGGAATCCTACACCAAAATATATCCACATGTCTTTGCAGACAACGAGAAAACATCTCAAACCAGCAACCGATCAAGTCGATCGATCTTCAAATTTCAACAAAACTTCAGTTCCATTAGAGAAAGAGGAGATCAGAAGCAGCAATAGATCCATGGCTTCCCAGATCTCAATCGAAAACCAGCTGAGATGGAGAGAGAGGACTCGAAGCAGAGATAGCTAGATCGATTCTCAAATATAAATAGCAAACCAGCTAAAACGAAGAGAGACATATCAACAGCAAACCAGCTAAAACGGAGAGAGAGAATATCAGAAGCAGCAATCGCCCGATCGCTTCTCAAATCTCAATAGCAAATCATCTAAGGCGAATAGAGAGATACAGAGGATCCGAAGCAGCCACAGATCGATCGCTGCTTCAATCTCGACAGAAAACCACCCAAAACGACGAAATAGACGATCAAGCAGCGATCGATCAATCACTCCTCAGATCCCAATGAGAGAGAGAGAGGGAGAGCGCATACCTCAGCTTCGATTCCTTCTAATCAGATCCAGTGTAAGAAGAAAACGCGAAAACAGAGAGACTAGTGGCGGTGATCGAATCGCCCATCGCACTGTCGCAGTTTGAGAGCTGCAGCTCCTTTAAATAGCCTCTCCAGCGTCACCCATTTCATCCGCTTCTAACCCTAATTACCTAACTAGGGTTACTTAACTAACCCTAGTTAGCTTCTCTCTCCAGGCATTATCTGATACTCGATCGTGTAAAATGTCCTTCTCTTCCTCGATCCTGTTTCTTCACACATGGGGTCCACATTCCAGTTATCTGAACCTTTCATCTTGTGATCCATCTCATTAATAGTTCATTGACCAAAAATCCCCTCATTCAGACAATCAAAACCGTCCGATCAGTAATCTTCAATTGGACAGTTTACGAACGCTCCAGATTAAAGAATAGAAAATGTTATTATATTGCATGGTTAGAACATTTCCATGAGTGTAATTTCGGGTCTGGAAGTATCATCATGGGACCCACCAAATGTACGGTTCAGATTAAAGAGATGTAGGCTCCACCGGTAAGATTGCAGGCCCACAAACATCTTACATCCCCGCCGCTACAACCGAGTTTTGCTGAGCCCACACGTATCCAGAAGGAGTAACATCTACACGCCGCCACATGTGCGGACTTGGCATACACGTGCAAAATCCCAGCCGTTCATTTGGTGGGCTTGACTTATACATGTTCTAAGGATGTTCCACTCATCAGGTGGGTCTGACTGTGTATCTTACATCAGGCCGTTCCACCCATCATCTAGACCAATATTTTAAATTAATATAAAAGGCTTAGAAAACTACAGCCAAGTATTTTTTTTATCCGTCTGTATTTTTGTTTCATAAAATGTGGACCACTTTATTAACGGACAGAAATGATTTTTGGTCCAGAATATAAACATGGTGGGTTCGTCATGATGGATGGTCTGGATCTCGTATTCATCTGCCACGCTGGCAGTGCCTAACATGCGTGTTGGAACGGCAAGACCTAAGGCCTAATTAATATAGTAACCCAAACTAGATGGTTGTCTGTATTATTAATGTGTTATCTTGTGCTTTGCTCATTCACATGCGCGTGGACCCACTCCACACACGCACAGGCACACGTGCCAATTGGAACATACGTGAGAGATCAGATCCCTTCATCAAGTGGGCCGCACCGGTTAGATCTCATTGCCTAAAAAAATCAAATCATCTCATACATCGAATAAGTCATAAACCAACAGTTAAAAACAACTATTTTTCTAGCCATCCATTTTTTTTGAATTTTGTGGCCCACCTGATGTGAGAAATGATCCTATTTTTTAGGGAAGATGATTTAAAATTGTACCCAACCTAATGGAAGGATCTGATCTCCCACACGTATTCTATAATGGCATTTATGCTGAAGTGTGTGTGGGAATAGCTCTCACCCTTGTATGTAATCAGGAAACCAATGTTATCTTGTATGCATTTTTAAACAACAGAGATTCGTGAAAAGAAGCAAAGATGGGAATATCAACATTTATAGTGGCTGAGCATGTGAAGTGCCACTATACATGAAAACAATGATTATTGTATAAGATTCTAAGCTTAGGTAATGTAAAATCAAGATAATGACATTATTTCCATGTAATTACCATCTACATGTCTAGTTCTTAATAATTTCATGGCCAATAAATTCCTTAGAGATTTTTCATATTTGATGTTTTATTTGGTGTATTATTAGACAATTTCATCCAAAATAAAAATTAAAAATATTTATTATAAATTAATAAATAATTTTTTTCCTCTTATTTGATAAATTAATAAATAAGTTAAGTTTTTGAAGAAATGCTCACTTGTACATCTAAGGTGGGGCAACCATGGTGTTTGTATGGCATCTTACCCATCCAATAAGGTTGTTCCACCATAAAAATAAGATGCCCCAAAAATGAAGTGGATCCAATAATCAAGTGGGGCACACTCTAGATAACTAATAACAATCATCTAAAAAGCTCTGTGTTCACATAGAGCATTCCACTTTCATGAATAGATGGACCTACTTTTGGGGGCATCCCATTTTCAAGGTGGGACAACTTTAATAGACCAGCAAAATGTCATACAAATGCCATGGTGGGCTCCATATGGCAACTAGGTAGACATAGGCTTCGATGAATGCCCGGGTCCATTGAGGTGGGTGGGATCTCTGGCTGTGGGGCTCGTTGTGATGTATGCATATTATATCCATGCCACCCATCCATTTTGAAAACTCATTTTAAAAAATGATCCAAAAAATGAAGCTGATCTAAATCTTGGAGAACCATAATACAAGAAACAATAGTAATTAACCATTAAAAACTTCTCATGTGCCACAAAAGTTTTGGGTCAAGCTGATATTTGTGTTGTCTCTTCGTCCTAGCCTTTGTAAGCTTATCAACAGGTTGGATGGCAAATAAACATTCTGATGGTCCACATGAAGATTTTATTGGTAAGGATTCAATCCCTACTTTTTCTTATGGTATGGTCCACCTAAGATTTGGGTCTACTTCATTTTTTGGATCATGCCCTAAAATGAGCTTTCAAAATCGATGGACGGTGTGGATTTAAGGCACATACATCATAATGGGCCCCACAGGGATCCACCAACCTTGTGGATATGAGATGTACCCAAACTGCACTCACTGGACATACAACTAGTTGTGTGTGAACATTTGACTTTATATGACCAGTTGTTTAAAAAATTTACTATTTTTTTTTGTAAATATTGCAATAAAATATGATATTTTAAAAACATTATTTTAATGTTGCTTTACTCATTTCCACAAAACTATCATGAGATTTTCAAATTTTCACAATATTTGTCACAATATTTGTCACACTACTTGATATTTACAACCTCCTTGATTGATACACCTACCCTCATGCACTATTCCAATTTCCAAAATAGAAAATGGGTGCACTCAACCGAAAGCGACTGGTGTAATTAGAGGCACCATGAATTTTAGCTGGACTTTTGCGGAAATTGGCACCATATGACATGGCGTACACCGGCTGGCGCTATTTTGGCTTACTAGCATTGGTCGCATTCAGTGACCATCTGCCAGTTTTGGTCCGTTGCCTACATTATTGTCGCCTTCCAAACTTTCTAACACCTGTATTTGTATTTTTTTTAGAGTAGAATGAGACTGTCATGTCCTTATTATTTTGGGGTACTAGCTTTATCTATATTCACTGTTAGGTTTGTCATGTAACCTCTTTCTTTTTCTTTTCTTTTTCTTTTCTTTTTTTTTTTTTTTAAAGTCCACACACCACCCCATTGTTAGTACACCTACCCACTCCTGTTAGTCACATCACAATGTTAGCCACCTCCACTATCAGAACTGATACCGTGACCTCAGTGTTGAAACTAGGCTATCTTCACTCAGTTCACCACTTGAGATATATATGGACTTGGGTGTGGTCTGTCAAGTAACTTCTTGTGTATATATATATATGTATGTATGCTATATATTTCAATAAAGGTGTTTGATTTCTAAAATCCCTGTAAATACAAGTAAATAAATATTGACTAGCAGACTTTTTTTTAATACAATTGCACTAAACATGAGGCAAAGGTGTGGGGCCCACCATGTTGTATGTGACTTGTCCACACCATGCATCTCTATCGTGAACTTATTTTAGAGCACGATCTAAAAAAAATGAGTCTGATTCAAAGTTCAAATCGACCACACTAAAAAACAGTGGGAATTGATCGCCTACCATTGAAAACTTTTAGGACCAGTGTTTCTTATGGTGTGGCCTACTTGAATCTCAGATCTGTCTCATTTTTTGGCTCTTGACCTAAAATATTTTATTAAAACAAAAGTACAGTGTGGATAAATCACATACATATACATTAATCTATGCCCACAAATTTAAGTAAGCCCTTTCTGGACCAATTTTAGAGAAGGAAATTCTCCTCAATTTTCATCTCTCTCCAAACATTCATTATAAGTGGCCCATATGATTGATGACTGTTATTCTTTTGAGGAATCCGTCCTTGTGCAACGTGTCATCTTCTTGTGAAGTGAGTCTTAGGTCCAAGTCCTTTCTTTCTTGGTGCTTTCAGGGGCTGTTTTTGGCATTCATGCCACTTTCTACGTGTCTCGAAATACAGGGTCCGTTGAAAAGTATATCGACACGTGGAAGGAGAGTCCACATATGATGCATCCCTTTCACTTAGAAAGGACTTTCTCATCCCTTGGATTCTTTTTCTAAATGTTTCCACAAAGAAGTGGCAATGTTCTTATCTCATTCCTTTTTGTTTGGAGCTACCTTGGGATGTGAATCTTTATATATGGACGAAAAGAAAAAGAAAAAAATCTATACTTAAGTGGTATGTGTATTTTTTGCATAATTGAGTTTTTCTGTTTTTTGCTAGTGTCAGTGGTCCACTAACTCGGATGAATTATGGACCATTACCAAGCTTAATCTCAATCCTTGAATGTCTAAAAAGGGAGGCCCAAAAATGTTTTAGAGATGAGAGCCACAATTCCATGTTCGTGTGAATGACACATTGATTCAAATCCAAACCGTTGAATCGATGGGCCTTGATTTGGATGAGTGAAAAAAAAAAAAAAACTCCTTTGTTGAGAAATCCTGGCCTTCTAATACTTGTCCTGCCAATGCAGAAAGAGTAAAAGATCAAAGTGGTTATTTGGAAGTGTCTTGCCCGCTAGCTCAGATGGAAGACAGCTAGGCATTCCAACAGCAGGTCTCAGGTTCAAAATGTTAAGGAGACAATAACCCCACTTGTGGGTGGGTACATTGTGTGACCAACTGTGTGGACGCTTGGCGCAGCTAATAGGCAGTTGCCTTGCATGACTAACAAAATTAAAAGGGAGGTTGTTTGGGCTATGGAGCTCTCTAATTCAAAGCTCTAATTATTCTAACAAGCCAAGCGTTCTTGTATTTCGGTGTTCTGTTAAACTCTTTGTTATATCCTAAAATAAAGAAAGATGACTTATTCCAATAAAGGAAAGACATGAGTCTCTTTATTAAAACTCAACATACATGGAAATTAAATGGGGAGTCAGACAGTCCAAAACGCCCCTTAATGGGTCATTTGGCACTGTGAATTTGGAAGAATTTGAGAGTATTTTGAATCCGTGGGTCGTTTCAAATCTGCATTTTTTTCTGAGTTTTGCAATCCTTCCTTTTTGCTTGGATTATCGACCCTCTTTTTCTTTTATTTTTTTCCTTTTTTCACTCATTTGTAAGGTCGGAGAGTTGTATGTCTAACATATGCATCACCGGGCTACTACTTTATTCTACACGTGTGGTGCATTGATGATATCCCAGAACAATTATATCACCAACTGCATAGCTAAAATTACATCATTAGCATGATCTGACCAGTCCAAACATTGGAAATGTAAATCACCGGTTAAAAACGTTGGTTAGGCACTCGGTTGTGATCTTATGCTTGTGGCACATCCAAGGTTTGGAGTTTCATCATTCATCATCATTTGCCAAATAATATATTTCAATGTGCTTATTATAATTAGGGCTTTCAACGGGTCGGATACAGGTCGGATCAGTGATGATCCATATCCGATTAATAATATATCCGACCTGAATCCGATTCGGATCACGAGTACATGATCCGAACCCGACCCGTTTAAATATATTGAAATCCGTTTTCGATCTGAATATGATCCAACCCAATATCCGAATATGATACCGCCCAAGAGACGAAGGAGACGGCTGAGTTTTTTCTCTCTCTCTTTTTTTTTTAATCGGATCATTAACGGGCCGGATCAAGGTTGATCGAATCCGACCCGATTATTAAACGGATCATCTTTGGATATCCGTATCCGACCCGATTATCCGATTATTGATCCGAATCCGATTAAATTGGATTGGATACGAATCAAGATCCGTGCCGTTGACAGCCCTAATTACAACCATTGTGTCAAACATCAAATATGTATACTAATTAGGGATATTAAAGTTGATTTAATAATTAAACTCAAACTCCTTAAATATACTACATAATTTAATTGCAAAGCTAAGTTTGGATTACAGGGATTTTAAATCCAGAGTGCCAAACACAATAGGAGAATTCTGAATCCAAGGGATTTCTAATCCAAGTATTCTGAATCCACAGTGCCAAACAAAGCCTAAAGGTCATCCATCTTGTAATCTCAAGAAATACTTGGGGCTAATTCAGAAACTTGTATTTGAATTTTATTGGTATCTTAATCACAATTACATTGGAATCCAAGTGAATTAGAATATTCAGTTATATTCAACTACTTAACTTTAATTGAAATGAGGTGAAATTCAAAAAAGATATTTGATAGCCGGAATTTTAATTAAAAACTTATATTATATTCACATGATAATAAATTTGATAAAGTAAATCATTTTTAATATTTCAAACCAACGGTCTAGATGACATAACCATGTCTATGAAATCAAGATCCTCAAGGAGTTGCACATTCATTTTGCCTGCCCTTTAATTCCTTTAAAAATAATCAACTTTGACTCTATGTTATTAAAGTTTATCTTTGGACGGCTTAAAGTGGTCCACATTTTATTAATAAATGGAATGATAAGGCTTTTCAATGTGCTAAAGAAAATAATATTAAAATAAATACATTCAAAAAGAGGTTTGTTAATTTCACACGCGCGTGGACCTAATCCATCTCCATGCAGGTACACGTGCCAATATGTAAGACATGTGCAAGATCTGATCTTTCCATCTAGTTGGAAATAATGTTGAGATCTTCTATCTCAAAAATCCTCAGCTGGGCCACAATGTACAAAGCACAATGACAATCAAAATATCTTTTTCTAGCCCTTCATTTCTGTTTTATGATAACTTTGGTACCAAATGGCCTGATTCTAGTCCAAAAGATCTAAATGAGATGGCCCATATGATGGAAAGCTTAGATCTCACACACATGTTCAATATTGGCACATGTGCGAGCATGTGGATGGCCAGGGCTCCCACACGCGTATGAAGTTAGTAAATCTCATTAAAGAAATATCAGTGCAAAGGCCTTCTGATCATTCCTTGGTGCAATAATTTTAAATGGTTTTTCAAACGTACACATTTAAGTGATAAAAAATGAGACTATTTCACTGTTTTTCCACTGTTTACTTAAGAATCATAAACGCGCTGGACCGCCCCGTCTACACGCTGTCAACGTGTGAATTTTGCACACTGTAGCAGACATCAAAGCCGTCAATCAGGTGGGCCCCATTGAGTAGATAACCTGGCCAAAAGAGCTATATCTAAAAAATAAATGGATGGCTACAATTCATTTGTCTCTTGAGTTTTTTTTCCTAAATACTATGGCCCACTAGATAAGTGGAACGGAATGGATTTTGGTTCAGGGAATCCACATATATGCCTAGGCCAACCTGATGGACGGCTTCAGATCTTACAAAAGCATGCCAACTTAGTACGTGTGATGGCATATGGAAAGGATCTTGACTATACATGCATGTGGGAGTAGCAATCCTGATAAAGGAAAAAATGGGTCAACAAAATGCATGAATCATGTCACAAATTTCCACTTAATCGTCACTCTTTACTTTTAAGTGTGGTCCACCAAAACCTAAGTTTAAAAATGCTACTTTCCGACTTTGAGATGTCAACTGATCTTATTGGACGTGTTCCCCCATTATCCATCACTATGGTAAAATACATTACCTAAAGATTGGTGAGAACTATTAAAAAAAAAAATTAAAATTAAATTTTTTTAAAAAATGGACTTGATCTTGACATGGGTGGGAAGAAACGGTTCACAGCTCACCACATCTTGATATCCAGACCGTCCATCTGTCAATGGCAAAAGCAATACATGTGTCACTTTGTACACCTATGAGCAATGGCTACTTTGCAGACCCTTTTGAGATGACTCATCTTCTTTTAGTAGTGCGGAGGAATGATGGAGAGGTTATAATTAAGTTCATGGAAATGGAATTCATTTTATATTGAATTTTGTGTTGGGATGCATGCCTTGATCCTATCGTTCTTGTTCCTCGTAAGGGCCCCTTCTCTTGGAGAGTGCACACACTCTCAAGCATTTACAGAAGATGTGACTCATGCACATGTGCAAACGTGCAAGATTAGGACTAAATAACGTTAGACTTTGTGTGGTCCATCAAACAATTAATAACATATCTAGGATTATATTGAGATTTTTTTTTTATGTTTGAGCTTATACGTATGAATGTATGTGAACGTTTCATTATAACATATGTATGTATATAGATGTTCAGAGTGGTCTTCATGGCGAAGTGTAGGTAACATTCGTCAATTAAAGCTTGGTCTGCCTTTGGCATCGTGTAGATTATTATGCAATTGTGCACAACAAGAGTAATGAATATTGAGATGTATATGGACATGAGATGTACCTTCACCCTAATTTATAAGACAATCAGGACTCGATCTCACATAGAGCAATATAACCTACTTTATACCAAGTCAAATTATGTAAACATATATATTACAACAAGGTAAATCATTGGTATATCATATGAATCCCGTGTGTTGATTAGGTATATAATAAACACTTGATCATTTATGATGTGTTATTTGAGCCATGTTTACATGTTGTGAGACTAATTACCTTCAAGTGATTAACAAATTCTAATCCAATCATTATAAGAGTATGCTAGTACCCATGGCTGACACTTGTATCATTTTTACTATACACATTATGACAAGGTCACAATGAGGTGACACTATTCTGGCGTGCATTTTCAAGGCCACACATATGATTCGACTAGCTTAGAAGTATGCTAGAAAAGCAACTAAATCAAAATTGGATCATGGAAATAGATTGAAGGAATATCGTAGATGACTGCATGGTATGATGCACAAAAGACTTGTCTAATGGCTAAATAGAATGGACAATCGAATTGTATTGCGAATTATTTAAAAAAAATATTTATATATTCTAATATTAATATTTTCGATGGATTTTATTGTTCAAATTTGTAAAGATAAAATTCATGTGATTTTATTAGTAGATAAGTGTGCATCATGTTAGGATCATTTAGATTTATGCATGTGTAAAGATGGAATCAAATGTGCTTAATTAAGTGTAATCAAATTAATTATCTTCGAAAAATAGTTAGAGATTGAAATAAATTATTTTTGTTATACTTCTGAATTTAATACAATGTCATCCCCTATGGAGGATTATAATCTCGAAGGTCTCAAACTAGATCTACTCAATTGGAGGATATAGATTGAGTTTTTAATTAGGAGGGAGCATGGTAATTTGGTATATCTCATTATCACCATAACTTAAAAAAATATAAAAATTAGTCGCTAATCAAGATTTATCTAGAAGAGGTCTACAAATATAGGTATTCCAAGATTGAAAACAACCTCAATAATCTCCACGGTGGCTTCAATCTTCAATTGCTCTAAAGCTTTATTCTTCATCTCTATTTCATCTCCTTTATAGCTCCAGTGCTTCTCATGCCTCCACCGACTCTATCCTCACACTTTCACATCTCTTGTCCTTCTCATGTGACCCTTACACACTTACCACATACGAGCAACTATAGATCCCGTTGTTGATCCCGCAGCTCCACCATGAGAACTACTCCCGATCAACTTGTAAAGATGATCGCACCTCCGTGCCTTCATCATCATGAGTGCCCCTATTGTTACTTTACAAACCCAATCACAATTACACCCTGTAACCTCATGTGCACCAAGAGAGATCAAATTCTTCATCAACCTAGGGACGTGCTTCACATCTTTCAAAACTCGTTCGATCCCTTCGAATATTCTAATGCACATTGTGCCAATACCAATAACCTTATAGGTGTAGTCACCTCCCAAAAACACCGATCCACCATCATATTCCACAGTATGTCATAAATGAACTCCGATCAGAACACATGTAATACGATACACCCAAATCCAATAGTCACTCTCCGCCGAGAGACCCCTTACAGGATACAGTCACCACATCGTTATCATCACAAACGTCATCTGTGGCTTCCACGATATTAGCCCCCTCCATCAAAGAATTTTCAGACTTCTCTTGACTTGATTGAGATATTGATTTTTTTATCCATCTTCTTCAACCCTTCATCTATCATCGTCTCAAGTCATTTTCTATATTTTTCTTTCATAAAATACTTCTCTATATCGAATCCCATGCAAGACGCCTTTGAAACCTCGTCTCAGATTTCAATCTACCTCACAACGTTCTTTTTGAACCACTTGTTGGGAAAAAACCAACCAACCCCGCAACAAAAGCAAGAAACAATCACACGAGGTAATCACAATGATCAAGTAAATTAACACACATAAGAAGGCAAACCGAATTTTAACATGGAAAACTCCCTCATAGGTAAAAAAATCACAGCACAAAGTGAACAAACCACTACGAATCAGAAGTTACAAGAGATTATAGAAGAATCCAAATCCAGATCATAGCCCACAAGAGAAATCACAAGCTAACAAAATTAATTCTCACATTAGAAGGATAAACGCAGCCATTTCCCTCATCCCAGAGAACTCCAAGCTTTCCCATAACTCTTTTCTGTTCCCTAGAACTCTCTCAATCCCACTAGAATACTCGGCCCCTTTGGCAGCAACCCTAATCCCGCATTACACCCCTTTAAATAGGCAACAAATCGAAATTAGAAACAATTTACATAAAACCGCATAAACCGACCTAACAGTTCATTGGATTTCAGTCACCCAACCTAACCTCATCGGGTGCCTGACATATCCAAAATCTCTCCAGAAAGTTCCAACATAAATCCATTCGATTATCGGCCGCCCAACAACCCCTATCGGTATTCCAAGATTGAAAACAACCTCAACACATAAGTTTGGTCCTACGACTGATTTGGTGTCTAGAGTTGCAAACATTCAATAGAACTCAGGTCAAGTAAGACTCTAGTACGCCTACACCTATCAGAATCGCATAATCAACTAAATATGGGTTATTCTTAACACATATGGCCTCATGTTTGATTGAATAGCAACACATCTTATATTTTACAAGATAGAAAATAAATAAATATCTTGAATTTGAACTACCTTCAAATTGAAATTCACGTTTTTAAAGGTGCCAAAAAAAAAAATCCAAGGGGTTTTTAACTCTCAAATGGCCCTTTTGGCACCATGGATTTGAGGAAAAGTAAGGAGAAATCAGTTACTTTATTATGTTTGGCACCATGTATTTGATGAGAAGTGGATTTGAGAAGAATCTAGGAGAATTCAAAAAGGTACTTTTAACTCTTTTTCAAATCCTCTCGAAAAGGTGGGATTTGAGGAGAAATCCTCTTGCACGTGAGTCCCACCGTAATGTGTCCCTAACCATGGGACCCAACATGATGTATATTTTCCATCCAATTTGTTGATAAGGTCACAAAGACTGGATGAAGGGACTACGCAAATTTTAGTTTAATCCAAAACCTTTGTGCATCATAAAGGTCTCGCTCTCCACTTTTTCTTGTTCTATTGTCCACTTCAGATGTGGATCTGCTTTATTTTTTTTGGATCCTAGCATGAAATGATACGTAAAAATGGATGAACAACATGGATTTAAAAATTGAAGCTAATAGGCATACAGTGGGATTAAAATTTTCACCGTCCATCGTCCATTTCCACGTATCTGATTTCTCTCCAAATCTTGACTTCCAAACGAAAGTTATGGAATTGATAAGAATTAGAATGGATGAGAATTCGTTCTCTTCTCTTCGTTTCTCCTCAAATTCATGGTGCCAGACGGGCCATCAGCTGCCCAAAAACCAAGATTTTGAACTGTGAAACCACCCGTAGAAGCTTTTCTCATTTATTGTCCGGTTCCACCCAATTGAATGACGGCTGTGGCTATTTTTAGTGTGGACCATCCATGATAGAGCTCCTTTGATGAATGGTAAAGACGCTGTCCGTCCATGCCTTGCCATTTTGGTTAAAGCTGCTTTGTACTCCAGATAACACCTGGCATTTTTCTCTTTCGAGAAAACCTTTGATACTCTGGTGGAGTGTGATGAATGATACACAGGCACGCACTGAGAATTACATAAAACTGCATGCATGGATAACAAGTAGTTGAAATTAATCTGTCAAGTTTATATATATAATAAGAAATAAATAAAAAAAAAAAAAAAAAACCTTGTTTAGTTATCTGGTTATGAGATTTTTGGACGGTTAAAAATGTAAAATATCCTACAGTCTTATTTCAACAAAAAAAAATAAGTACCCACTAATCAAATATTAGAATTGTTCAGCCAATCTAATTTTTCTCTGGTAAGTTGGACACATTACATTCCACGTGTGCATTTTTTTTAGTGCCTGCGTATCAAGCGTCATACTCTGCCAGAGCATCAAATCACTCCTTTCTATCATTACTGACAACGGTACGATGGTAATTGATTAGACAGACAGAGAAAATTATCCGGTGAAAATGGAAGAACCGGAGTATTGTAGATCCATCTTTCTACAGTACACGTGGCAAGGGATATTATCAATCGAACCGTTCATCTTTTGTTTCCTATCATGGATCTACTGTTCAGATACTGTTAGAGAATTCCATCGATTTATTTTCTTCAATTTCTATTTATGCATGCCCTCCACAACTCTTTTGTTTTCAACCGTCCCTTCAATGGAACGTGATCGGACGTTTTGGATCATCCAATCTAATTCTATTTTGAGATAGCTAGCATCGATAACTGAACGGTCTGTGATTCTGCCACGTGTACATGGATGGATGTGGCTACCGTTACCCCATATTCCGGTTATTCCGGCTCTATCCTATCATCTGCGCAGACAGATGGGAAATGATATGATAGAATTCTCTAATATAATAAATATAGCCTCCTCTCCGTACACGTGGAAACATAGCGTGATCAAGACCGTCCACCCGTTACGAGCTTCCTACGAGGGCCCATGGTTCAGAAAATCACAAAAGAAAGGACAATTCCAGCCATCCTTTCTCTCATCATTCCACATTGATCTCAGCCTCATTACCCATTCCAGCTATCCACCGTCCATTTCAGACGAGTTTCTAAAAACGGACTGTCCAGAATATGGTCCACCGTACCGATGAAAAGAAGCTTATACATCCCGTCACACCCACACACACCAGTACCGATGAGAAGTGCTAGGATGAGAAATGTCCGCTTCAACACTCTATCCTTCCACTCAAATTTAGAAGTGCCTATCTGGTTTTCAAATAGTGAAACAAAGCTTACAGGAGTCGAGTAAGCTCCGAAAACTTGCTCAACGATTTAAATTTTTTATGCTTTGAGCATAGCCATGCTTGATCCAGCTACACTCATTTATAGACTTGAACTTGGCTCAATTTGATTCGATTCAGTTTGGCTTGGAGTCGTACTTTTATATAAAATAAATTTCATCCTAATCATTTTTATATTTTTACCTTTTATCTGTCCCAGCATTCCCTTTTTCAAACCCTAACCCTAACTTATCTTCCTCTTCTCTGAGATTAACAGCCAGTCATCCACTTCACACTAGCAACCCTCACTCTGCCCGCTCGTCGCCAGTCACCCTCACCATGCCTGCTCATCACCGACCATCCTCCTGCCCGCACGATGCCGGCCACCCACTGTTCTCAATCACCCTGCCCGCTCGTCGCCGGCCACCCATGTTCTCAACCCTACCCGCTCGTCGACACCGGTAATCCCCTTCCCCCTCCATTATTTTTCATAAAATTTCAGATAACCCTTGTTTGAAAACACAAACTCGAACTCAGCTCGAAAGAATTGAACTCGGACTCTGCTCGAAAACTCGAAATCAACTCAAACTCGTTCAGCCTATTGATTGAGCAGGGGCCTACTCGACTCGGCCAAGTAGATTCGAGTAACGAGCAGGGGTAGGTGGGTTCGACTCGACTCATGTACAACTCGAAGTCCTAGCATAGATTCATTTTACAAGAAGCACCTCTAACAATTCAAGCCAAAGTGATATTTTTATAATTATTAGAAATAGGAGAGGGTGTTTGCAATTACCGACCCGATTCGATGTAAGTGATATCACCCCCGACAATTACAAGAATAAAAAATTATTAATGATTATAGACAGATTTTAGTCATTATAATTGGAAAACCAAACATGCCCTAGCATAATTTCATTTTAGGGCGTGATTTATTTTCATTTACACGGTGCAAATGCAAGTAAATGGATAATAATTATTTATTCCTAAATACAAATAAATGGGTAATAATTATTTATTCCTGTACAATGATCGTTTTGTCTTTTGTGGTATAGTAAAATTGAAGAAGGTATGATTTTTTGTGGGGCCCACTATGATGCGTATAACTTATTCATGTCGTTCATCCATTTTGTGAGGTGATTTTAGGGGATGAACTCAAAATTGAGGCAAATCCAAAGCTCAAGTGGACCACGCCACACAAAATAGTGAGTTGAATATCTATTTATCTTAAAAAAAAAAAAAAACTTTTTACGACTATGATTTCTTGCGGCATGGGCCTCTCGAGATTCGGATCTGCCACTTTTTTGGGCTCATGCCTTAAAATGTTTTGATAAAATGAATGGGCAACATAAATATGTCACAGAGATCACAATAGAACCCATGAATACATCGCTATCTTTTTAAACTTTTTACTACTAAATACTCATTTTTATCCGACAAAAGGAAATCATAATAATTACATATTTACATATATTTACCAGAGTTTAGCCGATAGAAGTAAAAAAAATAAACATATCCTTAAAAAAGAAGCACATGCCATAGGGGGTTTTTTTATAATTATTAGACACGGGAAGGTGGTATTTGCGATTATCCACCATACCTTGAATTTGGGAAAGGCCTAAATGTTTTGATAAAAAGAATTGATAGCATAGATATGGCACAGAGATCACAATAGAGCCCATGAATACATGGCAATTATTTTTAAACTTTTTATTAGTAAATACTCATTTTTATCCAACAAAAAGAAATCATAATAATTACATATTTACATATATTTACCTGAGTTTAGCCGATAGGAGTAAAAAAACAAACATATCCTTAAAAAAGATGCACATGCCATAGGGAGTTTTTTTTTTGGTAATTATTAGAAACGGGAAGGTGGTATTTGCGATTATCCACCATACCTTGAATTTGGGAAAGGCCTATTGAGTATCTCATGTGATTTTCACGCTGGTAGTCTTCTCAAGTGCACACGTGGCAGTGGGGTGCTTAGAAGTTTCCAGAGAGATAAACGTGGCAGGACGGCCATCTCCTGCGTCACCTTCAATTTCAGTGCTCCCCAAGACCCGCCACCATCCAATTCATTGGAGGGCACTCCTGTCTCCTCACAGTACTGGGTGCACCCAACTTGTCTTTTTTCAACAGATTACATGCAGCATCTGACACGTGTCACGTACACGTGTCAGCCTCTGCATGGTGTAAGTTTCTCTTCAGCCATTCATTCGATGGGCCCCACCAAGGATCGCCGTATACAACAAACCATGGTTAGTGGCTCATATTCAAAATAAAATAATTACATGACAAAATGGTGTCTCATCTGCAGTGGGGCCCATCATATGAACGGTTCTGATCGTTGATATGTGAGAAAATCTGGCGCAATTTTCGGATCATCTGATCATGCAATTGATGAAATTTTATTTTAACGCTTAAAAATATAAAAAATATAAAAATTATTTGACGGTCCAATTTCAATTAATAACCATTTCAACCAATCCGATTTTGGTACATAAGAAGGCAGTGAGATTTATAATTTAGCTGATTTAATCTGAGTTAATGGATGACACGTGTACAACTTCCGAGTGCATGCGTATCAAGTGATGTCTGTGACAAATCAAATCCGTCCATCAGTTTTAAAAAACCACAATAGGACAGGATTATAAAAATCAGGCAGATCCAGAACTTATGTGGGCCACATAACTGAAATATACAGCGTTGAAACCTTCTTGGAGTGGACCTTGATATTTATATGCTATCCAGACCGTTCATAGGGTTACTACCACTCAGATAAACGGTAAGCAAAAATATCATCCTGATACAGAAAGTTTACAATAGGTGGCCGTTCAATCTCCACTCTTGCGTGTTGTGTGGCCCACAGGAGTTTTGGGTCTAATTTATTTTTATAATCATGTCCCATTGTAGTCTTACAAAACTGATGGACGGAGTAGATTGGTCACAGGCATCTCTGTGGGCCCCGCACAGCTTCCGACTATAGAAACTTCCTGTGCCCAGGGCACAGGCAATCCGCATCCAATGCATCGGAATGCTTGTGCTTTGATTGCTTTACTAAGAAAAAGTTTAATACTCTGGCATTGATAGACCATATGCAGGCGCGCAGTTGGAAACTATTTAAAAATTGCATAAATTCATGTAAATTGTCCTGTAAGATTAACCAACGATTATCTGACCATCGAATGGGTAGGCATTGATTGGACGGTTAAAAATGAGAAATATCCAATGGTGCCGTTTCAAAAAAAAAAAGTATCCACGAACGAGTGGCTAGGATTGATCAAGAAAATGATATTGGACTCTAACTTGGCGACAGTGAATTCTACAGCTTAGTTGGCTTAATTTTATTGAATGTTTGGCACATGTACATTTTTTGGTGCGTGTGTACGTCAAATAACTCCCCTTTTTTAATTATGGGCATGCCAATGTAGAACGTGTGTGTAAGATATGGGCCGTTCATCAGTTTGAGTCCCTCTGGTATGTCCGACGGCCTCATTTCCAGGCTGATCTAGTGAACAGATGAACCGAACGGATCATCTTGTGGATCCCTGACTGTGGGGCCCACGGTAATGTAGGTGCCTTACATCCACACCTTCCATCCCCAAAATTAAACCAGAATCCATATATTAGGTGAGCCACACCACAGTAAACAGTGGTGATTGAATACCCACTGTTGGTGCTGGAAATTCGTCAACAGATGAGGATGAAGATTCATTGATGTTGATGGTTGATGCTGCTCTCCTTCCTGAAGGTAGGTTGGATCCTGCGGAACACAAAGGAAAGCTAAGGGGGGTGGCTGGGGCCCAGCCGTTAGCCCTCCGATGCCTAAGTTAGTCGGATCCTGAAAGGTTAAATATCTCCTTTGATCAGTTTTTGTATCATACCTTAATAACGGAGAGAATGCTCTAATTTATAGACTTAGGGCGTGGAGTTGCGTCCATTGATTGTCACCGCGATTTTTATGGAGGAAATCTCGGATCTCTGAGATTTCCAGAGTTGTTTCGTGATCTTCGAGGATCTTTCGGCGGGTTGGTTAGAGATCTCCCGGATTTCTTTCCCCTTATTACGCACAAACTTAGAGAATTACGGTAACAGATTCAGGTCGCAAAGCGATTGGCCTAGCGAGGTCATTCACGAGGACTAACTTTCTCCTTTAGATCGGGTCGGTCAGACCTGACGACCTGTATTTGGGTCGTTCCGTCTATCATCAGATTGGCTTCGAGCTGAGCGAGCTGAACCGGATCCATCCTCAAGTTAGCTCGTATTCTTTTCATGAGGGTGCTGAGGTCAGCTCGTATTCTTCTCACAACACCCACCATTAAAAACTTCTTTGGGGCCCAAGAAATGTTCATTTGCTATTCTAATCTGTTGATAAGGTCACAAAGAATATCAGCTTGATCCATTTGTGGCCCATGTGAAGTTTTTAACAGTCAATCACCACTATTTCATGTGGTGTGGACCACCTGAGATTTGTATCTGCTTTATTTTTTGTATATGCTTCATCACGGTAGAGCCCACAGTCAAGGATCCATCGAAGTCGCAGACGTTCTTAGGGGTCCCAATGCGTCCGGTTCGGTTAGGTTGAGGTCAGCCAAAGCTCAGCCCGTTTACTAGTTGTGACAAAAATCCTAACCAGAGCCTGACCCATTATCTTGTAAAAGCCAATTCAACACATTTAAAATTCATCAAGCCCAAGTTCAAAGTGGAAGCATATTGCAATACCGGGATTCCACATCTAGTTTTCATGCATACGCATGCATTTTCGATCATCCTGATAAAGGACAAAAATTATTGTCAACACCTAATTCAAAGTTTGGAAAATTAAAGAGCCCGTTGACAATGTCCACCATTGAAACTTTTCTAGGGCTCATGGTGATGTTGATTTGTCAAATATCAGCTTAATCCAAAACTTTTGTGCCCTTAAGAAGTTTTCAACTATCCCCACTGTTTCTTGTGATGTGGTCCACTTGAGCTTTGAATATGCTTCAATTTTGAAAAGACAACCTAAAATTATCTAGCAAAATGAATGGCTGGCGTTGATAAAACATATACATAACCCACTGAGTCCTGCCACGAAGGTCGGTAGTGACAGAGACAGACATTTAATAGCCCCATGTGCCTGCTATCTACATACACATTTACATCGGCAAATTTGATGCCTTGGGATGTGTGTGTAACATCTGAACCTTGTAATAGTGGACCACACCTTGGCAGTTCCTAGGCTCAAGTAGACCACACAAGTGGAATTAAATGACTACTGTTTGAGGCTAGATGAACTTGATATCTTTATTTTTCCTTTCTAAGGTCCATAGGTTCGGGGGGGGGGGGGGGGGGGGGGGGGGGGATAGCATTGCAAAATAAAAATTAGAGAAATATAAAAAAAAAAAAATGATTTAAAAAAAGATGAAAAAACAGCCTTGCTAATACATTGCAAGACATCATTGATGCAATACGTTAGTTACATGATGCATTGCAGCGAAGATATATTATTTGAAATTCAAAAAAATATAAAATGTTGAAAATAAATTTTCAAATCAGAAATGAAACATAAGATATGACCATCTAAGAAATGAAATATAAAATTCAAAATAAACTAATAACTAAAACATAAAATTATAGAAATAAAATATAAAAAAAATATTGCAGGTAACATATAATATTTGAAATTCAAAAATATAAAATGTTGAAAATAAATTTTCAAATGAGAAATGAAACATAAAATATGACCATGTAAGAAATGAAATATAAAATGAAAAATAAAACAATAACTAAAACATTAATTTATAAAAATAAAATTAAAAAAATTAGAATGGCCCATAAAATGCAAATAAATAATAAATTAATTTAAAATGGCCCATGCAGGTCTCGAACCTGCGACCTTCGCGTTATTAGCACGACGCTCTAACCAACTGAGCTAATAGGCCACGTTGTTAATTTTTGTATAGATATTATATATGATCTTCTCGGTGGACCCCAATTCGAGACATAATATTCAAGTGTACCTCTACATTACTACACCAATTTTGATTCTGGACCGTTCATCTGGTAGATTGGCAATGTATGAAAATCAAATCGGCCCAGTTATCCTACTTTGTCTGATCGATGACCTTTGATCATTATCTCTACAGCGACCAATGGATGGTCTAGATTAACCAGCTCTAAATACACACGTTACCAGCTGCATGGGACCGCCCTGTGGGAATTTTATTTTGGGCCGGGTTTGGATGAGCCCAAAGGCTCATGGGTTGAGCCTGGGCTGAATTTTAGGCCTGTTTAAGTGGGCCAGCATTAGGCTTCAGTTTAGTTAAGCCCCAATTGGTCATTCCAGCCTGGCTCAAACAATGTTGAAGGCTGATTGTCTTCCTCCGGTCAGAAACTAGATAGGGTCCACCGTGATGTTTGTGACAAATCTACTCTTTCCATTCGTTTTGCCGGCTCATGTTAGGACGAGTCAAAAAATGAAGGTAGATCCAAAACTCAAGTGGGCCACACAAAACAGGAAAAAGTGAGGATTGAACATCCACCATTGAAAAGTGGGGGCCCACAATGTAATTAACCGTTGTTTGTGTTCACACCCAATGTGAAATCCAAGCCCAATAAGCTAGATGTGTATCTATTTTGTGTCTATATTGGAGAGCAAGAAATACAAGATTTCAATAAAAGAATGAGGATTGTGTACTACCCCTACCTGTCCGTATAGCTGCTCTTCCTTGGCTAGGAATGGGCAAGAGGGCTTTGAGGGACCACCGTGATGTATGGGTTTTCTCCACTATTTTGCCATATCAATCTATGGTATAAGCCCAAAAATCAAAATGATACAAGGCTTAAATGGACCACAAAGTGAAGATTAAACACTTACAATTGAATCAAGCTGATATTTGTGTTTTCCCTTATCTAGGTTTATGTGACCTTATCAGCAAGTTGAACGACAGTTAACCACTACAGCGGCCCCACAAGGGTTTCAACAATGAGTGTCATTATTATCACCCTTGCTTCCCATGGTGTGGTTTGCTTGGGCCTTCAATTTACCTAATTGTTGGGCTTGTACCCTAAAATGATATGGCAAAATAGATGAACAGTGTGGATAAAACTCATACATCATGGTGACCCCTCAGAGCTCGTGCCCATTCATAACCAGGGTTGGGCAAAGGTAATACGCAATCCACGTTCTTAATGAAAACAATGCATTAAATATAAGAGTCCAACCAAGCATTAAAGGTAAAAAAGATTGTCATCTATACGTGACAAATCGTGAATAGCCATGACTAGAGTAATAGCTTAGGAAAGCGTGCAAAATCCTATTTTGCAAAGAACATAGTCTACACAACTTCAAAATAGTATACACAATCATATTATCCGTTGGAAATGATTCTTTCTTATACTTGTCGCTGAATGTAAAAGGCTATACTTGCGTATAGAGTTGCACACCGAGCTGAACCATATCAAGCTGGGCCTAGCTCAGCTCACTCGACTAGCAAACAACCTTGGATCGAGCTCGGCCTTTGAGCTGGGATGACATGCTCAGCTTGGTTCAATCGAGCTTTCCAGCCAGTTCTAGTTAAGTTTGAGGCTAAAAAAATTTTAAATTTGAATAGGCCAAGCCTAAAACAGTTCAAAATCCGGGCCCAAAGGTAACCTCAGTCCCATTAACACCCTTGACTGCTATGCCACTTGTTTATAGAAACAATTTTTCCTCTTATTTCTTTCCTCTCTTTTGACGTGGGACTAATAACCTCTATTTTCCAACTAGCTTAATCAAGTCAAACTCGAATTGAGTCAACACAAACTGAGCTTCGAGTCGAACCGAATCGAACCATGACTAGCTCAAGTTGAAAAAAATAAACTCAACTTGATTCGAACCTAGCCTTTGAACCGAGCTGAATCGAGCTAGTTCGAGCCGAGTCAAGCAAGCTCGCCAAACTAGCTTGGCTCGGGTTCAACTCTACTTACGTGAAGGCTCAAAGAGATTTGCACAAGATCATATTGCCAACTATAACTCTCCAAGCCCTCATATATCCAATCTAGGCCGCCTAATTTTATCTTTACATTAATTGTGATCTTCCCAATTGAAGCCTTTACGCTTATATATATTCAAAGCATTACGCTCAATGAAATACATAGAAAATTCTTTTGAATTTAATTTTATCATCCGAGGATGGTTTTATCGAAGCTTAGCTGAAGTCTGTAAAGAGTAGGTCTATCTCACTTTGGATAGGGTGCCTACAATGCTTAATTGAAAGCCCCTACTTAAGGTAAAAGGAATTCATTAGAAGTACAAATTCTCTCCTTACAAATCGCCTTATCTTTTCGCAATCAATGGCTGGATAAGTGACCCAATTCTCTCAAACTCGATTTCTCGATCTAATTTGGCGCCTGAGGTCTCAAGGCATTAGCTTTGACACACCTAGCACATGAACGCTCACATATATAACATGGGTGACCGAATTCAGAACCAACCGTTTGAACCTTCTCCAATTTTCCATATTATTGCTTTTTGCCCCTCTAGAAGAAAATGTTATTAGATATAGTTCCTCCAGACAAAATATCTGATTTGGCCATGCTTTTGTTTTTATCATTGATCCCTAGCTTTCTATATTTAGTTTAGGATTCTTTGCATAGTTGTCCATCAGTTCAACTTCCTTGAAATCATAATCTATCATTGTCAAGTCCAAGTTTCATCTGTAAGTTTTGCACCATTTAAGGAATGGTGGTGGCTCTTCTAACGTGCCCATGGTATAGCTGTACAGTAATTCAGACCGTCCAAATCGTGGACCCATCTGTGGACAGAAACACATGCAAAATGTTGCAACAAGAAGATAATGTTAACCATACAAGCTTACCTTTTAATTTAGACCACTCCCTGTTTTAGTTGAAACCACCCAATGGGCAACGTTAAATGAATGGTTAGGATTGCTTGATGAGTTTGGTTTTAGAGATTTGATCCATCCACAGTGGGACCCACAATTTAAATGGTCTGGATGACTGTACATTAATGGCACATGTGAGGAATATGAGTCACCAGCATTTTTTAAATGGTGTAGAGCTAATTAGATAAGAGTCTTATCTGTCGGTATTAAGAGACAGGTTGAGTAGCTATAACGCTACTGAAGTGACGTCACCAGCTTCTGTGGGCCCCACCATGATGTATCCGTTGTATCCACACCGTTCATCTATTTGGAGAGATCATTTTAGGGAATTAACTAAAGAACGAGACTGATCCAAAGCTCAAGTGGACCCCACCAAAGAAAAGAGTAAAGACAGTGACGAGACCATTGAAACCTTCTTTGGGCTCACCATGATGTTTATTTAAGATCCAACCTGTTCATAAGTTCACACAGACATGGAAGAAGGGAAAAAAAATATATCAGCTTGATTGAAAACTTCAGTGGTCCCAAGAAGTTTTTAATGGTAGGAGATCAATTCCCATTGTTTTCTTTGGTGAGGTCCACTTGAGATTTATATCTGCCTAATTCTTTGACTCATGCCATAAAAGGACCTCTGAAAATGTATGGACGGTGTGGATACAACACATACATCACGGTGGGCCACACAGAAGTTGGTGACGTCACTTCAGTAGCGAGATAGCTACTCAACCTGTCAGTAGCTACCGCGTACGAGAGGTTGTGCCTCCTTCTGCGACGCGGATTAGCTACTGACAGGTTTGAGTAGCGAATATTGCTACTGAAGTGACGTCATCATGTTCTGTGGGCCCAGCATGGCGTATATGTTGTATCCACACCGTCCATCCATTTGGAGAGACCAGTTTAGGGCCTGACTCAAAGCATGAGGCAGATCCTTCTGCTGCAGTATAATGATAATGATAGTACCAAAAGAAGAGCAATGATGTGACACGTGGGATGCACGTGGAGGGAGTACAGAGAGATGAAACAGAGAAAGATCCAAAACGGATGGACGGGATGGATTTATTACAAACATCATAAGTTTCAATGGTAGGCATTTTCCTTCCCACTGTTTCCTGTCGTGTGGCCCACTTGAGTTTTGGCTCTGTCTCATTTTTTGTCTAATGTGTTATATTGAGGTGGCAAAACGGATGGACGGAGTGGATTTCTCACAAACATCATGGTGGGCCCCACCTAGCTTCCTATCTCAGGAAGTCACAAGCATTAATCCACAGCCGTAGGATGCTGGACAGCAGTAGCTGTAGGGAAGATGCAAGAATGGCCTGGTAAATGGGACCCACAATCACTCGGCACGATCCCATCTACCTAGTGGCCTTGTCCCGTGACATCTGGAGCACCTCAGGAAATCATCCTGTAGTCGCCCAATTGCTGATCAGGACCGTCCACTAGGTTAATAAGGACTTTTTACCGTCCGTCGCACGATCTAATCCATCCATCAGGTTGGACCATGTACATTCCAAAAATAAATCTGGTCCAATCAGAATGTGGGCCCCATTATTGGAAACAGTTGGGTGGTTTAGAAAACCTCAGCCATGCTTTTTCAGAGCCCTAATTTTTTTTGGGGGAACTGTGGCCCACCAGACCAATGGATCGACCTGATGCTTGGGCTAGAGCAGCAATATAGTGATGCTGTCCTGATGGATGGATTGGATCTCGTATATATAGTGCCATGCTGGTACATGTGTGGAGTGTGCATGAGCTTTGTTGCACACGCGTGCGGACTAACCAACGTTCTCTACAGTATAATTGGTTTTTGGTTTGTACGATTTGAGGCCATGTTGTTAGTGATCCAAGCCGTTGAAACGATGGGTCCCACTTGTACAGAGGTAATGCTAGCTGAGCATAGTTGTAATTCCACTGTGAATAATAAACAAGGCCGAAGGCAATGGGCTGGGTTGGGCCAGGTGGGGTGCAGTCTGGCTAAAGTGACTAAAGCCCAACCTGAAAATTGATCCAGCTATGCATGCGATGACCGAGCCCTGCCCATGAGCCAAGCTAGTAGGTCCAACCCTGGTCCAAAGCCAGGTTAGGCTTGTCGGGTCCGGCAGGCTACCTGGCCCATTGCCAACCCGCATGGCGATTTTCGGCTATTGAAGCCCTGCATTCAACGCTGAGGATCTCAGGAGTGGTGTGATGATCTTAGCCATTTGTATCAGTGGGGCATTGGTCATCTCTCATTATCAAAAGATTTTTTTTTTTTTTTTTTTAAATGAATGAAGAAACAGTGCCATGCCATGCCATGGAAAATGCCACAGAATCCTCAGTATCCTGCATACTGGATAAACAGGCAGCTGATACAACTGATGATTATGTGGTTGTATAGCATCTTTGGGGCCTTTTTTGAGTCCATAACAAGTGATCCTGACTGTTCATCTGATGGGTCACACCCTAAAAAAGCCTCTAACATTATTAGATCCTAGTCATGCATTATCCTTGCAATTCTTTTTTGCTTGAATGTGGACCTCTGCTGTATTTCTTTAGCTGCCCACTATTTGCAGACCACCCACCAAAGTCTTGGGATTGTTCAATTGGGGGATGTGATCATGCATGGTCTCATCCACATCGGATCCCATCAGATGAACATGGTGGATCGCCAACAGTGGGGCCCACTTGATTGGATCTCAGGTGATGCGGCTACCCAAAGAGAAACCCTAAAAATGACCAAAAAAAAAAAACAAAAAACAAAAAAGAGAGGAAATCCAGCACAAAGAGAGCTTTTTATCTACAAACAAGACCCAAATGACTCTGTTACTACAGCCTTCTTATATGCAATTGCTACAAATTGATTTTTTCTCTCAGTTTTTACATACAAACATAATGCTAATGCTACATTTCTTCACATTACAAAAACATAATAAAAATATAATCTAAAAGTAGAAAAGCTTCTCTCCATCTAACCTGGCAGCACCTTCGCTACGGGCCGCTGGATTCTTGAACGCAGTCGGATGTATCTCATCATGCATGTTGGAGGCTTAAGGACTGATGCGCCCTCCCCATCCTCCAGAAAATGTGCCAAATGCACACCCCTGTCCTGTTAATTCAACCATAGATCATGATCGTCCAATCATAAATTGGCCTCTTTTTTTTCTTTTTTTCTTTTTCCTAACGGAAACAGGCATATTGCCAGGCATTTTGTTAAGAAGATTGATCTTCCATTACTGAGTATTCTATAAGCCAAGCTTGGGAACCCCCACTTTGTTTATAAAAATACCGAATCGCATCCCTGAGATAACGGGGCTGCAGGACTTTTCCATCTGCAGAGCAAGGGTGTATCAGTCCTTTCTCCCAACATACTACAAATCTCAAGAGTTCTTAAGGTTTAAGCCAGCTCTGCTTGTGCTTTTATAAACATAGAAAGCTGTGCTCTCTCATTCTCAGTAGCTTCTCGTCTGGGACAATGGGTCATAATCGTAAGCTTCGCCTGCCTTCACAAACCGCCCCTTCACACGCTTTCTCACATCAGCCCTTGCCTTTCGAGAAGCATACCGTATTTTCTTCTCAAACCTGTTTTAGATGAAATTAAATAGTCACCATCCATGTGCTTCACTAATGTCGCAGAATTCCAATCCCTTGGAAATCACAAACATAACTTTCACCAGAAATTTTATGATGATTCATGACAATAACCCATGCATGTATGTCGTTATTTGTACAAATATACAAGTCCATCATCATCACCATCATCAGCTATTCAGGGCTAGCTTTCCCAAATGTACTGAGAAAATGATAATGCGGCTTTACTAGTACTAGATGATGTTTGCATGAAATGCGGCAGACACATAGAAGTTCCAGGCAGCCCATCCTGAGTCCACATAGGCCATGGCCCAAAAATTAGGTTGATGGAACAAATCTTAAATGCAAGATCAGAACAGAGAAGAAATAATCAATAATTATTTTTATTATCTCAAATCAAGCACTTAGGATTTTTGTCCCAACCAGTGATTTTTGGATAATGACCAATACATTGCAGTCAATCGATGAGTTTTCTTGATCTTGTAGACATCTGACAAGTCCCCATGGGAACTCATATGAAGAAGGCCATGTAAAAATAGCATTCCTTTTACTTGCATGTGTACACATTCATCCATGTTATGTATACTCACTTGCGTGTTTTCTTCTTCTCCTTGTAACGCATGACGGCATTGTCCCTATTCGCTGTTGGAAATGAGTTTTCAGCACCAGTAGGATACCATGGTGGCTCACCCATGAGAAGCATTGATGACATTCCAGAGTCTTGATAATCGCCGGCGCTGTCACCGGTCATGCCGGAAAAAGAAAGTGAGATACCTGAATGAGCTTGCCTTGCTGGAAAACACAGGCTCGAGTCAGATTTGACTCCAGGAGCTGACATCATGGACTCGGCAGATATGGTGTTGCTGCATGCCGGCTGCATTGCTTTAACCTGCCCGGCCAAGGATGCCTAGGAAAGAACATGCAGATTAACAAATTCACAATCTGCTGCATGTGAGATTAAATGTTCAATAAACTGTTTCCGCTATTAGCTCAAGTAAAGTCTGGTGAAAATAGAAATATTTTTGTTTCCGGTCCTGTTTGTTTTATTTGCCTTCCATACATACAATATAACCTATTATTTATTCAAATAAAAAAGAAAATATACAAACTATAGTTCAGATTTATTCAGATATTGGATATGGCTTCATCAGGAATTCTAGGGGTCCCGACACATCAAAATGTGATCAGTGTCATGGTGCACCAGTTTGTACATGTGGGGACCAAGGTTCAGCAATCTCAACTGTTGATCTGAAGGGTCGTACGGAAGATGCGTAATGCCTAAAAAATCCTGGTCGATGAAACTATCTCAACTTTTCAATCAGTGGTCTACATTTAAACAATGGGAGAAAACACAACGACAATCTGAATAACAGTAATAGATGGGATGGATAGAATCTAGGGGTGCATCTCGAGCGGGGTGGGTGAAGAATTTTCCAAACTGTTGAAATTTACCATGGTGAAGCATTTTGTCCCATTTCGGAGATTCTGGAAATGTGAATTATTTGACAATGTTAGAAAGGAACAAGCAAAATCTTCTACGGGCAAAACATGGACACCCCATTACAACTTGTGACTGACAAATCTTACCCATCCATGTCTGTGGTACGATTGGAGAACTGAGGGTGCAAGGAGTTTTTGGAAGTTCTAGGAGTAGTTGCTAACCAAGTGAGATTTGTAATTGAGATTGGTAGGGGACAAGCACATTTCTTGTAATGGACTCACTGGGTGTCCATTTGCATCTGCAGTACACTTGGCATACATGTAAGTAAATCCAAACTGTCCCAGTCACAGCTCCGTAGTGGATGGAGACTACTCTTACAGTCCAATCAGAAGCAATCAGATGAACAGTAAAAAGGAAAACGGACAGAGCCCACATTCAACAGGCAAAATCAGGTTTCTAAGATTGTCTGATCTGTGATTCTTGGGCTACTCACCAAGGTAACGGCTGATACGTAACGGAAACGGTCATGACCGTTACGCGGTACGGGGTCGAAACGGCCGTTACAGAAAAAACAGGCCGTAACGGCCCTGTAACGGTCCTGTAACAGTATTTTTCAAAAAATAAAAAAGGGCCGTATCGGCCAATACAGGGTCCATAACGGCCGTTACAGCCCGTATCGTAACGGTAACGGTGGTAGCCATTACGGCCACCGTTACCGTTACGGAACACCTTGCTACTCACTGCCCAAAATGGGCAAACAATTTGGACAATTGGGATTGGCATATATGCATGCCATGTGTACTGCCACTGTTTACTAAAGAGTTATGGGCAGATAAATCATTATCACTTTTAGTAATGATGAATCTTTCACTAGAATGTCTAATGTGTAGGTTATTTTCTCAGTAAATGAATAGTCAATTACATGCTGCAGTTCACAGATAGAAGCACTTTTTATAAAGGGTACAAATCAAAACACTTTAGTACAGAATAAAGCAGTTTTTCAGACTTCTAACAAGACAATGATCACCTATGACTAGTCAAAGGTTAATTTAACCTAGACCCGCTTTTATCAGCATGTTTCCCTTGAAAAAGTGGAAATAAAAATTCAGAAGGCATTAAAATCAGGTTCTCATTCTAATGTCGTGAGCGTTTGCTATCCGATTCCATGGATTTCAGCCTATCACTATTTGGTTTCCAAGTTGCAATAACTTAGAATTGACCCACCTACATAAAAATCTTTTCAAAATAATTTCAAAACTACAATCAACCATTTTGCTTATTTATTCCCAAAACTTAGTTAAGTTACGTACAAACAGTGTAGAACAAGGGATCTGATCTGTACTGAGCAGTGATCCGGCTGATCCAAGTAATTTAGTCGACCACAACTAATCAACATAACTATGACAATCTTAAATTAGGGAAGAAGATTGCATATTAAAAAAGGGTTGGATGAGAGATTGTGCAATAATAATAAGAGTGCTCAAGAGGAAAACCTCTGCAACAAACTTGCCCTGTCCACTTGAATCAGCAGGCTTGTTCTTCATTGTAAACAAATTATCGATTCCGGCCTCTTCAAAGAGCTGTCCCGACTGATTCTGAGATAACCCAAAAAATTCTTCATAGTTCTCAAAACTCAAGTTGATGTCTGCCACGCTAATATCCTCATAAAGGTCATCACCTTCACAGATTCCGAGGCTTTCTGTCACGGTGCCGCAAAGCTGAATAATGGATCAGAGAAATAATTAAAGAATGCTCAAATAATTGGGTGTTTCTGAAACTGTCTAATGTGTAAATGAGAAAAGGACCAAAATATGAGTCCATTGAACTTAGTGAAACACCAAGATATGCAACATTTATTCAATTTCAGCTTTCCTTGATGAATAACTATCACAAGTTGTTTGTGTAACCACGCTCACCTCCAATTTTTTGAAAGCTGATCTTTATGAAAGGATGTAGCATTTCCCATGACCAAGGTTACAAATACAATGTCCAACTTCAATCAGGCTACTTCATCACAGGGCACAAGAACACGCTCTTGTATAGAGTAATAAGCATTTTGGCAACACGTGTCCAATCCAAAGCCCAATAATCTATAAGAGGCCTACTCCAACCATAATTATTTTTTTATCAATAACCACCAAAAAAATTTAATGTAACCGTGTTCACCTCCCATTTTTTGAAAGCCCATATTTATGAAAGGATGTAGCATTTTCCTATGACCAAGGTTACAAATGCAATGTCCGACTTCAATCAGGCTACTTTATCAGAGCACACAAGAACACGCCCATGTATAGTAATAAGCATTTCGGCAACATATGTCCAATCCAAAGCCCAAGAATCTGGTATACGCCTACTCAAACCAAAATATAAAGCATCCCATGATAAAGCATGGCATGAATGAAAGCAACTACATATATCAGAATCCAGTACTGCTCATCATGGCCCATTTACAAAATAAAAAACAGAGCTACGAATATGCAATGTATCAAGTGTACCTAGGAATCTGATCCATTCATCAACGGAATGCACAAAACAAGGATAGGCTTTATTAATGGATGAAAAACAACGAATAGGACAATTTTGTGATCATAATAATTTTATACAGAAAGCTCTACAATCATACAAACAATGATAGCAGCTATGCAAAGTTCATACAATTTTATGCAATGTGATATAAGTGCAACCAGTGTTTGCATTATCTCCGATATTATCGAAATATCCCCGATATTATCTCTATTTCTAGCTCAGCGATACCGATAACACCGGTAGCGATACCGATAACACTGATAGTATAAAAATTCTAGGTATCGGCGATGTATCACTAAATATCACCAATGTATCGATATTGTAAATATTTTCAGTTGTGTAAATTTCAAGCGTCGTTTGTATTGTCAATGCATTGATACCGCCAATGTATCGCCAATATTTTTTACTGTGTAAATTCCAAGTGTTGCTTGTATCGTCAATGTATCTGCAAATATTTGGATAATATCGCCAATGTATCGATACGCCAAAAATCTGTATGTTAAAAAAATTCCATTTCGTATTTTTATGGGCGCATAGTTGTATGCAACGTTCAATTTGTCGACGATAATATTGATAATATCACGATATTATCATTATCGCAACATGACAATAACGAGACCACAATCTTTAGTTTCTTTTTTAGTTGTTAACGATTTGTTTGAAAATATCATGTGCTGCCGATATTCTGAAATATTAATGAATGTTTGGATGGAAGGTCAAATATTGTATGGACAGATGGGATGGATGAGATGGTTGGACTGATTTCTTACAGCAGCACATGCTTGTAGGCCCCCATTAAATAGAAACCTATTATGTATGCATTCTTTTCTGCAATTTTTTTATTCATAAATATACAAATATGTGTATTTTATCATCTCCTGAGGTTTTACTGAAAAATTCCACCGTTTTTCCCATTTTCCCCGCATTTCCGGTTATCAGCGATATTATCGGCGATATCGATATTGTTTCTGTATCCCCGGCTAGCGAAACTTGTAGCGATACCGAAACTTCGAACACTGAGTGCAACTATGGAAACCATAAATATATGCAAAACTTCTGTTGGCAGATAAAAGTATTTCAAAGTCATAAATCACCTTGGGGTTGGAGTCCAAGGATCCAGCAGGTTGACCTACACAAGCTGGCAGAGGATTCAATGCAGACATCGAAGAGGAACCCATCCAATCATCAAATTTATCTGCATTTTCCAGATCAGGCATTCCGCCCGTGACAGCTAGGTCTACTGTGCTGCTGTCATCAGGAGGCCCCCAACAGGTACTAACACTGTTATCATTGATGCTCATCAAGCCCAACCCCTGCTCACAGTTTGCATCTGACATAGATGGGAAGTCCATAACAAATGACCAGAGTCTAGAAAGTTCCGCTGATGAAGGGCAGCCCGAATAGCAGTTGATAGGTTGCCTTTTATGTCCTGAAGTTGGGGAAGCAGCACCATGTCCACTCCAATCACAATTTTGGCAAAGCGAGGTCTTCTCCTCAACACACCGAACTACAGCAGGTTGTGAGTTGCATCTTTCACACACAAGGGTTCGTGAGTGGCGGTGGGAAAGTGCATTTGCAGAATGAACATTGCGGTCACAGGACAAGCATAAGCAAGCAGAATCTGATCTGCAGTAGACCATGGACCTCTGCTCCCCACAGAAGTCACAAAGAAGGCCCATTGTTCTCTTTAACACCCTTCTCTAGGATCAAAATATAAAACGCAATGTTCTGTTCAATTTCCAAAATTTCTCTTGGAATATCATTCAGTTTCCTTTCATAAGCTTCTTAGAGACAAAAGAACCCTACAGGATGCATATAAAACCATCAAAGACAGTTCCGATGTATCTATAACCTTCAAAAATAGTTTCAGAGAATTCTGAACTCAATAAAGTCAATTCAACAGGATGAAAATATTTCTCAGAGAACAAAATTACCAAAACCAAAACTCGGAATATGTGAATCAAACCCAGGAGAACAAAAACACAAACGAGTGATACGATTCAATTGTCTTCTGAGTAACTACACTACAATGACAGCATCAAGCATTTATCTATACTCATTGTTGAGAAAAAGGAAAGTAGAGGTGCACTGGTTCTTCCCTACAAGTGATCAACATGACTGCAGCTCCAATTGTCTCATGGCCATGTAGCATAGTACAGCAAAAGATTTGTGAAACCACCTGTTACAAAGCATTGATATACAGACTCATTTTTTTCGAATAACCACATAATTAAAGAATACAGAAGATAAGAAACACAATGTTTAAGGATTTAGCAACTCCATGTAACCACACTGATAAAATAAGAAACCCCTCGTCAACATGCCTTGCAAAGCTTCGACAATGTAATGCACTTTGCTGCAGACAAAACCGCAAAAGCCAAAAATGGGAACCTGTTTCCTTCAGTTTAAAGGTGTGTTTCGGGCTTCAAGTATCTGTGCAACACACCTCTACTTCTCATTAACATTCAAAGAGATGAAATAAAAGTAAGAGCAAGTACACAATAATCTAGCAGAGTAGGGTGACCCACACACATTCACTTATCCAACTGTATGCATGGAAAACATGTACTCATCAAGACAGTTCAGGTTGTAGGCCCCACTCTCAACAAGTTATTCCCCAAAACGTAATAAAACAATCCAGACCATTTGATCAGCAATCATCAAATGGACAGCTGAAAAGAGGCCAAGTTCAAAGAGCAACTTCCTGTTGGTCAGGTGATCCTGCAGATGATTAGGATCACCCGACCAATTCAACATTTGGGTTGTATCTCATACTAGCCCAGAACACAGTTTGGGTATCTAGACTCTGGAATGAGCACATGAATGCCATGTGTAAGGTGAAGCGTGCCTAATAAATTCTACCATACTCCGCCAGACTATCATATAAATTAATCTTGAAGTAAAGTCCTTAGAGTTCATCAAAAAATGCATTCATGCTAGAAATTCCACATTTCAGCATCTCAAACAGATCTTAATGTCTTAAAAAATCTAAGGTTAAATGATAATGGAAGAGAATACAAACACAATATAAACTATCGACCTCACTATCAAAAAATAAAGACATTTCCAGGATTCTAAGCTCCTATTCAAATCATTTAAAGATATCAACACAAGAAAAATCAATAAAAACAACCTTTGAAAACAAAATTTAATAAAAAAAAAAAAAAACAGAAATAGAGAGGGTTCCCATCCCAATCTCATCAAGTCACAATCCTTTTTTTCTTTTTTTTTTGTTAATTTCAGTAATTTTCTTTACTGGATTTTGCATGCAAAACACCTGAAAAAATTTCCAACAAAATCTTCAAGTTCCACACCAATGAATTCTACATCGATTGGTCACTTTCTCCCTTTTATACTCAAAATTAGGAAAAAATAAAATAAAAGGAAACAAAAATTCGCATTTCTAATCCTTTCCAAGAGATCCTTAAATCGGCCTTTGGTTGACACAAATATTATGAAGTTTCATGATATTTTGCACCAAATTAGACTGATTAATCACGAAATTTCATGATATTTGGGGCTGAAACACAATAAAAACGTATTTTCACCACACAAAAAAAAAAAAAACTGACAGACGATTCTAAGCTTTTACATCAGCCTAAACAGGCAGTGAAGAAGAAAAACATCCAACGGTCCTGATTCAAGAGAACAATGTTCACGTCCACGTATACCGTCCAGATCACATCCACATGTCAGTTACATATCACCGACGTCCACATATGCGTGAATGAATTAAACTCGAGAAAAAAAAATCCCAAATAGTAAAAAGAAAAAAAATTCTCAGAGAAAGTATCCAAAAAATCCATCTCACTTAGCAGAAAGAACATACTTTCCTTAAAAAGATGAAAAGAAAAACTCGGAGGACCGAAAATTCCCGACTGTTATCAGAAAATCACCTTCGAAAACCTCAAATTTCTCACAGAAACTCAAATTCCGCACGAGAATCTACAGGAAGAGCTTGTGTTATAAGAAAATCAGCTGCTTGAACGTAGATATCCCAAATTCCAACAGAAATTCGAAGAAAAGGCCAAAGAATCCACAGAAAAGCTCGTTCGAGACAGGAAAAAAAGCCCGAAATTCAGGAAACAGAGACGAAGAGAATGAGATTTGGTAGAATTACCGGTTTCTGAGGATCTTGAAAATCAGGAGATTCTTGCATTGGAAAAAACCCTAGGAGAGAGAGAGAGAGAGAGAGAGAGAGAGAGAGAGATGTGGATTCTGAGACTCGCTCTGGTGGAGGAATTTGGGATAAAAGTGCATAAAAGTGGGCCCCACAATCCGTGAAAAGTTCGGGAGTCGCTTTTCTTTTCATCTTATGGTAGCCCGCGAGGCACCGCCCGAAATTTCAGCCTTCAGGTAGTCAAGTTCCCTCACTGCCGGCCATCGAGCAATGTAGATAATCCTAACAATTGCCTCAGTGGGACCCACGTAGATTATTTTACTGATCGGACGGCCCTGGTGATCCGGATAAAGAATCTCTTCTTGTAGAATGTGAATGGTGGGCCATCTTGGTTTTTATCCGTTCGTTTTCCGTGGTACATACTTGGATCGATTCATCGCAAATTTAGTGCAACTCCTGATCCATCGTTTAGAGATTTTGGGTCGAATGGATGGACGGTCACGATCGTAAAGATCCACCTCTATTTCACTAGAGGTGACGCGAGGACACCAGTTTAGGCGGCCTCTGGAGTATCACTTTATGCGCTTTTAGGGGTAATCTCGTAATTGGATGACTGGATAAGGGTTTTTTAAGGAAAAAGCGCAGCGAGAATGCCGCGATGGTATGGTACATCCGGTATCACAAGAATACGGTAGATCCATCATCCCATAGTACACGTGTCAAGGTGATGAATCATTTCAGAACGTCCATATTGTATTATATAGAAGTATTAGTCCATATATAAATTTAAAAATACAAATTATAAATCTATATATCCGATCAACGGTCTAAAGGTGTAGAGTAGGAAAGAAAAAGAATTCAACGGTCAAAATTCAGTTTGGAAAAATAAAAGAAGTGAAGTATAGGACTTTTAAATATAAAAAGTAGGACTCACCATATTAACGGTGTGGATTAATGGAAATACATTCCACTTGTAAGCTAAAGAGATGGATCTACCATATTTTGGTGCTACTGACTGTACCGTATAACGTCCAGCTAGGATCACTCGAATCTGACGCAATGACAAAAAGGACAGATGAGATGGAAGAAGAAACCTTTTTGTGCATGCTAAAATTACTAAATTACCCATATTGAGGATAGAGAGTAACGCAATTACACCCATTGGCTAAAGGGGTAATTTCGTACTTATGTATGTGATGCAGATCTGACCGTTCATTGGGTGACTTTAGATGGGACCCAAATAGATCCACAAGACAATCAGTCTTAATTGCCAAAAACCTGCTCATCACATTCTTGAGAAAGATCTGGACCGTTCAGATTGATCTGACAATCCTAGCCGACAGATAAGTACAGTTCTGACCATTGATAAAGTCCCATTATTTTTGTCGTTTAGTCTTTGTAGCCGCTTTTCAGACATTAGGGTTGTCCAATCATATGATGTTCGAGAGGTGGGCCCTACAAGGTGGGACCCACATGATGAACTGTCTAAATCTCATCTACATGTGCCCCCATCTATTCTCGAAACAGTGGCTGTAGGGAGCCCATGAAGCAAAAATGCTCTGTGGGGCCCACTGTGATGCCTGTGCGACATCCACTCCGTCGATCATCTGAGCTACATCATGATACGACCTGAGCCCAAAAATCAGGCCGATTCAAAACCCAAGTGGGTCACACCAAAGGAAACGGTGATCATGAGAACACCCACCGTTGAAACCTTCCTGGGACCCACCGTGGCTTTAATATGCCATCCAAACCGTTCATGATGTGAGTCCCACCAGGATGAACTGGAAAAGATTAATATCAGCGTAATTCAAAACTTCAGTGGGCCCCAAGGAGGTTTCAATTGTGTACGTCCACATCCCCATTTTTCCTACGGCCTACTTTAGTTTTGGATCGGCCTTATTTTCGGGCTCAAGTCATAATATGAGCTGATGCAAATGATGGACGGACTGGATCTCACACCCACATCAAGGTGGGCCCCACATAGCCCTATTGTTGTAGAAAATTGGCATCCATTAGACATCGTGCAACACATTATTGATAGAAAGTGATTGCTAATCCTCAAGAACTATAATCCCCACCAAGCCATTGATGGCGTGGACCCATAAAAAAAAGTGGTGGGGCCCACTACGCATTGACCATTTCCCAGCTGATAGGGAACCGACAGAAGGAAGTACTGTATAGGCCTCTTACAATACTGATCTGTTTCACCGTATTTGCTCAAAGAAACTTTTGGACCGTTGATCAATGAAATCAGATAGGTGCTTGATCCGTGCCGCATCCAAGGTGTTCCCATGACATCAACGGTTTTGATCAACTGAACAATGGGCCCCACTTGTACAAAATGAAAACCCAAGCTAACCCGACATACGCATGCGTGGAGCATTGCGAATAGGGCTCTCAATAGAGCGAGTCAGATCCGAGATCTAATTCACTCCGAATTCGTATAATGCGGAATTGAATTTTAAAGTATGCCTGATTATTTAAATGTATCGTATTTAGTTCCTAAAATAGGTCCAATTACTTAAATAGACCGGATTTGGATTCACAAAAACATATCCGAGTTTGACAGAATCAATCCACTCATTGTCACCTTACTGTATATGTTATATTCATGTTGGTCATCTGTTTTACGGATTATTTTAGGCCATGTCTCATATCAGCCATAACACAATAAATAGTATTAGCTTCATTTTTTGGACCATGGGCCTCACCCACTAAGCTGTTGCCCCAGAGCGCCTCACCTAATCCACGCCCCTTTTCAGAAAGCTCATGTACAAGCTACATCTGCGAGCGTGGCTCATTGATTACGATCCAGTCGATTCATTAGAACGTACCACATTTTTAGGCGACCTTTCCAAAAAAAATATCAGGTCCGTCTACTCATTAGATAGCCAACACTTGATGAAAATTACACGGCTGATGATGTCTTGTATATCCACATCGTCCATCTGTTTTTTCAACCCATTTTATGAAGTGGTCCCAAAAATTAAGGAAATCAAAATCTCAGGTGAACCACACCATAGGAAACAGTATTGATTGAACGCCCACCATTAAAAGCTTCCTAGAGCCCACTGTAAGCAGATCCGTAATGTCTATTTTCCATCCAACCCGTTTATAAGGTCAAGCAGACTTAGATGATGGAAAAATACAAAGATTATCTTGATACAAAACTTTTGTGGCCTAAAAAACCTTTTAATTATCATTCTCCACTTATTTTAGTGGTGTGGTCCACCCGAGATTTATATCAGCTTAATTTTTTATATAACCTCCTAAAATGGCCTGAGAAAACAGATAGACGGCATAGATATGCAATAAATTCATCAAGTTGGGGTCCAGACGGGAGGATAACACCCACTAAGATGTCACCAGGGGTAACACCTAATCCGCTCCCCCTTGCCTTGTGCCTTAGGGCACGGATTTAGTACTAACCCACCATGACCTAGCCAGAGAGCGGACAGTCTCATCAGGAGATCTGTGGGGCCCACCATGATGCATGCATTTTATCTACGCCATTGAAAGCTCAAGTGGACTACACCACAAGAAGCAGTGGGGATTGATCTCCCACCATTGATTTGTGCTCATTTCTTAAATTGATCTGTAAAAATGAATGGACGGCCTGGATAAAACATATACATCATGGTAGGCCCCACAGAGGACTGTGTCCTGGTCGGGGTAGTACCCAATCCACGGCCTGTGCCCCACCTGCTAAATGCACCAGATGTATTTTCATCATGGAATATCTACACGGCCGAGTGCACCTGATACACTGCTTCTTTATTACACCCGTACCATATGAGTGGTGGTGTGTGCATGTTCTGCCTTGTTAATGCGTGTAGGCTTTAGGAGACAGGGCTGTTAGGAGGGAACGCGGACTACGTGCTTCCCCTGCCCGTCTCCAGCTGCGAACGGGCAGGAGCTCTGAGTGACCACCCTGATGTATGGGTTTCATCCACACCGTCCATCCAATTTTCCATGGCATTTTACAGAATAAGATCAAAAGTTAGTAAGATCCAAGGCTTAGGTGGACCACACCACAGGAAGAAACAGTGATAATGATGCTGACTGTTGAAACTTTCCTAGGGCCCACCGTGATGTTTATTTGCCATCCAACCTATTCATAAAGTTACATAGACCTGGATGAAGGGAAAACACAAATATGATCTCCATCCAAAATTCCTGTGGGACCTAAGAAGTTTTCAACAGTAACAGTTTAATCCCCATTGTGTAGTCCACTTGTCTCTTTTAGCTACCTCAATTTTTAGATCTATAGCCTAAAATGATATTGAAAAAAAATGGATGAACGGTGTGGATAAAACCTATACATCACCGTGGCCACTCAGTGCCGCTGCCGGTTAGCAGCTGGAGATGGGAGGAGGTAGGACGCAGTCCACCTGTCAGCTTTTGGGTTGGGCAGGGATTTGAGTTTGCAGACATTATACATTTAGATATGGGACGATCTTCGACTTAGATATAAAAGACCAAACAATTTTGGACGATATGCTAAAATTAAGCTAATTTCAGATCATATTTGGAATAAGTGGTCCAATGGTCCAATCTGCCCCAAGATATATATATATATATATATGCATTGTCTACACATACACACGGCGTGGTTAGGGCACTAATCCCACCATAACTTAGCTAGAGATGGATAGTCCTATTAGGGTTTCTACAGGGCCCACCATAATATATTTATTTTATCCAAGGCATTCATCCATTTTGAAAAATCATTTTAAAGCATAAGCCCAAAATGAAGGCAGATCGGAGGCTTGAGAGGACCACACCATAGAAAGCAGTGGTGACAATGACCATATCATTGAAAACTTCTTAGGGCCTAATCGTGATGATCCAAGCTGTTTGTAAGATCACACAGGCTTGGATGGAAAAAAAAAAAAAAAAAACATGAATATCAGCTTGATCCAAAACTTTTGTGGCCCTTGGGAGGCTTTCAGCGATGGAGCTGCACACTAGCCGAGCTCAAGCCGAGCTTGGCCCTGCTCAAGCTTAGCTTGATTATCGAGTTCAAAATAGCAGCTCGAGGTTGACTCGCTAGTCGAGTTGAGCAAGCTTTGTTCGAGCCAAGTCAAGCTTCATCTTCTTTTTTTTATAATAGAAGTGTATAACTACAAGCTGATCCAACCCAACTCACTGACCCAATTGTACCTGGCACTAACTCATCTTGATCCATTGACCCAACCCTACTCGATCCACTGACCTGACTCGGCCCGACCCACTAACGCAACCCTACCCTACCCGACCCACTAACCTGACCTGACTCAACCCAACCTAACCCAACCTAATGACCTAAACAGACCCGACCCAACTAGCTGACCCAACCCAACTCACTGTCCTAAGCCACCTAACCTAACCCCAACTAACCCAAAAAATCCCCAAAACTAGCCACATTTTATGGTATTCCCTATTTTAAACAAAATAACCCCAAAAAAAGAAAAAAAAATCCACAAAAACCTACCTGTTTGAGAAGAATGAAACCCGAGGTGGGTGCGTGTCCGCTCATGCGAGCGGACTATGCTTCTGGTCTGAGTCAGGCGTTCACTGCTTGGGTGCGGTGCAGGTCGTTCGGTGCCGGTGGCTAGGGAGGAAGTCGGAAGAGAGAGAGAGAGAGAGAGAGAGAGAGAGAGGGGGGGGGGGGGGGGGGGGGGGGGGTGCGGCGGACTGGGTTGGAGTGAAAGTGAAATGAAAAAGGGGATGGGCGGGGTAGGGTTAGGATTTGGTTATATTTAAAAAAAAAAAAAAAGTATATATATATATATATCAAGCTCAAGCCGAGCCGAGCCGAGCTTTTTTCGAGATTCGAGCTTTGAGCCAAGCTTACTCGTGCTCAAGCTTGGCTTGTTTTTTGAACAAGCTTTCAAAATCAAACTTGGGCTTGATTGAACTGTCCTACAAGTCAAGCCAAGTCGAGCTCAAACAAGCCAAGCCAAGCGAGCTTTTCGAGCTTGCTTGGCTTGTGTGCAACCCAGTTCAGTGGTGGGACTTTCAATCCCTACTGTTTCCCGTGGTGTGGTCCACTTGAGTATTCAATTTGCCTCATTTTTGGGCGCATCAATTAAAATGATTTGTCAACACTTATGAGCAACTTGGGTGGGCCCGAATATGATGTGTATGTGGAATACGCTTTGACCATCAAGTGCTTCACCCTATGTTAAGCCTAAAGCCAAAATTTAAACCTATCTATACTCAAGTGGGCCATAGAATTGAAAACAATGCATAAAGTAATGCCCACCCTCCAAACTGTTTCCATTGATGTGGCTCACCTAAATCATGAATGGGCCTGGTTTTTTTTGCCCCGAGACTAATTTTGGCATGGCTTCTAATGGGTGGAGTGGATTTCACATAATCATGATTGTGAGCCTATAAAAATAAATAAAGACATCTCTCTCCCAACCTTTCCAATTGGTGTGGCCCACCTGAGTAGCCGAAAATTGGGATGATATATCTAATGGTCAGAGTGGATTTCACATATGCATCATGGTGAGCCCTATTAAAAAAAATGGTTGGGCATTCTCCTCTTTACTATTTCTTGAAATGAGATTTTGGCCTTTTATATCATATAAAATACACATGAGTTATACACGTGATGGTTGATGTGCAATAAGTGAAATGTCATATACATGGCATGTAGGTGGTTTAAATTAATTGTCCAAATCCGGGTTTCAAACATAGGTTATTAGTCTAAACCGAACCATTCATCCATCGGGAAACAACATAGATCATTTTATAGCCAATTATATGAATTGTACTAGCGTGATCCACTGGATGAGTGGTTCAACCTAAATTTCATTTGGTATGAAAACCAGATTGTGGACAACCTTTTTCATGAATGTGACTAACTAGATAGTGCATGCATGTTAGGCTTCTATGGTCAATAGACGTATTGGAAAACTGATTTTTGAAGCCCATTCATAATGAAATCTGATCGCATAATCAAAATCTCAATTCATTCATCACACAAGGAAAAAACATGGTTAAAGTTATGCCTAAGCGTGTAATAGCCTGTCTGTTTCTGTCAATGAAGATTTTTTTAATATAAAGAGTCTTTTCCTAATCTATTACTTGGGATGGTGAGGAGCCGATCAGGCCCTCTAGTATGGGGCCAAGGGCTAACCAAGGCTATTGAGAAGTGGAACACATGCTCCAAACATGTGCACGTATGGTGGGTGTTAAAGTTCCTTGATATACATTGATAAGTCATCCTCTAATAGCTCGAGCTTTTAAAGCAACTGGAGATTTAACATAGTATTAGAACAGAAGATTATGCGTTCAAATCTCACAAGCAGCAAATATGCCGCTGTAATATATTCTCTCATGGAATGATGTGTAGTTCAAACCTCAAGATCAATCCACACACACACATTCCTAGGCGTACCAAGTGAATCTCATGTTAGATTATGTGGTCCTTGAGAGTTGGGCCCAATGGTGAAAACAATCCATTCTAGCACCAAGGCAATCCCTTGCACACAAGATAATTATATATCAAAAACAAAAAATAAGTTCTAGCACCTTTATAGCCATGACTAAGCCATTGAAATCGATGGATCATATCTCTCCCTTGGCACTTTCGCCAATGCGTCTAATCTCAAGAATGCTTGATGACTCAAAGGATAAACCTCAAAAACCCAAATAATAATATATCCGTAAACAAATCAACAGATTTGTCCACATATATTAACCACATCATACAATAATGGACATGCGATGTCAAGGAAATGAGGTCCAAAAGGAACAACCAAACATTGGCTTTTCATAGCACATCCCCATAATGGAGTCATTGTTGGATCAGATAATTCTTGTGAATTGATCATGTACAAGCAACAATACTACTATATTACGCTTCCAGCCAACAAGCCAAACATGGATTGGTACCCATAATGGAAGTGGTAAAAAACAAAAAAATTTGTAGAAAAAATTTTACTTTTCACCATGGGTCTCACGTCTATAAATATGGGTCTCACATCTACAAATACATATAACATTTTTTCACTAACAAACACACCATGCTGCACTCAATTTATATGTGTCTCAACGTACCACCAATGGTGAATATGTTAATTCACTCACATGATGGTGCACACCAATATATCGAATCAAACCATCGGATGTGCAACTGGTCTTCATAAGGCCTACTACAGTTTTAATGGTCCTATTCATGTACAAATCATATATTCTCCTGAAAGATGCCACCATGCCACAAGTTTTTGTACCTTGCTCATTCTCTAAGATCATTGCTCTTTATATAAGGTGGATGAAGATTTGAATATATATATATATATATATATATATATATATATATATATATATATATATATATATATATACACACACACACACACACTGATTACTGTTGAGATTTTGAGACATTAATATAGAATTTATTTAAAATTTCAAGTTATTAATCATATGTATGCAGATATAATCAATAAATATTTGTTAATTAATTTTAAATATTTTTCTTGAGAGATGTTCCAGTGTTCTGGGGGGACTATAAGTTATAGTGCACCAAGTTGCACTGGGACACTTAGACAGTCCAATCCATTGATCTGGACCGTTCATTAGGTTTAGCACAAATTGCATGAGCTATCATGCAAACATCACACCGATCTAACAAATATGAACCATTTAATCAGTGGTTTTTAAATGGACGGTCATCATAACTTGAAAATGAATTGCTTTTATTAGGCTAATGTAACCATCCCCATCCATGACTTTGAAAATGAGTTACTTTTGGTAGGCTAATGTAACCATCCCATCTATGACTTTGAAAGTGAATGGCTGTGCATATATGGGTTTTGAACTAGTCCGTAGACTTGGTCCAGCCTGAAAATTGATAAAATCCATATTTCCCACTTGAAAGTTCTTAATCCGTCCATTAATCAAGTGGGCCACACATTCACAAAGAAATAGACACCCAGAGAAACTAAGTCAACGGTCCACGTTCCATTTTGTGAGATCATTTTAGGATGTGTGACCAAAATGAGCCAGATCCAAGACCCACGATGGGCTGAAAAATGAGGATTTAACGTCCACAGTTGAGATATTCGTGGGGCCACAGAAGTTTTGAATCAGTTTAATATTTGTGATTTCAGTTCATCCCTGTAGGAATAACATTATGAACGGTATGGATGGCATATAAACATCACTGGGACCCAGGGAGGTTTCAAAGATTGATATTTCCCTACCCACCTTTTCCTTCAGTGCGGCCCTGGATTATATTTTGTTCAATGTCATAAAATGAGCTCAAAAAACAGATGGACAGCATGGATTTCTCAAAAACATTACCGTTGGCCCCACCTAGATTCCCAGCGCAGGAACTTCCTTGGATAGGCTTTCGCCTACTGAGATACTGACTAAACTTTGTGGGCCCACTTTGGATGTATGTGTTTTGTCCACGCCGTTCATCCAGTTTTCCATATCATTTTTTGGTCATGACCCTGAAATTGAAGGGTATCCAAAGCTCAAGTGGACCACACCACAGGATAGAGTAGAAGCAGGGCGCAGATTGTCCTACTGCCCCCACCATGACCTTGCCAGAGACGGACGGTCCTGGCATGATCTCTGTAGGCCCACCTATTTTATTCACTCCAGCAATTTTTTAAAATCATTTCAGGGCATGAGCCCAAAATTGGGGGAGATCAAAGTCTTGAGGAGGGCCACACTGTTTCAACGGTAAGTGTAAATGTCACCACTACTTCCTGTGGTGTGGTCCACTCAAGTCTTCAATCTGCCTCAATTTTGGAATCATTTCTTAAAATGATATAGTCAAAATGGATGGATGGCTTGGATAAAATACATACATCATGGTCAGCCCCACAGGGCCCTGCTAGGATCATCTATCTCTAGCTAGGTACGGGTGGGGTAAGCCGATTGCGTACTTAGAAAATTCTTATATATTTTATCAACTCCATCCATCCATTTTACCAAATAATTTTAGGACTAAAGTCACAACGTGAAGCATATCAAAAGCTCAGGTAGGACCACCCCACAGGAAACAGTATGAATTGAACGTCTACCATTGAAAAATTCTAAGTGGGGCTTAGAAGTTTTGGAACAAGCTGATATTTGTATTTTCCCTTTATTCATGTCTTTCAGATCTTATGAGCAGGTTGGATGACAAATAAACATCACTGCAGCCCTAGCACGGTTTTATCTGTGGAAATCAGCATTCCTTTGCACGCGTCCTATAAGTCAAGTGCATGTCACTGTATTGATAGTTGGGATGATGCATGCGGTTGTGTTGGGTGACCGTCCTTAAAAGTACAAGTCTGTCTCTTGGATGTATGCAATGATACTATGCATATAATTGTAGCTCACCTAATTAGATTAATGTTTTAAAAAAAACTATCACTATGCCATGAGCTAGATTTTCTGTGGGGAAGTTAATTACCCCGTTTGCTGAGTTTGGTAAGTGACAAAGCAGCTATCGAGACCTGAGTCCAGGACTTGAAAAGTAGTAGAGCCTCAGTTTCGAATTTGGGGTGTGACAAACCTAGTATATGACCTGCTTGAGATTTGCATATGATTCAAGTTTAGGCTCGACCTCCTAAAATGATATGGAAAAATGGATGTACGGTGTGGATAAACTATGTAAATCACAGTGGGCTTGACAGAGTTCATTCAGTATGATAAAAGCATACTGAGTTACAGTCCAATTTTACAAACACGAGATGAGGTAGGCTGCTAGTGGGACCAAGTTAAGCTGTGCCAAGCTCAATTCGGTTAGGATTGGCGTCCAACACAGCTATTTGTCAAGGATTCTGGAAGCTCCAATGCCCTTTAGAGGCGGAAGTGTCTTTTGAGAAAGATGATAGATTCGTACAGTCATCCTAGCTGAAAAATAATAATAATAATAAATTAACAACGGCTGTTATTCTAACTTCTTAGAGGCTGGATCCTCTGTTGGCTTTCAAAGCAGACTGCTTGGAGCCTTTTCATTGATCCTGATTGATACCATGTGACTAGGTTACATTGAGGATGTGACAGGGTTGCAGACCTACGTGATGATGTGGGCAATGAAAAGGCCCCAAGCAGATATTTCCTGCTTCAGGCGGAATGCCTGTGAAAGCCTTTAGCAGGGGCTCAGAATCTAGTTGGGGCCCATTGTGATGTTTGTGAGAAGTCTAACCGTTTTGTGAGATCACTTCAGGCATTGCGACAAAACATGAAGGGATCCAAGACTCAAGTGGGCCGAAAACATGATGATTGAACTTCCTCAGTTGAAATATTCATGGGGCCACGAAGTTTCTAATTAGAACAATATTTGTGCTTTCAGTTCATCTCAGTAGGAATGACATTATGAACAGTATGGATGGAATATAAACATTACTGTAGACCCATTGAGGTTTCAACAGTAGGAATTTCCCTACCCACCTTTTGCTTTAGTGCGGCCCACTTGAGTCTTGGATCCCGTTCAGTTTTGGTTGCAATGCCTAAAATGATCTCACAAAATGGTTGGACGGTGTGGATTTCTCACAAACATTACGGTGGGCCCCGCCTAGATTCCGAGCGCAGGAGATGCGCTTTGCAGGTAATCCACGTCCCTTGGAAGCCAACAGAGGATCCAGACTCAATTTCTCATGGGGAGTATTAAATGCATGTTGCAACTTGCAAATGCTCATCCCCACAGGTACAAATGTATCACACACGTGCTAGATCCAATCCATTTAATCGAATGGTCCCCATGTACATCGGACTGTCCATTGTTCTTTCTCAGCCGTCAACTTTCCTGTGCACGTGCGTCAAGAGGACAGGCCTTATTCATCACCGGAATAGTTAATATACGATGTTCTCCTCTGATCAACGGCCTAGTTCCATCCCACGTGTGCCACAATTGCACATGTGGGCCACCGTGATGTTTGTGAGAAATCCACTCCGTCAATCCTTTTTGCCGAGCTCATTTTAGGACTTGCAACCTAAAAAAATCAGGCACTCCAAAACTCAAGTGGACCACACGAGAGGAAACAGTGGACATTGAACGACCACCATTGAAACATCCATCACAAAAGTTTCATATCATGCTACTTTGTGTCTGTGTGTGTGTTTTATATCAGGCTACTTCAGTTAATACCGATGGAAATGACCTTATAAACGGTTTAGATTGCATGTAAACATAAGGGTAGCCCAAGACGGCCTCACCCAACACGGTGTGGACCCACCTTGAGATATATTTTATATATCCACACCGTCCATCTGTTTTCCCAGCACATTTTAAGGCATGATCCAAAAAATATTGAAATTGTGACTTGTAAATGGTCCGATCAATGACACGTATTCCATACCTTTTTTTGTGGAAATAAGACCATTGGATCATGTTCATCTATAACCGTCCACCAATCTGATGGTCCGATTATTGAATAAGCTTCTTTTTTTCTTTTTCTTCTGTTTTTTTTTCTGTTCATGAAACTTATAAACTGTAGTTGTCGTAATTTGGACGGTTGAAATAGAAGTACTTCGATTCCGTAAGTGTAATCAAAGTTCAATGGTGTGTCGCTCAAAAAGGCAAACATGGATATATGTTGGGAGAATCGGAACCGTCCTTTATCCAAAAAAAAAAAAAACAGGATTATTATGATGGATTTCAAGTAATCAGACTCAAATGCTGAATTAAGACTTTTATTCTTGGAGTTGAATACAAACCACTAAAATTTTATTTTGACAAATCATAGATGGACGGTCACGATTGTTTTTTCATCTTCAGAAACGGGTCCCAATCGGGCAACTCATTCTGGAGGCTCGCGAGTCGCGGCATAGAAAAGTGATGTTATCCTCGACAATATAAATAGTGACTGGCGACGATGCTCATCTGACGTGGCAAGAGTCCACAGGCAAGTGGAAAAGTGCAGTCATTGGCTGCCACGTTTCATGCCATCCACTTTGAGACCCCGGATCCACCGAGGTGGGTGTGACCCTTGAATGTGGAACTCACAGTGATGTATGTGCCTTAAATCCACAGCATCCAACCATTTTGAAAGCTTGTTTTAGTGCATGATAAAAAAAAATGAAGCAGTATCAAATCCTAAATGTACCATTGTAACAGGAAACAATGGTGAAGCTTGGATCAAGATGATATTTGTGTGGTCTCTTCACCTAGGCGTTTGTGAACTTATCAAAAGGTTGGATGGCAAACAAGCATTCATTCCATCTGTTATGGGAAAACTCCGAGCAGACCCAAGCATAGGAAAAAATACATAGCCCAATGGCCCAAGTACAAGTTCTCAACTTGAAGTAAGTTAAAGAAATGCAACCACAATATCAATTGACTTCCACAACTGTGAAGAGCAGAGCAAGATTATAGTTCGATATTCGGCTAAGATCGAGGACCAAGGACCTGTCAGTAACACTCCTCTTAGGAGGCATACACTTGCGAAGACCTCAGCTCACTAGAGAAAGACTACAGTCTTAAACGAACCTCAAGTAAGAGAGCTCAGACACTGAGCTCGATCGACCACCTAAAAGTGATCCAAGATACTCGTGGAGATCCGAATATTCTAAGATCTACCCTAATTCTTAGCAATACATCTCTGACCTAATCGGGAAGGAGAATCTTACTAAAACTGAAACTCTACCAATGTATCCTAACACCATCTGACACTCTAGAACATTCTCCCAGGCCATATAAATAGGACCTGGATCCCCACCTTCAAGGTACCAAATCATCTTAGCCTTAAACCTACTATTCTACCGATCTCAAACCTGACTTAGGCATCAGAGAGTTCTTAGCTGCCTTACGGCACCTCCCCCCATGTTTACTTCGTCTCCCTCTTGCAGGTTCAGCGATCCGAAGAATCTCTCACGTACAGGTGAAGGGTTGGGTGGCTAATCTCAGCCATCCTTATCAGTTGTCTAAATTTGTGCGACAACAGCTAGCATCATCTATGGGAAGACGACTAGGTTCGTGTTCTCACCATCAAAGTTCGACATTCAAACCAGTTCTCCATCAGATCGCCATCATGGTGAAGAAAGGAAAAAAGGAGCGTGTCGTGGCCGAAACCTCCCACCAGGACATGCCCAGCAACAGACAAGTTCAGCGGACACCAACCTAGCACGACCCTCAACCAAATTCACCGCAACTCTTAATAACCTTGGGCTAGCGAAGGTTGCAGAACAAGAAGGCCTGAATTTCTTCTATTAATTAGTAGATCAGCACTATAACAAAACAAGCGGCTCGCATTGCGTCGGTAAAGGGACAGATAGGTCTGCTATTGAACGACCCCGTAAGAGTAGCGTCCGGGCCACCCCACACCAACCGCCCTGAACGTTCACGTCAGGAGCAAAACTAAGAACAACTTTCAGCTAACGAAGATCACGCTAGCCAAGCAGTTCCTGCTCGGACAGCCGGGAGACTCGACAAGATCAACCTACGTCATATGCTCGATGAAAGGCATCAAGGCTTGGAAGGGCACAACCCCTGAAAAAATGTTAGAGAGTGAAGTCCCTTGGAGGTGCGGATCGAGGATATTCAAGGCCATCTCAGTGATATCCAGCAAGCTTATCGAGCTAAAGCTCCGGTGTCCATCAACACCCTCTTGGAATAGACCAAGCCTCCATTCACAGACGACATCATGGTAGAGCACTTGCCCCAAGGGTTCAAGATGCCCAACATAAAATCCTACTTGGGTGTAGGTGACCCCACCAAACACCTGAAAAACTTCCGATCACGAATGAAGCTACACGATGCCGCAGAGCGTTCCCCCTAACGCTGTCTAACGCAACTCAGATGTGGTTCGGAATCTAAATCCAAAGTCCATCTCCTCGTTCAAGCAGCTTAGCAGAGCCTTCGCCACCTAGTTCAGTAATGGCAAGGGCATGCAGAAGCCGACGACTCACCTCCTAATGGTGAAACAGAAGAGCGATGAGCCCCTGAGGGACTACATGGTGCGATTCAATGTCGAGGTCATCCAGATGGAATATTGCACTGATAAGATTGCCCTCACAACCCTCATGGGCGGATTAAGGCCTAGAAAGTTCGTTTGATCACTCAGTAAGAATCCACCGCGCACCCTGTCAAACCTCTTGAATAGGGCACAGAAATACTCCAACACTGAGGATCTCATCAATGCCCAGAGGGGTGAAAGCATCTTGGGCAGAGACAAGAAGCGAAAAAAAATCCAAGGAAGGATCCAACTCTGACCCCAAGTGGAGAAAAGACGATTACAGGAGTGGTACGTCTCGACCACCCAAGGCCCCTGTCAGCCGGTTCGAACGGTACACTCTCATGAACAAGCTCGTTAAGCAAGTGCTCATGGAAATTAAGAGGAAAAAGTACCTAAAATACCCGAACAAGTTGAGGACAGATCCTGAGAAGAGGAACAAGTCGAAGTATCTCCTCTTCCACAAGGATCAAGGTCACAACACCGCGGACTACTTCGATCTAAAGCAGCAAATTGAGTCCCTTATTCAAAAGGAATTTCTATAAGAATATATCAACTAACGCCAGGATAATAGTCCGCCTCCTTGATAAGAAGAACTAATCAACAACTGAGTCAGTGGGGGAGATCCGAACCATCTTCGGAGGACTTGCCGGCAAGGGAGACTCCAACAGAGCATGCTGAGTTCATTCTCAGAGTGCCCATTTTGACGATGAGGTACTTTGCATCAACTTCTCCAGCCGACCTAGAAAGGAACCCCGAATAAATTAATGCCCCATCACGTTCACCGAGGAAGACACAAGGTGGCCCATCCATCCCCACGACGATGTGATAGTCGTCATGATGACTGTCGTAAACCGTAAGTTGTTTAGAATGTTGGTCGACACTGGCAACTCAACCAATATTCTCTACACTTCAGCCTTCGACCAAATGGGGATCGACAGATCCCTTTTTCGAGCCGTGCAAACTCCTCTTCTCGGATTCGTTGGGGAGAGAGTGATGCTGGAAGGGAGCATCGCGTTACCGGTCACCGCGGGAGAAGTGCTCCATCAAGTCAACCTCATGGTGGACTTCCTAGTGGTTGCCTGCCCATCTGCCTACAACACCATCCTCGGCAGGCCATCGTTGGACACCATGAGAGTCGTGGTCTCTATATACCACTTGACTATGAAGTTCCCAACTGACCACGGCGTTGGCAGAGTCAGGTGCGACCAAGAAGAGGCCCGCCGATGTTATGTGACCGCCCTTAGAGGAAAGGCCCAAGGGCCACAGCTCATGCAAATGACCACCCTAGACCCCAGGAAAGAGAGCTCGGAAAGGAGTTTGTTAGTCAAAGAGTCGGTCTCCATGGAGGAGCCTCAGGTCATACAAATTGCCACCCAAGGCCCAGGGAGGAGAGCTCAGAGAGTTCCTAGCCGCCCTGTGACACCTCCCCCTTGTCTACTTCATCTCCCTTTTGCAGATTCAGTGATCCGAAGAAGCTCTCACGTACGAATGAAAGGTTGCGTGGCTGATCTCAGCCATCCCTATCAATTGTCCAAATCCGTGCGACAGCACCATCCATGAAGTTTTTAATGGTGGGGATTCAATCATGACTACTTCCTATTGTGTGGTCCACCTAAGATTTGAGTCAAGCTTCATTTTTTTGGATCATGCCTTCAAATGAGCTTTCAAAATGGTTGGACGGTCACTGTGAACCCCACAGTCAGGGGTCCCACCCACGTCGGTGGATTCGGGTCTCACTTAATCCGCTCCTTCTTAACACATACTGTGATGTTTATTTGTCATCCAACCTGTTCATAAGGTCACAAAGACATGTCTGAAGGCGTAATCAGCTTGATCCAAAACTTCCCACTGCTCCTAACAAGTTTTTAGTCGTGAACGTTAGATCCCAGATGTGTGGTCCACTTAATCCTTGGGCATGACTTATATGGAAAATGGAAGGACAATGTTGATAAACCCATACATCATGGCCCCCTCAAAGCATGCTTTTCGGAGCTCGGAATAGGCGGGGTTAGTGCCTAATGGGAGTCCACAAACTAGTAAGGACGTCACCGCGCTATAGTTTGTGAGGCCCACCTTGATGTATGTGTCTTAGCCATGCAGTCCTTCCATTTTTGTCATCTCATTTTAGGACATGATCTTAAAATTGAAGCATTTCCACAGCTCGAGTGGACCACACAACACGAACCAGTGGGAATTGAACGGCTACCATTGAAAACCAGCCACATAAGTTTTGGATCAAGCTGATATTTGTGTTCTCCCTTCATCCTTGGTACATGTAACCTTATGAACAGGATCAATGACAAATGAACCATAATAGGCCCTAGGAAGGTTTCAAAATGCACATTATTATCTCAATTTTTTTCTATGGTGTGATTCACTAGAGTTTTGAACATGCTTTAATTTTGAAACCATGCTCTAAAATCAGCTGAAAAAATAAATGGATAGCATGGATAAAGCACATGCATTGAAGTAGACCCCACAGACCATCCACACTACTTCACTACACAATCCTCATCCTATGTGAGGAGGCGGTCCCAGATTACAAGGTAAACAAATCACCCAAATACCTCTGGTGACCTGAAGTGATGATAATTAATTAGACGGTGTGCTGCTGTTAGGAATGGGTCTACATAAAACATATTTAAAAGTAGTTTGGTGCACTCAAGTAGACAGGCAGCAGCATATGGCCCAATCAAAACCATCAACATCGGGTCATTAAGGATGTTAATGGTGACACAGTCACCAAGCAATTGGCGGGACACAAATTGCTTAGTGACTCGATCACCAGGGATGTGCCGGTGACTTGGGAACTCGGGTGGAATTGTCAATTTCGGCAATCGGAGGGTTTGCTAGGCCTGAGTCAGACCCGACACTTAAGACCCAAGGCCCGATCGGGCCTGACCTAATCCTCCCAGACTAAAACTGATAATCCCTATTTCTCCTTGAGTTTTCTTAATCTATCCGTTTATTAAGTGGGCCATGTACGCACAAAGAAATAAATGTATTAGAGGAATGAAACTGACGATGATTGCCTACCGACGCTGAGTACCGTGGCAGCTACTGGATGATGCTATGTGGGCCCCACCATGATGTATGTACTTTATTCATGGATAATTATTTTATGTCCTGAGCCCAAAAATGAAGCAGATCCAAGTCTCAGATGTACCGCACCACAAGAAAGCTCTTGGAGCTTTTGGTATTGTCCTTCCATTATTTTGAACTGAATGTAACTTTGAATATATAAAATAGGATGATGTATGCATTTGTGTTGAGTGACCTTTCCTTGGAAGGACAGGTCCATCTCTTAGATGTATGGGTTGACATCATGTTTGGGATTGTAGCATGTGCTGCATGTCTAATTAGATTAGAACCGGATTTGGTGTTTGGGAATTTGGTTAACCCATTCTCAAAGTCTAATAAGTGGTGAGGATACCTACCTCAACTTGAGTTCGAGACTTGGGAAGTAGTAGGGCTTGGGTTCCAAATTTGGGGCATGACAGATCGAGCATTGGTGATTGAACTTGTATTATTAAAAACTTCCTAAGGCCTGTTGCAATGTTTATTTTCCATCTAATTTGTTGATTAAGGGGTTGTTTGGGGCATAGTATTAGATGGGATTGGGATGGAATTACATTTGGTTTCGTGCAAATTTCATATGATATTTGGGAAGGATGGGAGGCTTGGAATTAGGTGGGATGGAATTGCACTTGATTCCTTGTGGGATTTCCGTGGGATTTCAAAATCCCACACACATGGGCCCCACATTGATGCATGTGTTTTATCTATGCCATCCATCCATATAAGTCTTTTGTACATGACACTATGGTTATGTACATGTTCAAGTGACGGACATCCGTTGTGAATTTGGTCCGTTGATTGCAATTCCATGGTCCACCAAACGGGATTTTGGTTAATCCAATGGTCTTCTCAAGGTAAGTATTTGATCCCAAATATGGGATTGGATATGAAAATATCATGGAATTACCAGACACATAATCATTGTGCAATAAATTATGTTAATCCCACCTAATACCATTCCATCCCTTCTAAGACAATGCACCAAACACACCCTAAGTCACACATACCTGAACGTAGGGCATACACAAATATCAGCTTCATCAGAAACTTTTGTGGCCCTATGAAGTTTTTAATGGTGGGCATTCAATTCCCATTATAGCATGGTCCGCATGTATACATACAGTTGGGCTGAGCCAGATTATGTCAGTTGGGTCTAAAATGACTTGAGCCCAAAGCTCCAACCAGGAAATTGATCGAGCCATGTATGAAAGCCCAAACCCAGCGAAAAACTTGGCTCAAGATTTCTATCTCGCCAACCACGTTTCCAATATCATAACCCTTCAGCGAAGTGGACAACCTTAACTTTAGTGCAATAACATCTATGGCGTCAGACCAACTTGATGGATGGCTTGGATGTGCTTATAACAGCTCCGACACTCAGCCTGAGAAAGATAATCTCAACCGTCTGTATGCGGTCCCATCATAGAGGGCCATGCAATAAACAATCCTAGCCGCTCCATTGTTGGCCAACCAGGATATATCATGCATGATAGGGCACCATGGACAGCCCAGATCTTGCAAAATAGTGAGAGGCAGAGCTAGGGTTCAGGCCTCTTCATAACCATCACAGGCCTGGGCCAGGCCCCTGCATCAGATTTACTATGCAAGCCATGTTTGGGCAGACCTGGGTGAGGCCACACCCACCCCATTGACAGCACTATACAAAACTAAGTTGGGCCGTCGATCAATGGGCCGCAACAGAAGGTATGAACAAAACAAAGTTTCTCCTATGAACAAAACAAAGTTTCTCCTATAAACAAAACCTTCATTTTGCAGGCGAAAATCAATCGAGCTGATCATCGGTCAATTAGGAGCATTATCAAGTCCTGAATTACAGTCCCATTTAGGGGGTGTTTGGACCGTAAGTTACTTAAGCTGCTTATGCCTCAAGTAAATTATCTTGATTTATACTTATTAAACTGCAGTAATTAAATAACTTTAACTAAGGACCCGTTTGGATTGTAAGTTACTTAAGATAAGTTACTTATCAGATAAGTAACTTATCTTGGTTTCAACTTAGGGCTTGTTTGGTAAAACTCATTTTCAGTACATGTCACTGAAAAAAGCTATTTTCAGTGATTTTTGTAGTTTCGTTTGGTAAATCACAGTTTCGTGTGGATTTTGATTGAAAATGTTGCATTTTTTTAAGTTGCCTTCTCCGAACTTAAAACTTAACACCGAATGTTGGCAATTTTTTAATGAAGAATCTTTAATTTTTTTGTAAATGACAAGTTCACCCTTTTAGAGAGGTAACTTCCACAAAAGCCTTCAAACCACTTAGAATGCGGAACACTCGACAAAGTTTGGTGGGCCCCATCATAACGTATGTGTTATATCCACACTGTCCATCCATTCTTTCGTATTATTTTAGGTCATGAGCCCAAAAATGAGGCAGATCCAAAGCTGAAGTGACCGTACCACAAAAGGCAGTGAGGACAGTGACGTCCACCGTTGAAACATTCCTAGGGATCACCATGATGTTTATTTTCCATCCAACCTGTTCATAAGGTCACATAGACTTGGATGAAGGGAAAAGACAAATATCAGCTTGATCCAAAACTTTTGTTACTCCCAGAAAGTTTTCAAGGATAGGCATTCAATCCCCACTGTTTTCTATGGTGTGATCCCCTTGGGCTTTGGATCTTCCTCATTTTTAGGGCTTGTGCTCTAAAATTATTTGACCCAATGAATGGACAGTGTGGACATAAAACATACATCACAACACATCATGATGGGCACACTACTTTGCCACGTCAACACGGTTCTGGACTTATGGAAGGGGCCCATAATGGGGAAGATTTCCAGCGGAAGCTTTGCTTCCCTTCTTGCGCTCGGATGCTAAGTGGGGCCCACTGTGATGTTTGTTAGAAATACACTCCGTACATCCATTTTGTGAGATCATTTTAGGACATGTGGAAAAAACTGAGGCGGATGAAAAACTTAAGTTGGCCACACTGAGAGGAAACAAGGATATTCACTAACCACCATTGAACCATTTGAATGGCCACAAAAGTTTTGTATCATGCTAAGTTTTTTGTTTTTTCACTTCATCCTAATGGAATGACCTTTTAAAAGGTTTGGATGGCATATAAACATTAAGGTGGTGATCAGGAAGGTTTCAATGATAGGCATTTCTTTTTCTAATTTTCCCTCTTGTGTGGCCAACTGCAGCTTTGGATTTTTTGCCACATGTCCTAAAATGATCTTAAAAAATGGATGGACAAGGTGAATTTCTTACAAACATCACAGTGGGCCCCACCTAGCATCCGGTATAGTAACATCCTGCGAAAGGCTTTGGCAGGAAAACGAGGAAATCCACGTCCGGCGGATTAGGTGTTACCCCAGCAACACGTCAGCGTCAGCAGGTGTTACCCTGACCATGACAACTGAACTTGGGACGCGGATTGGCTAGTGACCCTAGCACCTGCCAGAGGGGCTGGTGTCAAAGCTGTGTGGGCCCCACCATGATGTATGTGTTTTATCCACGCTGCTGTCCATCCATTTTCCCACCTAACTTTAGGGTATGGCCCCAAAAATAAGGCAGATCCAAATCTCAGGTGGGCCACACCACAGGAAACAGTGGGAATTGAATGTTCACCGTTGAAAACTTCTTGGAGGCAACAGGAGTTTTGGATCAAGCTGATAATTGTGTTTTTACTTCATCCAGGTCTGTGTAACCTTATCAACAGGTTGGATGGCAAATAAACATCATGGTGGGCCCTGGGAAGTTTTTAATGGTGGACTTTCAATCAACACTGTTTTCCTGTGGTGTGGTCCACCTGAGATTTGGATCTGCCTCATTTTTGGGCCCATGCTCTAAAATGAGGTGGAAAAATGGATGGACAGCGTGGATAAAACACATACATCATGGTGAGGCCCACACAGCTTTGACACCGCCCCCTGGCTGGTGTTCGGGTCACTAGCCCATCCGCGTCCCTGAACTTGACACTCACCTTGAAGTATGTGCTGTATATCCATGCGGTCCATCAGTTTTTCTAACTCATTTTATTTTATGGTCCAAAAAATAAAGTAATTTCCAATGTACCACAGTGGCGATTGAATGCCACCTTTAAAAACTTCTCGAAAGGCCACAAAAGTTTTGGATCATGCTGATATTTATGTTTTCCCTTTATCCAGGTTTGTGTAACCTTATCAACAGGTTGGATGGCAGATAAGCATTACGGTGGGCGTAGGAAGTGTTTACTAGTGAACGTTCAATGACTGAGGAAATGTATGATCCACTTAAAATTTAGATCTACTTCATTTTTTGCTACCATGCTCTAAAATGAATTAGGATAACTGATAGGTGAATTAGGATAACTGATGGGTGGCATGGATACACTACATATAAAGGTGGGCCCCATAGTCAGGGTAGCACCCACTAAGGTGCTACCCCCTCTCCACTATTCGTGGACTCGATTCAGTAGTGGCCCCTCGAATTGGTGTTGGAAAAGCCCTGTGGACCCACCATGGTGTCTGGTTTTATCCATATCATCCATCCATTTTTCCATATCACAAGAAACAGGAGGTGATTTAATACCTGGCTAGTAAAAACTTCTTGAGGTACAAAAGTTTCGGATGAAGCTGGTATTTGCATTTTCTCTTCATCTAGGCATGTATGACCTATTCAACAGGTTGGATGGAAAATAAGCATAATAGATTATAAGAAGTTTTTAATGATGGGTGTTTAATTTTATCTACTCCGCTTTAATTGTTGGGAAAAATATTAATTTTTTATTAGATTGGGCATAGGTATGCTAAATTTGGAGACATTGTAACAACGGTTTCACCCATACTCTACAAAAGATACATATTGAGGTAATGTGGGCAAATATGGCAAATTGTCAATTTTCAAACATTCGTCACTTATGTTTACTAAACAAGTTTTTGTAAAAAGGTGTTTATTTTCAGATATTTGGATTTTTTTTCCTACAAATTACCAAACAATTTTTTCAATACTTATAAGCACTAAAATTCAGCACTTTAAGTTTATAACACTTAAATTAATTTTCAGGCCTTATTTTCAGTTTACCAAATGGCACCTTAATTAGCAAATAAGTATGTTTAGTAAATAACATGCTTATAAACCAAAAGGTAAAAAAGCACGTTTGTTTCCAACATCATTACTCAAGTCTGTTTGGTCCCCGCATATCCACCATCCATCATTTGGGGCCAATCTTTGTTGTGGATAGTTCATTGTGTGGGCCCCGCCTTTGATATGGGCAGTACATCATGTGTGGCCCACCTTGGATGTAGGCCATTTGCACCGTTCTTTATGTAGGGCCCACCTTTGATGTTGGTCATCCATTAAGTGGGCCCACCATCAATATCCATTGCCCATCATGTGGAGCCACCTTTAATGTGGATCGTCCCGAATGTGGGGCCCACCTCTAATGTGGGCCGTCTATTATGCAGGGCCCGCCTTGGATATGGCCACCTCATCATTAGGGCCGACCAATAGGTGAGGTCAATGACCATTGTTTCCTGAGATGCGGTCTATTTGAGATTGGATTCTGTTTCATTTTTGGGATGGACCAACAAGGGTGGACAGGGCGGATTTCATGTGCATAACATGTGGCCCCACTACCCAGTGGGCCACTCAAAATTAGTTGGAAAAACCTATGAATGGCATGAGTAAAACGCATCATGCTGGGCCCTGGGAGGTTTCAACTATGTCATCATTATCACTGTTGCTTCCTAATGTGGGGTCCACCTGAGGTTTAGATCTGCCTCACATGCTAGCCCCACTCACGTCCAAACCAGATGGACGGCGCGGATCAAATATATTGCAGTGGGCCCAGCAAGCTGGATGGTCAATGTGGGCTGGGCAGTTGCCACAAAAATCAGAGCACCTAAGGACGAGCACCTCTTGTTTGGTAGTGAAAAAGTAAAAAGCAAAATAAAAATGCTGAAATACTTATTGATTTTCAACAAATAAGTAATGATCATTATTTATTAACCAAACTTATCTCAAATAGGTTCCTTAACTGCTGTCCATCAGCAAGAAAAGCAACTTACTTGGTGGTATCCAAACGGGCCCTAAAAAAAGTTACTTATAAGTGATCCTAAACCAAACTAACTTATCCTACTGCTGTAAGTAGAAAAAGTAACGTATTTGGTGGTATCCAAACGGGCCCTATAACAACGGAGGGCGATTGAGGACAGGACAGGTTTAGGACGGACCGCACCAAATCTGGCCTAGTCCTATATATATACACTACCTTATTATGGGGCTTACACCCACTATCCCAATCCCAATAAGACTTCATGAGGCCCATTCAGAGACTAGAGAAACATTAATCCTAACTAGAATCAAGCCCACTTCACATTGACTTTACGACAGGCTCATCAACCACATTAACGGTTGAGATAATATCCTGGACATGGACACTCTATGACTATCATTGAGAAGCATACCTCGAAGGTTTGAATTTTTACCTTTTCCCATAACAGAATCATGGAGGAGAGAATGATGAAGCTGCTGCGGCAGTATTGAGAAAGGGATGCTGCACGCAATGAGAAAAACAGATGGGAAAAAGTCTCATTCTACAACATTTGGTACAGTCGTTATCTAAGAGCGTTTTGGTACACTTGGAAAATACACCAAATTCCTTGGATTTAGGAATACACGGCCTACTGATATGAGCATTGATTTGGATCCAGAGTAGATGTTGGAGGCCCAAAAGAGTTCTTCAGTGCTCTGGCAAAGCATGACAGATGATGTGCAGGCACTTGCATTTGTACGCCTAGCATATATGTAACTCAAATTAACCCATCCCAATTAGAGTTACACATGCCCCATGTAATGAGTGGCTGCCCAACATCTATCCATCTCTGCCAGAGTATCAAAGTTTTTCCACGCCCAAAGGGTCAGCGACTTCCGATCTATGGAAGTTTTAGGTACCATCCAGACCATCCATCCATAGTGAGGCCAACGAATTGTGGGCCCCACATGTACTGAATCTGAGGCTAGGGAGCCATTAGTCTCCCAACAAGTCACAAGCTTGAACCAATGACTGAAACAGGAAGTGAGATAACTTCTCATTTCCAAATTACTACAGTCATGAAACTGCAGATTACCGTCGGGTGCAAAGAAACCTGAAAAATGGCAGTCTCGCAGTGAGAGAGCATGTACAAGAGCAGCAGCGGCGGATGAAGATCTTGACATCTGAATTCTATCTGGTTGATGCTTGGACCACCTCGGAAACACACTGGCATAATCTAATGATCATTGAATGGCATCCAGCTTTAAGGCCCTGGACCGCATCGAAGATTTGCGATGAGAGCAACGTTACTGCTGTTTGTGTATCCTGACGTCTGAATCTTCAGCTGAGATGGGAGGATCTCGGATGGATATATGGCACTGTTCAAAACAAACGATGCTGTCATCAGTTGGAGTCACTAGATCACGCAATCAAACATATATGGGTTTTTCTAACATCCACTGCATTAATGAACTATGTTAACAGTTGCTCGACAATGTGTTCAACCATCCAGATCGTCCAACATATAGTCTGACCCTTCAATAAGACTTGGTCCAAGCTTCACACAGATTGGATGCCCGGAACTTCCAATCGGTTGACCTTTTTGGCCATCGTGAAGTGTCCAAAAGTTAAGCCATTGATTGAATGGTTATGATAACCCAGTTGGTGTGGATTTTGATCTACATTCCATTCAATAAGTGGCCAACCAATTGGACGGTGCAGCTTCAATATGCATTCACCTTTCTGACTAATAGCATGATGTGTGAGATGTATAGTGTGCCCAATCACTACCACTCAATCTTTGCATGTATTCATGGATCCACACCATTGAACTGATGGCTTAACTCATCGATGAGCCACATCTAAAAATGGCATCAACAAGATGAACATAATTGCCAAATGTATACATATATATTATGGACAGTTGATAAGAACCTGAAACGCAATAAACTCAGGTGCTTAGAATCGTCCACTTGATAAGACTTTGGGGTTATAGCCAATCAACATGTGTCCCATCTACTGAGTGGCCTAGATTGACAAGCACAAAAACAAATGTGTCCAGTGAACAATAACATAGTTCACCGGTAAGGTAGGATTAGACATGAATTATAGAATATGTGATCAAGTATCTACTTAACCCAAGTACAATTTGAATACAACTTGCTGGTTATCCTAACCTTTCATACGATCGGAACATCTTGGATGGGAGATGTCCCTAAAAATTTTCCCATCAGGAACCTATCTGATGCTTTATCCATTAAATATGTAATGGGTTGTAGTTTTCAATTTTCCAGCTACCAATCAGATGGTTAGGATCATCTCAGATTGAAGATCTTGGAGCACGGCCAATCCGATGATAGGCCCACCAGATAACAACTTAGATTATCAAATGCTGGGTCGCGCTTGAAATGTTTTTGGATCAATAACAATAACTTTTGGTTCACCATCATTTAATACCACATGGATAACCTTAGTATTTGTCAATCTAAAAGAATGGAAATCCATCGTTGGTCTGAAAATACGACAACTCTCAGACAATGGAAATTGCTCTTGGATATCAAAAGACTGATTTCCAAGCAGAGTCTGTGACTTCAAACATTGCTTTGACACATACGTATAGTGGAAAACCAGGAAATCCTGTATGCCGCAAGACAGGACAGTCTCTCAATTAGAAATTTATGATTACTGGCTGGTGAAATATAAAATAGTATTGAACTTACCACTTCAGCCCACTCATGTCAAGAATAAGAGTCACCTTCCCGCCAGTCTTGAAATCAATGAAACATAGCTGCAGTTCAAGCTGACCAACTGCAGAGTCATGCCCATCATTAGTTCAACATCCATGAATGCATTGATATATTTAAACATGAGCATATTCCAGAGGTACGTGTGGCTATGCAATACTAGTGCTGGCTGGCACTTGCAATGCACATGGGGAGAGGAAAATGGTGGGAGAGAGGATAGGTGAAGGGACACAATCCCCAAACAACACCTGTTGTATGCAGCAGGTAAAACACCTAAGCTCTGTGGGCCTACTTGTGCGCTTGACTCTCACTCTTCCATCCATTGAGTGGATACTCCTAGGTTCACTGTACAGTCCAAAAACTCAACCAGATACAAAACTCAGGTGGGCCACACCATGGGTAAAAAATTATGCCTACAACCTCTATGTTAATACAGGGTGGCCAACCTATGTTGTGGATTGAGCTGATTTGGCCCCAGGGCCTAACCTAGAAGGGCGCACCTGATAGACAGAATGGATGTAACACACAACATGAAGACCCCACAGAGCTGGGGTATTTACCCATTGCACACAGCAAGTGTCATAGAGGATCTGACCTGAGGTGAAGGCAGTCCTAAAAGTTAGGTTGATTTTAATAAGCTATCCTATGGTAGTTCACCATGGTAAACGAAGAAGAAAAGAGAAGATGACCAGAGAGAAAGCAACAATAGCCAATACACAGAAAGAAAAATAAAAGCAAATACATACATAAATACATACCAGTGTTTTTTGTAGCGCTCTTAGCATAGCATGTAGCGTTCGCTACATAGCGTAGCGTAGCTAAAACATTACATAGCGTATGTAGGTAGCGTAAGCTACAAGGCATGTAGCGTAGCGTGTAGCACAGGTAGCGTATGCTATGTGAAATCTCCTTTTTTTAAGTGTTTCTTCTATGATAGTTCAACACCTATTTTAAAATGGAGGTAACTCATCCCCATCACACATAGCACTACAATAGATCAATCCAGACCATCTAAATTGTGGTCCAGATCATGGATAGAGCACCTTGATCAATCCGGACAATCCAAAGTGTGGTCCATATCATGAATTTGTGGTGTTTCAATAAATTAATATTAAAAAAAAAAAAGAGGGCACACTTAGAGATGTTTAAAGGCAAAGAGACAGAGAGATTTTACATGAAAATATGTGGTTGAAGATCCAGATTCACAGTCAAGAACTCATAGGAACTACGCATTTTGTAAATTTTATCATATTTTTATATTATTTTAATTTAAAAATATTAAGTATCGTGTAGCTTACACTCCACTCTATGAAGCTTATCCTACATGCTATAAAGGGTCAAACGCTACACTACGCTATATGCTACACGCTCACATACATACATACATGCATACATACATATATAATCACTATTATTGCGCTATATTCTAGGAAATGATTATACCTAACTTTACATTGGCTACTCACATACTACTGGTACTAGACTTGTATCTAAGCCATTTCTAGTGGTGAAGCTAGAGAAGCACTAGTCTCTTATTCACCTACGCATTAACACTGCCACGTGTGAAAAGAGCCTTTTGAAGATAAATTAACAAAGAAAGAAAGAAAGAAAGATCCCTTTTCAACTAATACTCAATGTACAACGAGATGTTTCTAACAATACTAATATTACAACTCTTTATTTGGTTGCTTTCCACCCTGGCTGCTTGTGTGGATATGAGTTCACCAGAATTCAAAACAATACCACCATAAAATTTAATGCATTAGTTCGGTATATGCCACAACAGCACCTACCTGTGGCAGGCCCAACCCTCCAGCAATGGATCTAAGTAGGTGCTGACTCTAACAAGAACCTTTGGATGAATTCCCATCCACCTGTCCCTTTTGACAACGATAAATGCTGATTGAACTCATTTCTATTTTCTATCCACGAATTCTAAAGGGGACAGGCAGAAAATATTTTGACCTTCTGGAGCTCAACTCACACTCTCACAAGCCATGACATGTTGGGCCATGGTCCAGAAACCAGGCCAATTAGATGATCCTAACCACTCAACCAGAGCAGGGCCAATAAATGTATGGTAAGTCATCTTTTCCTAGAACCAAGCTCTTTGGATCATCCAAAGGCCTATGTTTGGACAGTGACCCATTAATGGTGCAGCCCACTAGATGAATAGTCTGGATATTGTACAAGAATACAGCAGAGTAACCTGTAGCCCATTTATCCATGCCTATACGAAAGAATAATAAGAACCAGGAAGAATATCTTACCACAAGGAGATTGAAAGCTGGTGCTGACTAAATTCAGAAGTTCCATTCGTGCTATCTGTACTTCCTCGACCACATCTAGTAGATTACCCAATAGGAAGCTGGTTGCCTGCATCAACAGCAAACCCAGAGATGAGAAGTATTGTATTGTGAACCTCTACCCGGCTGTGCATAAACATAGTCAAACAATAATTTTAAGCAGGTAAGAGAGTTGCAGCAACAAAGTCTTGCGTATATGCAAGAGCTAGATCACGAAGCGCATCTACCATACCATTTCGTAATGTTGGTGACTTATCCACCATACACAGTACATGTCCATCAATTCAGAACATCTAAATCATGGGCCCCATTGTTGCTAGAAAATCACACTTAACTGTCCAAATGGAGGCCATCAAATGGACAGTTAAAAATATAGTCAGCAGGCCAAATTTAATAGTCACCATTAGATGGGTCAGATTGCCCAATCAGTCCAGTTTTCAAGATATGCTCCATCGTTAGTTGCACAAAGTGGAAGGGATTCACGTGCAAGAGCAGGGAAGCATCAGTTTTGAAATGTTAGCAAGTTTAAGAGCCTTGAAAGCGGGAGTTGGGAGCCAAAGTGCAAGTCTGAAGCAGGACCGGGGCCCACGATTAGGACATCCACAATGATGTACATTTATGCGTGAAGGGTAGATGATTCACCCCCATTTAAGAAACGGTTCAAAATGCACATGAGATTCAGCTCTACTTGAAATCTCATATTCATCATTATCTAAGCCTTATCCCAACTAATTGGGGTTTACTACAAAATCTTGTTCCACTATTCGACTCTATCATGGACAATATCCTCAGTTAAACTATAGATCATTAAATCTTATCTTACTACCTCCACCCACAGTCCTGTTGGGCCTTCCCCTTGCCCTTTTAAATCCTTCAGCTTGAACCGACTCACTTTTTCTAACTGGCACAGTTCTTGGTGTCCGTTGCACATGACCAAACCATCTAAAGTCTACTTGCCTTCCATCTTTTTACCTATTGGTGCTACTACTAAGTTCCGTCGAAGGCATTCATTACTTACAATATCATACTATGATGTGAAAATAGAAACTACATAAGGTTACTGGTTTGCGAACTCAGTCAACTTCCCAACATCATAGGTACTGTCATCCAATCTATCCAACTCTAAACATCTGGGAGTTCAAAATCAGATTCATGAGAAGAGAATTAAGCATTCTGCTTTTCTTTTCAGGACTATAGAATTGCTAAGACAAGAAAATCTCCCTATTTTACAAGGTGGGCTTTCTTTATATAAACCTCTTTCTTTCTTAGTAATTAATAGTCACTTTATTAGAAACTAAAGAACAAATGAATGAGGCAAAACCAAATGTTTTCATCATGAGAGACAGAGCAACGGTATAATAAAAGTGAGGATTCAACAGCCCTTTTACAACAATGAAAGCATCCCCTATCCAGTTATCCAGGTTTATCCATTCAAGACTCCTGTAACCCCGACTGCTACATGTGTTACGTCTAGGGGTAACAACGGGCTGGGCCCATTAGGTTCTAGGTTCAAGCCTGATATTAGTCAGACTTGGGCCTGTAATAAAGCCTGCGGGTTCAGGCGATTTTGAGTCCTGATTAATAATGAGTTGAACTTCCAAAAAAATAAATGAACAAATAAATGAGAAATGCCCATTTGTAGTGTTACTGGAAGGGTAGGGTCTGATATTAAATGCCCGATTACTAAACAGTCCAGGGCCGTAAGTGGCCACTGTCAGCCAGAGTTAGGTATGTATAACTAGTTTTTCTTTGTTAAAACGTAAAGATGGGCATGCAACAAAAGTATGAATTAAGTACAAGATAAAGCTTACTTCTGTCACTTGACGAAAACTTTTTGAGCTTCCAAGCCAGTGGTCATTCTTTGCATTGAAAACAAACTCAAATGCCGTAGACACATCCATATTTGGAAAAGTCTGTTTGCCAAGACAGATGGTTACAATATCAAAATGGAACACTGAAATACGAGGCATGCTGTTATGAGCAAAATAAGTCACTACCTTCGTGATGTTTGCATCATTCAAAAGGTTGAAGGAGATTATACTTGAAACTGGACCATCATTTGTTGTGGACCTGACAATTTCGAAGTATAGAAGAATTGAAAAACAAGTAGTAGTAGTAGTAGTAGTAATTGATGAAGAGCTGGAAAAATGGTTCAATTTTTCAGGGAAATGATATACACACCCTTGTGTTTTTGATACATGAAATCATTCCTACTACTGGAATTAGAGAAGTACAAATGTACATTGTTCATTTATTCAAGTAACAAAAGTAGAAAAAATGTAACTACCAACAGAAACTGGTGTAGATATCAGTTTCCATATGTTTAAAGAAAGATAAATCATCAAACCTTTGGGATAGGAGACTGCAATAGTTGAGAACAATGTTCCAGTGATCATCCTTTCTCCCTATGTCATCCAATACCCATAACTGATGCAATGTCACAGAATGCAAACAGGTGTCAACTATCAGTGGCATAAAACATTTTTTTGTACAGGATGTAATACCATAATCAAAATATGGATACCTTCAGGTATTGGTGAATAAGCATGCAACGATTTCGCTTCTGCAATTGATCATTAACTAATGCTACTGTTTCATCATAGTCTGGGTCTCCTCTTAACTTACAAGCAGAGTGGAAGTATTTGATTACATTTTTTACTTTTTCATCTAGCACTCCGAGCTCTTTCCTCATCGCAGTTACCTTATGATGTGCATCCTGGAAAAGCAATCCATCAACCACATTGACAGTACTCATTCAATTTATAAGAGATGGCTTTTGACAAGCTAATACAAAAGTTAATTAATTTATTAGAGAGGTTCCAAAACATCGAGGAATTTGAGCAAACTGACCACTTACAACATGCCAATCAAAATGAGATCAGGACGGAATAAAAGATAATGATGGATCATGTGAGGTCCAAGCATCAATGCTGAGGAGAAAGAACAAAAATCACCCTTATAGCAAGATGCTGTAAATGAAGTACAACTCCATATCAAATGTTCCCTAGAAATGTGAAAGCACTAGCCACTAGTTGTTTCCATAACAAATGTCACTAGTAAAAAACCCATTGTGTGAACTATTCATAATACAGGAGCCATCTTCTGAATCTCACACGCACGCACGCGCGCACACACACACACGTGTGCCTAGGCGCACCTGCCACCCAAAGAAGTTTTGAGATACACATATATGAACCTCAAAATAAGGAAAAATCAGGTATTTTAACACTCATCAAAGGTGGAAAAAATAAAACGGAGATAAACTCTCTTTGAACACTTTTTTCCATATCTTTTGGATCAAAGCTTTGATTTATGAAGAATACCTCTCCCAAATTTCTAAGACTTGTCATGGACTCATGAGATGTTCTACTTGATTTTCTTTCTTCTATTAGGGCACGTGTGCCATTGCTTCTAGCAAGTGCAAAATGGATTCCTAATAAACAAATTTGTAATTGAGAATTGCTTATGCAAAAATAAACATGATCAATAAATATGAATAAGAAAGAAATAATGTCTTGCAAGGAATTGCCTTTGATGTTTAAAATAAGACTAATCATGTTTGGATCATGAGTAGGAAAAGCAATTAGTTACTTAGTCAACATATTAAAATTTTCATATGAAGAGTGGACCCCACAGCACGTTTCAGCTTCTATAAATGTACTTAGTGGGTGCCAAGAAAGTCATAAGTGGGTCTGTCATTTAGATTATCAATGGATTTCATAGACATGATTAATGGGTCCCAGAAACTTGTTGGTGGGTGTAGTGAAGGTGATAATTAGGTCCCAAATAGGTGATCAATGCTTAGACCTTTTCTAGTATACTCAATATGGACCATCCATTATCCCAAACACTAAATGGATGGTTGTGATCATCGATCAAGGTGATTTGACAAGGCTTGGTAATTGAATGTGTGCCCCCACAAGATGTACAATATATATTATCAATCATTCCTTTTCTAGCATAGTAAACCTATATCATCCATTTACATACCCATTGATCAAATGGCTAGGAGCATCCAATCAAAATGATTTGAGAAGGATGGGCCATCAAGGGTGTGCCCTATATGATGGACAATCCATATGAATGATTAGACCTTTTCACGAATAATCAATATGGACGGTCAACATGTGATTAAATCTATCAATCAAAGTGATTTGAGAGGGATGGGCGGTCAAGGGTGGGCCCCACACAATGGATGGTCCGTATCAATGATAGGACCCTTTCTAGTATAATAAATATGGACCATCAATTTCCATAAACCGTTGATTGATTATTATGATCATCAGATAGGGATGGGCCATAAAGGGTAGGTCCGACATGAAGAACAGCCCACATTAATGATAGGACATTTTCTAATATTATCAATATGGATCATTCATTTGTATAGCAATTAATATGATGGTTAGGATCATCCAATCAAAGCAAGTTGAGAGGAATGGACCATAATGGTGGGCCCCACACGATTGATAAATACATATCAATGATCGGACATTTTCTAGTATTATCGATACGGATCACTCATGTCTGTAGCCATCGATTGGATGGTTAGAGACTGAATGCACAACAAAATCTTGATGCCCCAGATTAGTTGTTACGTGCCTGTGTTGTGTTAGCATAGCAATGACATAAAGCAAGTTGACAGCATTCAAACCTAATGGTGCTTTCTAAATTCCAATTAATTCTAACACATTTTTAACCATTGTCATCTCCAAACAAGTATTAGAAAATTTATAATGACAATCTAAAATTGGTGGAAAAGAAATACAATGAGAGCAACCGTTGATATGTTTCTCAAACACCTGTTAGAGATGAGCATTAGATGACGCTTGGCCATGGAACATTCAGTAGTCCTAATAAAACATAGAAATGTATCCATAGCTAAGATCTTTTTCCATTGATAGCTCAGGATCTTTCTGCAAACCTGATTATCACTGTTAGATTTGGTTGAAAGATATTGAACATGTCTCTCCCTAGTTTGAGCATCTTGTGTACCAGGTACTTGATTTCGCAATGTATTAGATTGGATATTCCGACACTCCTGAATCCCCAACTGCAACTGCTGTACATTTTTCTGCATACCAAAAGAGAACGGTCAACTGGTAAACTAAATGCAAATTTCAGAATCATGAAACACATGAATGAGAAGAAATTACAAGCAATCTGTCTCGCTTCACTTGTAGCAGCTGCAACTTTGCCCGTTCATACACGAGCATATGCTGCAACCATGTCGCATCAACCACTCTGCACCATCAATAACTGATCAGGATTGGCATTTGTCATGTTAAAACAGGGGTTCAAGCCATCACTTGCAGTAGGGTTCAAGCCCTAGCTCAATGGTAAACAGGGCATGTATCAAGTATCAACATATGAGGACTCGGACTCAGGCTCAAGCCTTACCTACCTATCAAATAATAATAATAATAATAATAATAATAACAACAACAACAACAACAATAATTTGTCATGTTAAAGAAGACCTTTCCCTGGTTCATTTCTACAAGACAGCTTAAGGCTGCATTTGGATGTACCCTGAATCACAAGTCAATTGAATATTTCAATGAAATAGAAAGTCATCCACTCGCTTAGGTTGGCACAGAAAGATTGAAGCACATCAAAAAGGATTTGGCATTTCCTCTATTCTCGTAATTATTTGGTATTTCCTCTATCTCCAGTGTAATGATATTGGAAGTATTTAATCCAACATAAGAGGCATACAATATTAATTTGGGCAGAAAAGCATCCCATGCATCCCGCATATGGAGGTTCATCCAAATGAAACCTAAAAGAGCAAATGAAAAAGAACTTCGCTTTCAAAACAAGTTTAAGAATATCACCTTTGTTGTTGCAAGTTATCCGGATGATGATGCATTTTCTGTAAACAGAAAAGTCAGCAAATGCTTTGGTATTAGCTGCAGACAACTCAGTTCTATGAATTTCCATATCCTTAGTGAAGAAGCAATTGGCTAGGAAAATTTGTTTAGTTGAAATTGTAGAGTAGAACCCAAGACAGAGACATAAACGCTCATCTACCTGACCTGAGATTTAATTTCAGTGCATAACTTCTCAAACTTTTTAGCTTTCTGCAGGTCACCCATCATATCTTCCAGTATGCCAATCTACATACAAGAACAAATTTCAGGTAGCATGTGCAAAAAACAACGAAGAAACATTGCATTAGACACTTGTCAAGACTCGTAAGTAGCTAGAGATGTATACAGTGAACAAATTCTGGCACAAACAGGCCTCCATATCCTATGTTCATGATCTAAGAAGCCTTGCTTGTTTAATGAGAAGAGATAATCTTATGCTTAGCAAAAGGATAACAAATAAATAAATAACAAATAATACCTCCTGTGTACTGAGTTTATCAGTTGATGTTGGTAACAGTTGTTCTGTTGCTGCAGAAAATTTTGAAAAAACCTGCAAGATGAGAAGTTGCCATTTACAGAGGCCCCAACAAAACTAAATATTATGAAAGCAAAATCTACATGAAAAGCAATAAACATTTGAAGCTACCATGGAACGAAGCAATTTATAATACACTTACATCACTCCAATGCTTTGGAGATGCTTCACCGCCAATTTTGTCTGGCTCATTGCTGCTTACCACATGATCCTCAGAATGAACTCTTGAGACACTGCCTCCCACTTTCGCCACAACTTTTGGCCTCCTTTTGATCCTTCCAATGCCATTCCTCTGTTCTTTCTCCACAGATGAAATTTCCTGACTGCCTTTCCTTCTAGAACCGTCAACTTCAGGTATGAACAATGATCTCTGTAAAATATGGAAACTTTTGCTACCAACATTATGGTCATGTTCCCCCAAGCCTTGATGCACTTCAGGGGAGACGGTATCCTTCCGAGAAAGGGGCTGCGGGGCATCACCTTCTGTCAGACGATAGATCTCTTTCCAAGAGGCACTTTGAACTACTCCTACCAAACCCTGCATGCTAAAGTACTGTAAGTTTCTTATACTGTCAAGTACCAACAACCATCTTTAACCATTCTAAAACCATGAGCTTGAAACTTGGTGATCAGACTTGGTACTCAGCCAAGTTATGAGGTTTTTCTGTAAGACACGTACCACATTTATATAAAATTGAGGCCCAAAAACTCAAGTGGCTTTTCCATCCACCAGGTGAATTGTTTTTTTTGCAAAACATTATCCTTTAGAGCATGTTTGGATTCATGGAAATGAAAGCAAAAGGAAACATTGTTTACCATGAAACTAACTTTCGATTGTTTGTCAAGCCTTTCTTTGTGGAATTTGTCAGAAACATCATTTCCCATTTTCCATCTTCGTTGGAAATAAACAAATTTATTCTCCCACCTCCACCCCTAAGAAAGCATTTTCCCACAATGGAAGGAAAATGGGTTTCTCAACAGTTAAACCCAAATGCATCACCACCCATCTTCAAGCACTTCACATGTGTCACGTCCCAATGTGCCACATGAGTCATTGTCCATCTTTCGTTATGCCCCGCATTGCCAATGTGCCACTACATCTTCTCTTGCACCCTACATGTGCAAAGCGTCCCAAAAGTGATAATGTGCAAATGTGCCACCATCCATCTTCTCTTACACCCCACATGTGCTAATGTGCCAAGTGAACACCATTCATCATCTCTTGCTCCACACATGTGTGAAGCACCCCACATGCACCATTGTGACACGTGCTATCATCCATCTTCAATCGCTCCAAATATGCCACATGTGGCCTTGGTGCAATGTTCACAAGTTATGCCATCTAGTTTTAAGTGCCCTCATGTCAAATGTGCCAATCTGTGTCTTGTGCAGTGTTGTTAAAATCGTACAATTTATGATTCGAATCGTATCATACACTCGTACGATTCAAATCGTACAAGTGAATCACAAATCCCATTGAATCATACGATTCAAGTTTTTCACATGAAAACTAGAAGAGTCCAATTAAAAATCTTCTTTTTTCATTTTCTTTTTTTTTGTTTTCTTGCAATTGTTTTTAGGGATTTCTCTTTAAAGTGTATTTAGGCCCACTCTCATTAGAAAAACACATATTTTGCAACTTTTAAAAGATTTTAGGGACTTTTGGAGCATGTGGGGCTAAGAAATCTCAGAGAAAAAAGTTCTCACATATTTTCATTGTTCAACGGAATCAATTGCAATTTTACTGAATTTTTCTGAATAGTGGGGGGAGACCCCCCCCCCCCCCCCCCCCCCCCCCCGCGGCGCTTGTCGGGGTGCACTTAGAGATCTAAGGAAACACAATCAACACCACCTACATTAGAATATCTCATCTTTTCCTTGTTTAATCTTTTTTTTTTTCCTTTCTTTAATTTTTTAAATAAAATATCATTTGGCTCATGTCTTTTAACTTGATTATGATATGATACAACACAATGATACATTTATACAAGGATACAGACATATAATTAATGACGAGAATCATGTTATGGTTAAATTGTTTTTTTAGCATATTCATGAGAAAATGGATGAGTAATACGTTTTTTAAAGTTTTCTGATTTATTTATAATTTTTTTGTATTTTGTTATGATATATTTATGAAAATCTGAAAAATCTTACGATTTACGATATAATACGATTCAAACCCGATTACGATTCACGATACGATTTACGATTTGACAACATTGGTCTTGTGTAACATGTACCACAATATAGCTTCAAGCACCTCACAAGTGCCACAAGTGCCACAATTAAGCTTCAAGCGCCCACATATGCCACGCATGCCACTATCCTCTTCAAGCATACCACATGTGCCACATTTGCCAATGTGGCATACGCCAGTAACTACCTTGAAATTTTTTCAAAGATTTTTTTTTTTTTTTTTTTTGCCAAACAGTTGAAAAACAAACAAGGAAAACAATATTTCATTTCCCACAGTTTCCTGGAAATAAGGTTTCTCAAGAAACATTATGATGTGGACATCAATGGTTCACCATTTAGAGTGTGCCAGAGGAGGCAACGTCATAGATCGAGTGTTGGAGCAGATGAGCTGATGTGGATGAACGTCGGGCCCATTAGACCCATTTCCTGACACGTTACGAGTGCGTGAGTTGCAGGATCGCCCAAGAGCATCATAACCGCAGGACTGTGGAGTGGATTTACTTTTAGACGCTTTTCTGTTTATTTTCTTATTTCTAGGCGTTTTACTGTCATTGTTTAGATTAGGCATTTTTACGTTATTTTTTTTGTTTTCAGGCACTTTAGTGCACTTTTTATTTTCGTGGCTTATATCTACTGTGAGAAACCCTATTTCGAATTATTATTAAATGAATAAAAAACGAGTGTTTTCTTCCTCTTTCTTCTGAGAGACTAGGGTTTCAGGATTGGCCCTTAAGGTGTTGAGGATTCCACCCGGAGTTCTTATTTTCTCTTCTTTTATTCTTCAAGGTGCGTTGAAGGTAAGATTTTTTTACTTCATAATCCGTACTTTCTATCAACTCATTGTTTCTCAACCTATTTTCATCCTTTTTCTGAACTCTCTCTCTCTCTCTCTTTCTTCTGAGAGACTAGGGTTTCAGGATTGGCCCTTAAGGTGTTGAGGATTCCACCCGGAGTTCTTATTTTCTCTTCTTTTATTCTTCAAGGTGCGTGGAAGGTAAGATTTTTTTACTTCATAATCCGTACTTTCTATCAACTCATTGTTTCTCAACCTATTTTCATCCTTTTTCTGAACTCTCTCTCTCTCTCTCTCCCCCCCCCCCCCCCCCCCCCCCCCCCCCCCCCCCCCCCCCCCCCCCCCTACGATCGGAAAAGACGGATGCTTAGCCATGAGAACCGAATCCAAACTTGACTGTGGACTAGTTTATGCTAGATCTGGGATATCCTCATATCCCTAGATACTCCCTATTTTATGATTTTACGTGATTCTTATGCTAAGGGATATGATCCAGACGGACGGATCTCATCTCTGTGTTGAGATTTGTTAGTTTCCTTTAATTGAAAACGGTTAGTTGTTAATATTATTATTTGAATATCTTCCAACTGAATATACTTGCATCTAGGGTTAGGTCATCGTATGCCCCTGCATCACATTATTTCCTTTCCTATGCTTTCCACAAATCCAAACAGTCCCTTAGAAAATGTCTTTCTTTTAAATTTTTATATGACATATTACTACAAAACTTGAATATCAACTTGAACCGATCACCAACCTTTTAGAAGGATCTACTCAGTCTGATGATTGGATTTTTTTTATTTTATTTTAAGATAAAGGGGACAGACCAATTTACAAGCCAATTTCTTTTTGCTTCTTTTTTTTTCTAGGACCCCCAGCTCCACATTAAGCCATTAATATTCTGGAGGCAGAGTTATACAGAACTGAAAAGAAGGCACATGATCATGAGTAACAAGAAGAGAGATGAATAACCTTTCCAGATTCTGTTTGGGTTGCCATCTTTCTAGGAGACCTCTGGAGGAGGAGACTCACAAGAGGAAGCGTTCAGCTGCCTTTCGGGCGAGAACATCTCCCCTAACTTAGCTTGGTCCATCCTTCTTTGGAAGTTCCTGTCTTCGCTAAAAGAGTGAAAGTTCAGGGTAACTCCACTACCCAAAGGAGTTTGGTAAGAACCAGTAGCATCCAATTCCTTTTGCAAGTCAGGGAGAAAGGACTCCATGTATTCTCTTTCTTTCCGTTTACCAATACTTCTCAATACACTAGAGTAAATATTGGTCAAGGGCATTGTGGAATATTCTCTATTCTCTTGAGCAATGAACTTGACTCAACAATGCCTTCAGCTGTTGTTGTCAAAAGACCCCCATTAGCTCCAGTCCTTGCATCTTCCATTTGTTGCCTCGGGCTGGATACAACAAGGCTATCGGTCAGCCTCTGCTTTTGAAGTCCTTAGAAGAATTCCCTTCAGTCCTCCTGATGCAGATGTTTTCTGGTCCAACCTTTTGATGGCAGAGGAGACAATATTATTAGAAGTAGCAGCTACTTGCTTAATCTCCTGCTCGGCTGTTGCCTGTATCTGTGGAGAGTGGGTTAAGGGAGTTGACATGGTTCCTTCAATGGGATGGGAAAAAATCAAGGGTTGCAGTTCCCTATCCTTTTCTAACCCAGAGACCTCAAAGGATGAAACAGATGCTGCAGTCAGTTTACTATTTTGGCCATTGGAGAAGGTACTTGTACCCGTTTGCGTTTTATGTTCTCCGTCATGCAAGTTGGCTCTGCTGTCTCCACTCTGCCTCGATATTACAAGCTTCTCTGGAATCTCACTGCTGGAGGCATGCGTTCCAACTGCAATTTCCGCTGTGGTGTTGTTTTCAGCAGTATCTAATGAGTGCCTCTCTACACCAGCAACAGAAACATCAACAGCTTTCTGTCTAGGATCTTCAATGTTTTCATCCAGAGTACCCTCAAATATACAGGGCTTATCAGCAAGACCTAACAATGATGGCTTGGAGGTTTCAACTTCAACTTCCTGTCTTTCAAAAATCTTGAATTTTGAGATGCGGTTCTTGATAGATGATATGATCCCACCATTTCTCATATTTTCATTATTTAGAGGAGAATGGGGTTCTTCTCTGACAAAAGGACTAGACATCCATTCACAGGTGAATGAAACACCAGTATCATGAAATAGACGCTCACGTTTACTGCGCAAAGAGCATACCGATTCTGGAGATGGAGCTTGAGGGTCCTGATCAGCATTCTGACCATAATCAGGAGTATCTCTCTTTCCCTTTGGAGACACTGCTAATCTTTCCAGATTGTTTGAAGGGGTTGAGGTCGGAGTTTTTGTCACAGGTACAAGAGAATTAGTTGAAAAATAATTACTTTCCCCTGTTTTATCTCCGATGTAACCTCTACATCCACAATCATGTTGCATGATCAGGTCTGTTGAGAAGTTTTTATCCAGAGATGAGAAGGTGCCAACTTTTCCAGCAGAGCTAAACGTGGATTGACCTGCTTCAGGTGTATCTTTGCATGATTCCTTTTCCATGCAAGAAAACGTGCCCTGCAGTTGTAGTAAAGTGTTAACAAGTATTGACCATTGTCCCAACACCTTAAAATCTAGGTGAGGGGCTCAAAGAACTCTTATCTAGAGAAAATATGCAATTTCTATTTAACCCATGCTACTTGATCATGCATTGATTATCGAACATCCTGACGAAACAACTACTAACATGTCAATTGCGTCACATGGTGCAGAAGGACAACAAAAGAATGTAATATAATAAAAAATTAAAAAAAAAGAGGCATTAAAATAGAATGCAATCAAGGCTTCAAATATGAAGTGTCCCATGCACTGCTTTAAAATGAGAAAATGAGGCAGTCAACTGTTTTGTGAATCATTGTAGCAGCTAATGTCTGACATAAAATGCTAAGCATACAACACCTCGCAAACAGATGCAGGGAGCGAAATTTCCACCTTTAAGAACAAACATGCTTACAGGATGTGTAATGTTTAGTCTACAGTTGCATGAAGCAAAGCGGCAACAGACTCAGGTGCAAAAGAGTGTTTGTTTCATAATGTAAACAACTATAAATCCGTAGGAAGGAGAAGTGGGAGTCCGAAACGCAATTCGAAGTGGCAGTGGGAGTCCGAAGTGTGATTCAAAGCGGGAGCAGCACTAGTTAGAATGATCCTGCAACTAAGGACTTCAAACTGAATAAGAACTGCTTCATATAACAGACAGAGTGTATTGCCTAAGATTTTCAAAGAAGAACAAGACCATGCATGAGGAATATGAGAAACATAAAACAGAAACATTAGGCTGGGTGATTATCTCCCTTGAGTCGGAGGCTGCAACTGGGAACCCTGCATCATAGTGTTTCTTTCTTCTTCTTCTTCTTCTTTTTTGGGGGGGGATGGGGGGGAGGGTTCTAATCTTGCTTTCCACATGGAAGTGCCATCTCTCTGTTTGCATGTCAGAAGCCACTTTATTTTGAATGTTTGTAATGAAGAATAAGCTTTGTTTTATGAGTGATTGACTTCCAAAGCAGCAATTACCTCCCTTTGACCATTGCAATGACTAATCTTCTTTATCAGTGCATTTCAACCAACACGCTTCTTTAACAGTCATTTCAACTTCAGCATTATTTTATATTTTAACTGAGGGGTACTGCCCCTAATTTCTTTTGAACTTGTGGGAAAGATAGAGGGGACTCAGAGGGAATTTATTAGATGGCTACTTTCTTCACAGATGTTTGGAGGAGCTTAAGAGGAGCACCTGAAATTTCAATAGTGTGGAGTCTAACATCAGAATTGTGAGCAGGGCGTTGCAGAGGCAGCCAAAAGAGCACTTTTAAGACACATATGATGGGTGTCTGTGTCATGACTCAAGCCTTTTGCAGTTTCATGTTAATTGGTCCAAGACATACATGGAACACTCGCCTCCCAACGTCCATCCGGTCTAATGTTTCCACGACTAGCAAAGTGTGTCTAGGCAATGGAAGATACAGCAATGTACAGTGGTAGCAGATGTACATCAGTGGGCCTTTCATAACTTCAATAGTTTCTCCCCACTTGGAAGGTTGTGGCCACCTTCAAAGATACTTTTTGATATCCTTAGCAGATTGCACTCTTTTAGGTTCTTGGACGCACACAATTGAAGCCATGTTGCCTGTGAGCTGGACAATAGGATCCCATCTTTGCTGAACTTTGGAGCTTACCTGGGTAGTTTTTTTTCTTTTAAAAACTCTGTAACTTTACAGTTTTGACGTTTATAAATATTCCTAGTTGACCGAATGAAAGAAAGAAACCCCAAAAAGGAAATACAAAATGACTTGGAGGCTGTTTCAATTTGAAAACTGTAAACAGGTACCGGAAAGAAGCAACGAATATAAATCAAATTCATGGCAAAGCTAAATGTTTCAAAAAGACATAAAAGAGAAAGTCCGACTTTCTCACCTAATTCATCTCACTTTCGGGCTCACCATTTCGTTTACCATGTAGGAAGAGAGGCAAATGAGATGGCCAATTTGTTTGCCAAAAAGGGTGTTCTCTGGCCCTGTATCTATACAGGGGATTCATTCCGCAATACTTGATGTTTTACAAAATTTGAGTTACTTAAAAAGTATATTTTAAGAAAACAGGAAGCCTTTCCTAGTAATATATTCCATGAAGACATGCATAACAGCATATTTGGTAAATAAAACAGCCATACAAATGCAAAACTGAACTCGTTGATTGTGATCAACCAATGTAATAGACTATTCGATAGCTCGATTGTAATCAACCTATGTAATAGTCTATTACATTGCGCCTGTGGGAGTTATATGCTCTCATTGCTGGTACCAGCCCGGATAAAGGAGGATTGCATTAGGTTGGCAGGCGGTGTCGAACTTATGCATTAAACTTCCAACATGAATCCAAACAATATGAAATACCTATGGCCCTTTATAGAGTGGAATGGCGGAAAAGGATTCCATGCATACGACCCTAATTAGTTGGAATAAGGCTTAGATGATGATGATGATGATGACGACGACGATGATGATGACCAATGGAAACCTAACATAAACTCCGTTTACTCACAAATAGAGCCCTATATCATATCTACATTCCAATGTTTTGAAATAATGCAGTGTCACAAGAGCCAAGAGGCAACAAATTTCTCACCTCAGTCAATTCACTGTGCATCTGGTTCTGATGTCCAATGGCTCTATCGTCTGGCAGAGTCAGTTTAGTAACAGATGACTGGCAGATCTTATCAATACTCATGGTCCTATAACCACCATCTACATCACACGATTTATTGCTGGTATCAAAAGGCACCTCAGCTGGTACAGTGTCCCCTTCAATACTGTGTTCTTTTGCATTGCCAGAATTCTCTAGATCCATAAGCTTGCTCCTATGCTCAAATGTTGAAAGCTTATTGCCAGTGTTTGGAGATATGGGTGAATTTGTTACATTGATTTGATTAGAAATGGAGACAAGCTGCACATCCTCCTGACCTTCGGACAGCAAAGCATCCAAACTGGGAGACAGTCTTCCATAATTGTATTTGTTTGGGTTTTCAACTACCAAGCTCATATCATTGGAATCGCCACCGCCACTAGATCTTCCATCAGACATGGATTGGGGGATCAGCTTCTTAACACCAGTAAGAACCATGAAACTTCCAGCATTCATAGGCATGGAATCTCCAGTGGCTGTCTTTTCCTCAAATGCAAGATGTACCCCAGTTGGCGTCTTGAAGTTTCCTCCGGAGTTGTTCAATCGTTCATCTGACTGCATGAGACTACGAAAATGCAAAGAGAATGCCGTGGAATCCATAGTAACATCCGGATTATCATCTGAGGTAGCAGACTCGGTGGATAACCGTCCTGGTCTTATAAAACTTGCCGATACAGGCCCGAAAAAATTGTCTTCTGCATGAACACATATCAGATTCAATTGTATGCCAATCAGCTGTTTACCTTGACCAGCACAAAAAGAAATTTACAAATTCAAAGAATAACGGGACTAAAATGGGTCAACATTTTAATGATATTGATAAAAGAAGCATGATGTAAGTTGCAATGATCCCATGTTTTTGGGATGACTTGTTGAATACATCTGACTCGCTGTGAAAGAAATAAAAAGCACCCATAAACATGTAAACCACCATGATACCAGTGAACTGCAGCTTACTATTGTCAACATTAACAGCTCAAGAGGTCACCACCTTCCCACTTTAACAATGATTGTCATGTCAAATATCTTAGTAACCATTTTCATGGTTTTCAAGAAATTAGCTCAAGATCAAAGTCACATTTATAATTTAGAGAAAGGAAATGATGCATGATGGTAGCTTTCTAGATTAATGTGCGAGATGAGATCAAATTTCAGACTAATACAAGTAAATCCAGAATAAAAATCATGTAATCTACCACAAAACCGAAAATTCAGATTTAACTATTTATGTTCTAACCAAAAGTCATCATCTCACAATACATAATCAATATAAAATCAGGAAAGAAAGGGCCCTATAAGATATGGGAATCCCATTTTAGCATAGGATTGTACCAATATTCAAGTAGATGAGTGATTTCAAGTTTTGAATGCAATTTGGGGCTTAAGGCTAAAAATAGGAAACCTAGGGTTAGGATTTGGGGAAAATTAGGGTTGGGGTTTAGGGGGACTGAAATAGGGGTGTATTAAAAGGGTTTCATGAAAGAAACGCAGGGGAAAAGATGGGAAAAGTGGTTGTCCAAGTGAGCAGCCCTATACGTGCATGCATGCGCACGTGCATGTGGTCACAGGAATGGGTGTACAGCTGGGATTTTTTAAAGGATTGGTTGTTTGGTTGGGTAGAGGAGAAATGAAGGAAAAAAATAATAATAATAATAATCTGGGGTTTGGATGGGAAGAAAAGGAAAAAAAAAATGATGAATAACTTTGCAGAAAGACGAAGAAAAACGATAGGTGAGGATCACAGGAATGGGTGTACGGCTGGGATTTTTTAAAGGATTGGTTGTTTGATTAGGTGGAGGAAGAAGAAATCTCTTAGCATATTTTTCAACACAGTATTAAAAATCTCTTAGCATATTGTAGTAAAAGAAGAAAAGATTGGTTGTTTGATTAGGTGGATGAAGAAGAAATCACTTATCATTAGAAGGCTGGAGAGCTATAGTTTTTCACATGCAAGTAGGGTTGCACACAAACCGAGCTAGCTCGAAAAGCTCGTTTAAGCTCGGCTTGGCTTGGCTTGTAGAGCAGTTCGATCAAGCCCGAGTTTGATTTTGAAAGCGTGCTCGGAAACGAGCCGAGGTCAAGCACGAGTGAGCTTGGCTTGGCTTGGCTCGAAGCTCAAAAAAAGCTTGGCTCGCTTGAGCTCGACTCGGCTCGATCTTTATATATATATATATATATATATATATATATATATATATATATATATATATATATATATATATATATATATATATATATATATATATATATATATATATATATATATATATATATATATATATATATAAAATAAAAATAAAACAAAACCCTAACCCGACCCTACCCATCCCCTTTTTTTATTTCACTTTCACTCCAACCCAACCCACCGTGCCTAGGGCTGTTCAAAAAACCGACCGAACCGATAAAAGCGACCGAACCGGACCAAACCGATCGATTTCGGTCGGTTTTCGAATTTATTTCGGGTCGGGTCGGTTTTTTAATATAAAAAACCAAGAGTGTCGGTTCGGTTGTCGGTTTGTAAAAATTATAAACCGTTTTCAACCGAACCGAACCGATATGTGTGTGTGTGTGTGTGTGTGTGTGTGTGTGTGTGTGAGAGAGAGAGAGAGAGAGAGAGAGAGAGGTTGGCCCTACTTCAATATTTACATGAAATCCACTCTAACCAGTAAGGGTGCCACCCCAAGTTAGGCCCAAGACTGAAATATCATCTTTATCTGTAATTCAAGTGGGCCACACCAAGAAAAAGAGTTTGGAGGGTAATGTGGCCTGTACACTATTTTCAATTGTGTGGTCTGCCTGTATCAAAGATGACGCTGGTTTTTCATATTTAGGCCTAAAATTGGGTTAGTCACCTGCTAGTTGGAGTGGATTTTTAAAATGCATGATAGTGGGGCCTATTTAAACTACATTACCAATTACCTCATGTCAAGTAAAAGAATTTTACGTAGACATCGACTTTGCAGCACAGTGAGGGTGCGAATTAGGGTGCGAATTAGGGTAACAGTTCAGTGGGTGTTATCCTAACTGTGTGGAACCACCTTGATGTATGTTTTGTATATCCATTCCATTCATCTGTTTTCATCTATCATTTTAGGACATGGTTCCAAACCTCGAGAAGATCCAAATCTCAAGTAAACAATATCATTGGAAACAATGATGAATAACTATTAGAAGCATTTTATGGGCCACAAAAGTTTAGATTGAGGCCCAAATCGATAAAACCGACAAAACCGAACCGACCCAAGTTTATCTGGTTCGGTTCGGTTGGTGATGATTCATCGGTTCGGTTCGGTTGTTAAATATTCAAAACCGACTAAGTCGGTTCAGTTGGATATTTTCCCTCAAAACCGAACCGACCGAACCGTGCACTGCCCTAACCGCGCCCTTGCCCCTCTCTCTCTCTCTCTCTCTCTCTCTCTCTCTAGTCACTCGTTCTAGCTTCCTCCCCGGCCACTGGCACCGCACGGCCGCACCCAAGCAGCGAACGCCCGACCCAAACCAGACGCTCAGTCCGCTCGCACGAGTCAGCACACACCCACCTCGGGTTTCATTCTTCCCAAACGGGTAGGTTTTTGTGGATTTTTTTTCATATTTTGGGTCTATTTTGTTTAAAAATAGAAAATACACTAAAATGGGGCTAGTTTGGGGGATTTTTTGCATCGCACGGCCCCACCCAAGCAGCGAACGCCCGACCTAGACCAGACGCTCAGTCTGCTCGCACAGGCCAGATCGCACCCACCCCGAGTTTCATTCTTCCCAAACAGGTATGTTTTGTGGATTTATTTTTCTTATTTTTGATCTATTTTGTTTAAAATAGGTTATACCCTAAAATAGGGCTAGTTTTGGGGATTTTTTTTGTAGGATTAGGGTCTAGTCAGGTGACTCAGGACAGCGGGTTGGGTTGGGTTAGCTGTTTGGGTCTAGTCAAGTTAGGTCAGTGGGTTGAGTCAAGGCAGGTCTGTGGGTCAAGTAGGGTAGGGTAGGGTTGGGTCGAGTCAGGTAGTGGGTCGAGTAAAGTTGGGTCAGTGGATTGAGTAGAGTCAGGTCAGTGGGTCGGGTAGGGTTGGGTCGAGTCGGATTAGTGGGTCGGGTAGGGTTGGGTCAGTGGGTTGGGTCCAGTCCGATCAGTGGGTCGAGTAGGGTTGGGTCAATGGGTTGGGTCATGTCAGGTTAGTGGGTCGGGCAGGGTTGGGTTAGTGGGTTGAGTCGAGTCAAGTCAATTGCACAGGTAGGATTGGGTCAGTGGCTTTGGTAGGGTCAGGTCAGTGGGTTTGGTAGGATTAGGTCAATTTAAACTTTAAATAATTGAGTTGATAATTATTGAATTGTTTATAATTATAATTTGTTTATAATTATAATTTGTTTAAATTTATAATTTGATAATATTGAATTGTTTAAAATATTATAGATTTGTGAATTATGGAATTGTTTAGAATAGTTTACATTACATACATTGAGTTATGACTTATGAATTGTTATTTTATGAATTATTGAATTGTTTAGAATTTTATATTATCGTTTAGTTATTTAGAATTGAGTTATGAATTGTGATTTTATGAATTTTGAAGACTTGAATAGTTGAGTTTTTTAAAATTTAGTGAGTGCGATTCACATCGACACATGTTTAGTTGCCTATTTAATTTAATAATCTACCCACCCGTTTAAGAATGCATGTAGAACTACATTGTATTATACAATAACTATAACTCCCGTTATAGTTATTGGTTAATAATGTTTGTGCTATATGTATTCTTAAATTATCCAAATCAATAGACAGTTTGGTAGTATATCATGTACTTAAGTTACTTACACGATTTACATGCAGTCGGAAATTCGGTATGTCTCTCAATTTATTATCCGAATACATAGGTTCTATGTTGATTGAATGCATCATTTGTGACTAACAGATAATGTTGATGGCACCAAATCAATATAGAATTTTGCATATATTTGAAAAATTAGGGGAGATGTAGCCGAATTTTCAGCTTGCGTGTAAATCATGTGAATACAGTATATGATATATTACTAAATGGGATAAAAAGTGGAACTAAATTCATAGAGACCCTGAAACATTAGAACTTTAGCCTTCAGGAAATGCTCACATACAAATTAGAATGACACTGTTTTCTATTTTTCTAATTATAAATGACTAGTGAGGAAGTACCAAGTACCCCAAGTGCGTCGGCCATGTCTCCTCTACATGTAGAGGGAGATGATGAAAATGTTGGGACTGGTCCGGCTGGATCAGCGGATAAAGGAAAGAAAATGCCAGCTACTTCGAATGATTTATACGAAGAGACGAAAGGTGGTAAGACGAAAGTGATATGTTCGCATTGTAAGGCATCGTTCGAAAAACATAAAGGGTCGGCAACAACTCATCATGCTAGACATCTTTCACAGTGTCCCAAGCGATCAAGAACCGCGAAAGGAGGCCAACAAATGCTCTCGTTTTCTCCGTCTGTAGGTGATTCTCAAGCTAGCATTACGACTCATAAGTTTGAGAAAGAGAAGGTTAAATAGTTGATTGCTCGATTAATCATAGTCGAAGAGAAACCATTTAGATTCATCAAGAGCAAATCATTCAATGAATTACGCCGATACCTTAATCTTAAGGTTGAAAAGATGCCGCGCATGACAGTGCAAAGAGAGTGTATGAAGATATATTCAGTTGAAAAGCCAAAGCTAAACAAGTGTTGAAATTGGTATCATGAATAAGTTTGACTTCAGATTTGTGGACAGCGTCAAATCAGACCCCCCCTTTCTAATGGCTTGACAATCTCAGACTGCCTTTACAATTGCCTTTTGGAATGGGCCATCGAAGATAAAATTTTGACGATAACATTAGACCATGCATCTACAAATGATAGTGTGATTTTTCACTTGAGGAATCAATTCAGAACGACCGACAAGTTATTCTTTGGAGAAAGAATACTATGTTGTGCACACATTCTAAATATAATTGTGCAAGAAGGACTTAAAACAATTGACCCCACAATTGAGAATATAAGAGAGAGTATTAAATATATAAAGGGGTCACCTTTAAGACTTTATATCTGGAATGAGATATTACACCATTTGAATGTTAAGTCGTAAAAAATTTTGAAGTTAGATGCATGCACGCAATGGAATTTGACATTTGAAATGTTGAATTCAGCTATAGAGTTGAAAATTGCATTCTCTGAATTCAAGGCACGTGATAAATCATATACCTAATACCCTACGAAAGATGAATGGAAACGAGCTGAGCAAGTTCACGGGTTTCTGAAGGTTTTTTATGAATCGGCGAAGATTTTTCTGAAAATAAATACCCTACAGTAAATCTATTTCTTCCATCACTTTGGAAGATTAAAGATAGCCTACATAGATTTGCCAACACCGGTCCGGATTTTTTACAGGACAATGGCTGAAGGCAAAGACAAATTTGACAAGTAGTGGACTGGTTGCCATTTATTAATGGTCATGGCTGTTATTCTTAACCCTCGGGGTAAGATCGCGGTGCTTAGTCTCATCTTTAGTAAGATTTATTCGACTGAAAAAGCAGCAAGAGAAACCGCGAGTGTTCATGAAGCAGTCATAGAATTGTATAACTTATATGTTGCTAAAATGGTTAGAGGACAAGACACGGATCAAGCTAAACAACCTGAAGCTGGTTGCAGTTCAACTGTGGTTGGTAATGATATGTTCGATGAATTCTTCTCGGCGTATGAAGAAGAAAAATTGACCGAGAATACAACCGAGTCAGAAATAAATTCATGCATCAACGAATCTATCGTGAAAGTCACGACCCAAGATTTTGATGTTTTAGATTGATGAAAGGCAAGAAGTCTTGAAGCAAAATATCCTACCATGTCGATGATAGTAGATGATATCTTATATATTCCAATTACAGCAGTGGCATCAGAATCAACATTTAGCACGGGAAATAGGGTTGTCGGCAAACATCGAAGCTCTCTTACATAAAAAACCATTGAAGTGCTCATTTGTACACAGGATTGGTGGCGGCCGACTTAGGAGCGGTAGCAGTTTTGAAACTGAGGATGAAGAGGAGGACGATATCAAAGGTCTAGGAGAGATTGTTCCTCCATCTATTTAAAGGAGGTTCATTTTTCTTACTATTATTGGAACTATTGAACAATTTTGCATATATTTGGTGCTTTTTAATTATTGGTGGTGAATCATGAGTGATATTATGGATTACACTTATGAGTTATGACTTATGGATTTATTGTTCTTTAATTTCTATGTGATGTGTGATATGTGTCATTCATATAATGTTTTCATTCGCATCATTAAATTTGTGTAATTCTATTTTTATATTTACTGTTCTTTATTGTTCAAAATAATTCTCTTACAATAAAAGGGTGTACAGCAATGTCTTCAGATGATTCATCTACCGACATTTAGGATTATGGTTCCCAAGTCTACTCCCCGGACTCTGGAAGAATGAAAATTCAATGTAATTTGTGTAGGGCCAGATTTGTAAACAAAACAAATCGGCTTAGACTACACTTATTATGTCGAGGAGGAGACGCAAAACCATGTCCCAAAGCATCCCGAGAGGTGTAAGAATTATTACAAGCTCTCATAAAATCCAATAGGAAGTCTTCTACCCCCTCCCCCACACCAAATACAACTAGCCATAAAATATATCATAACAAGCCCATTGCAATCGATAACTAATCTGAAATAGAGAGAGTGAAGAGAATTAGTTGGGAAGAGGAAGAAGAGAGGGAAGCTAGAATGAGGGCCATGGAGGCAAAGTAAATAAAAATTGCCTTAAAGTTAAGCAAGGAAGAGGCAGGAGCATCTAGATATCAACAATGTCGTCCTTTTCGACAACATGATGCTGAAGCAGGGCCTAGCACGGGAAGCAAGAAGTCATCGAAGTTTATCTCCAACTCGCCTCGTTCTATAAGATATTGGGTATTAAGTATAGATCAGCTCACAAAAAAAAGTTTGAAAGAACTAGCTGAATCTATACAAGAAAATGATGGAAAGGTCTCCCCACCTTCTGATTCAGGTGAGGTTAATGAGCAACTTGGAGAAGATTCCAGCTCAAACAAGAACGAATCTAATGGAGGAGATGAGTATTATGAACATAAGCATTCATCCTATGGAGTATTTTAAATTCATGAATGTATAAGGTATTAAGGTTTGTACTTTGACTTTGTAGTCAACAAATAGTTAAATACATTCACTAGTCACTAACTTTTAGTATTTTGTAATTATACATGCAATGCTTTTAGTTGTTTTCGTTTGTAGACTTGTAGTTGTAATTGTTTTAGTTTGTAGCTATACACTTCCATATTTAAAAAAAAAAAAAAAAGACAAAGCTCGACTTGGCTAGATAGAGCTCGATCGGTTTAGCTCGAACAAAGCTCGCTTGGCTCGAGCAACAAGCCAAGCTCAAGTGGCTGTTTTGAGCTCAATGCTCAAGTCAAGCTCAAGCTCAGTGGGCACTGATCAAGCCAGGCTCTGCTCGTGTGCAGCTCTATATGCAAGGAAGAAGAAGAAAGAAATCTCTGTTTTTTTATCAAAATGTTGGCTAGGGTTGAACATTGCCCTCCTCCCTTATTTATACTTCCAAATAAAAAAATTTACAATAATACCCTTCAAGTTTAAAAAAATGTGCATAATCTAAATAAGCAATCAAAAGCATAAAATCCAAATATAAATTATCCATAATGTCCAAAATATAAATAAACTAAAACGCCTACACTAAGGACTCATGTAGGTCCAAGATTTGGATGGACCAACAGTCCGATGGCCCGCAGATGATGATCTGACGGTCAGATGGACCAACAGTCGCAATCCAATGATCGAAAGCTCCTCTGATAGCAGCCCACATGCATCTTCTTAGTGTAGGGACTTCCAAATGCACATTACTATGCATGTGAGATCTTCCAAGTGACCCGTTGGGGCCCCATGTAGATGTTGTCCATCCAAAGTGAAGTTGGGGTTGCAGTTGGGGTCCTCCTCCTCTAGTAGACCTTATATGATGGCTCGATGTCCTCATCAGGAAAAGAATATAGTAATGTTTCTATCATGCAAGAAACTTAATAAATTGTATTAAAAAATCAGTATGCGTGAAATCATTTATTAAAAAAAAAAAAAAAAGGATTCACAATTCCAATGGCTACAGTAATTCATATAAGCGAAAAGGCAGCCATGTCATTCAACATAACAGAAAGTGTGTGTGTGTGTGTGTGTGTGTGTCGTGTCACTCAATGTAATTTGTCCTCAAAGGACACAACATAAAATGAAGAAATTCAGTACGCAAAATGATCAAGTGCATAACCCCAGCAATAAAACTCTAATACTAATGAATCTTAACAATGCCGATTTAAGATCAAATTCTGATGGGAGGTGGCGCCCACTGGCTTTGACATTTTGGTGGTGTTGTGATCAAGCATTCTCCTCACTTCCAATCACCCTTTGAACAAATTCACCTATTACAATTTTTTTGCTTTTGGTGTCTCACAGTAAATCATTTCCCAATTGGTAATATACCAAAGGTCTCCATCTGTCCACAATACTAATGACAAATAAACATTTCGTATCAATTGCCCAGCATTTTTCAACACTATATATGAAACATAAAGATGAATATTTCAGCAGGCCTCTGCAATTCAAAAAATCATAAAGATTCAGCCAGAATCACCATCACCATCACTATAATGACCAAAGTCATCGTCAACAACATAGTAATCACCATCATAGCCTTGCCCTTGCTATGTGGGTCCGCTTTAAAAATCCAGTTTCTCCAATCAATAAAGCCTGCTCTGAGTACTGTTGAATCATAACAATGTCAATCAAACCGTGATATGAGAGGGGTCCCCCACTCACTCGGACATTTTTGGGTGGCAGTAAGGTTGAGTCGGACCCACATTCAATCATTGTCCATTTAGCTCCACCCAGCTGTCAGTATTTTAAATTGGATTATTTCCCATTTAGCAATGTAGCAAATAATTGTGACAACTGAGCATATTTGTGGCCATTTGTCCTGTGGGCCCCATCATGAGATGGGTCATGCCCTGATACCATCTATCAGACAATCCTATCTATCTGGTGAAAATGTCAACTAATACAATGGTCCAAATTAAGTAGAAGTTAAATCCGACGGTTCGGATCATCTGATGGGGAATCATGGGGTGACAACCCACCATACAAACAGCAGAAAGTGGGCCAACCTGTATAATTCGTTGGCCCAATCAAAATCTTAACCTACATTGTATCTTCAAATTACAGAAAGATATTAACAATCGGACTGTTACCATCGTTTGATGCTTCAGACCCCACAGTGCTCCCAGGAGATGAAAAATCCATGTTCCGTACAAATGGCTCCCGGACATCCTCGTCATCATCACCATCATCATACTGACCATCACCGTCATCACCGTCACGACGCGATGACGGCTCCTTCAAATCGCTGCCATCGGGGGTGCAATCTCCCTCTCTGCTCTGTTTCTGGGCTGGCTTGGAGTGTTTGGATCCGGATTTTGAATCAGACGGGGAGTCGAAGTCCTCGTCCCGGTCGAAGACGTGGACGGAGGTGATGTCGGCAGCGAAGCTGACACGGCGGGACCGCTTCGGCTCGATCGTGTTGCAGAGATCTTCAAATCCTTCTTTGGATTCCATTGACAGATGCAGAGAAATGGGACAGAGATTTTGTAGCTTCGAAGAAAAAAATATGAGATTAGGGCTTTTATAGGAGAGGTGCTTGTGCGGGAAAATGAGATTTTAAAAGCTCAGGGCTGAAATATTTGAAATGACCAAAATGCCCTCGTTGATTGGGGCTGAAATATTTTCTCATATACGGATATACCCCTTCCATTTTTACCTTATTTGGAAGAAGAAAAAAACTAATTTCAGCTGTACTCGTCCAAAACGGTGCGGCCCTTACCATTGGGCCCGCCTTGATGTATGTATTTTGTATCCATGCCATCCATCTGTTTTTTCAAATTATCTTAGGGCATTATCCCATAAATGAAGTAGATCAATTATAAGGTGGACCATACTATAGGAAACAATGGTGATTGACCATTAATGGACCACAAAAGTTTTGGATCAAGCTGATATTTGTTTGTTACCTACATCCATGCTCATGTGACCTTTTTCAACGAATTTTATGAAAAATAAACACTTAGGAAACATTAAGGTGCACCCTAAGAAGTTTTTAATGGTAGGGCGTTTCATCACCACTGATTCCTATAGTATGGTCCACCTGAGATTTGGATCTTCTTTATTTTCTATACCATGCCCTAAAATAATCTAGAAAACGGATGAAGGGTGTGGATACAGAATACATACATCAAGATGGCCCCACATTAAAGGCCGCACTATCTTGGATGAGGGGGGTCTCACCTAATCCACCCTCGTAAATTAGTACATGAAGAAGGGGCTGCAACTTAGGTTCTGACTGGAACTTACTTACCCAAGCCAAGTTTGAGTCAGGTTGGGACTGGTTGTCGGGTCGTTGGGTTGGGTTAGGTTGGGACTGCCTTTCTAGTTGTGTAAATTGGCCTAGGCTAGGTTGAGTTGGGATCAATCACATGTATCTGGGTAATGTTGGAAGTGGGCTGGGCTTCACTCTACAGTGGTAAACCAACTATGTTTCAAGTCAACACTAAGACCAAGGATTGAGTGCCCATATGGGTGGGTATGATGTGGGTGTGTGTGTTAAAGAAAAGAAAAAAAAAAATTAAAAAAAAAAAGTGGGCAACATTGGGTATTTTGGCCGCATTGGTTATTTTGGGATTGCAAAGAGGAATTTGGGATAGACACTTCGGGTTGGAATTCAAACCCGGTTGGGTTATGGCTTACCTCGGCTTGAGGTGGGTTGACTCATTGCTCGACCTAGCTTCTGCACTCCCACATAATTGTAAATGCTGTTGGGATTGGACGCCTCATATCTCCCTATATGAAGACCATCGACCGGTCGGTCATGTGGAGATTGAAACAGTACACTGCTGGAACATTTTTGGGCCATCTGGCCGGCCGGTAGTATCCTTGTTGGACTTGGTCTCTTGCGCAGTTTGTTGAGCAAGGAGTTTCTAATTATGGTTTTCTCCTATTTAAGGATATGTAATTTGAGATTAGGGTGGCCACCAATGGGCCAAGGGATTGGGAGGGTTCTAGGGTGAGAGAAAGAGTTAGGAGGAAACTCGGAGTTCTCGGGTTGAGGGAAAGGACTGTGTTTGTCCTTTTCATGTGAAAATTAGCTTTGATAGCTTGAAATTTCTCTTGTGGGCTGTGATCTTAGTTGTATTTTTTCTATCTCTTGTAACTTATGATATCATAGTGGATTGGTGTCGCTTTGTGCCGTGGTTTTTTACCCGTGAGGAGTTTTTCCACGTTAAAAATCGAATTGCCTCTTGTGTGTGATGATTTGCTTGTTTATTGCCATTGTGGTTTGTTCCTCGCCTGCTTTGATTGCTTCCGCTGCGGGGCTCCTAACCCCAACAAATGCTTCCCTCAGCTTTATGATATTGTGAACTTTTCTCCTTTTGTGTGATTTATTAAGTAACCTCTTAGTTGATAAATTCATTGCAATTCATCTGCATTATCTATTTGCACAAAAAAATTATACTCTCTCAACTAGTTGTACGCATCTACACCTTTTATAGTGCATGTATGCTATCCAACCCATTCAATGCAATCACTCTATAAATTTGGGTCATACTAAAAATCAGGTTGATCTAACCATCAAGTCGTCCATCACATGAATTTGAAAGTTTTCAATTGGTTCTCCATTGTTTTCTATGGTATAACCCATTCAATGATTGGATTAACATTTTTTTAACCGTTGACTATTTACAATGGAGGGACCTTAAATAGACAAGTTGGAAGCCATTTAGGAGGCATTTTGGATTGTAAGTTACTAAGCTACTTATGCCTCGATTAATTTATTTTGGTTTCTACTCATTAAGCTAGAGTGATTAAATAACTTTTAAGTAAAAAAATAAATAAAAAATACTTATAATTGTCCATAAACCAAACTTATTTCAAATGAGTCATTTATTTGCTGTTGTGAGTAGAAAAGGTAATTTATTGCGTACTATGCAAAAAGGCCCTTAGCGATGCCAATTTGAGGTGTATTTGAGTGCATTTAAAATCCAAAAAGTCATTTAGCAGTTTGATTTTATGAGTAAATGAAATTGGAGGTGAATGAAATGTACGTTGTATGTGTGTTTTGAAATATAACCCTTTTGCTATGATTTCAATGTAATTGGAGCGAAATGTTTTTCCTTTTCTAGAAAGTAAGAGAGTCATATGTGCAACAAAGGTATCACTAAGCCACTAATTTATTATACACAAGTCGCATCGTTGATACCCAAAAAACAATATAATTATTGATTGCATCATTAAAATTACATTAATAGAATGACCTAGATATCCATACAATAGGCATGTAAGTTAATGGCTATAAAATGTTTTTGAGTCATTCATTTTCTATTTTTATGCTTGCGGCCCACCCAAGACTTAAAATTTCCTCATTTTTTGCCAAGGTATATATTTTCAATGACCTTATTACAATCATCCATCAAATATCTCACATGTAAAGTAGCTTGAGACATTAAAGTTGATCTAGCAATCAAATATAAGATCTTAAAAATATACTATAAAATTTCAATACATTTTTATTTTTAAATTGTAGTGCATTATGATTAAAAGCTGCAAAGTGTCTCGCTATGCTTAGGTGTTTCAACAACCAATATCATGATCGAGTGCTAAGGAGACACTAACCCCATCGGTGGGTGGGTGAGTTGCATGACTAACAAAAAACAAAAAAGATGCCAAACATAATGGAGTCAAAATCAGCTTGATTTGTGATTTGGATTCTAATGAATTCCAAATACAAGCTTCCAAACAAGGCCAGGACTCATATAAGGGTATTTATGTCATTTGGTGCAAATGACTGTGACTCCTCTAATGAATGGGGTACTTGCACTAATACAAGCAGGAGGGATGTTGTCTACTATTATCACAAAGCGCAGGGGAAGTGTTTTGAAACAACCTATTGAGCTCCCTCCCTTCCAGATCTCAAGTGGACCCCACTACAGAAAACAGTGGGGACAGTGACATCCACTGTTGAAAACTTCTTATGGGCCACAAAAGTTTTCAATCAAGCTGATATGTGTTTTCCCTTCCAACATGTCGTGTGAATTTATGAACAGGTTGGATCTCAAATAAAAATCATGGTGGGCATAGGAAGTTTTCAACGGTGGATGTCACTGTCCCCACTGTTTTCTGTGGTGGGGTCCACTTGAGCTTTGGATCTGCCTTATTTTTTTATTCAAGCCCCAAAATGGTCTCTCCAAATGGATGGACAGTGTGGATACAACATATACATAATGCTAGGGCCCGCAGAATATGATGACATCACTTTAGTGGCGAGATTCGCTACTCAACCTGTCAGTAGCTAATCCGTGTCCCGGATTAGGTGGGATGGTGGTATGGAATTACATTTGATCCTATGCAAATTCCATGTGGCCTTTGGAAATGACAGAAAGGATTGGATTAATCCCCATAGCCTCCCAACATTTGAAAATGACAAGAAAGATATGGGATTGATCCAGGTATGTCTCGTCCCCTCTCAAAAGTAGATGTTGTAGGATTCCTAGTACGTTTGTGGGCCCCACATTGATGCATGTGTTTTATCCACACCGTCCATCCATATGCACCCTTTACACATGGCATTCAAGTTGTATGTGTGTATAAATGACTAACATTAGTTGGGAATATGATCCATTGATTACAGTTCCACGGTTCACCACAGATGGGTTTTGTGTAATACAATCATTTTCACAAAAGAAGAATTTGTTATCAAACGTGGGATTCAACAATTGAAACACCGTGGTATTTCCATATGTGCAATCATTGTGCAACAATGGTGCTAATTCCATCTAATGCAATTCCATACCATTTAATCCTGCAAACAAACACAAGCCCTAAAAGTTTTTTAATGATGGGTTCCCTACAGTTTCATCTAGATGAGGTTTGGATATTTTTCAATTTTTTGGAACATGGCAAAAATTGAGCAGTAAAAACTAATGGACATCGTGGACATACAATACACACATCAAGGTTAGCCCCATAGTCAAGGCAACACATACTAATGAGGGGCCCACTTGAGTTTGGTTCTGCCTCATTTTTAGGCCCATATCCTAGCATGAGCAGGGGGCCATCTTAATGTATCCGTTGTATATCCATGTCATGCATGTGTTTTTCTTGCTTATTTTAGCACATGGTCCAAAAAACAAAGCAATACAGATCTTAGGTGGACCGTATCACAAGAAATGTTGGCCCACAGATGGAGGTCATGGATGTGCAACACATACACAGAGGTGGGCCCTCTGATCAATATCGCAGCCACCGGGCTAGATTCAGGGACTAATCCGGGTTCGTAGAAGGGCAAATTGATAGTTTGTGACAGTGTTTTAAATGGTGGCGGCACAGTGTAAAAATCAAGGTCATCTAGAAATCTAACAATTTAATTTGTGGCTCTCAAATGGATGGGTAAAAAGCTAAAGTGTCCAGGGTGCAATATAAATGGACTAATTTGAATAGATTAAAATCATATAATCAGTATAAATTTATATTATTGCATGCGGCAAACATTAAAGATTGAGACAATTCATCTATTTGGCTTTATTTAGTGGGGAAAGTATTAAAATTTTATCAAATAGTCGTCAAATTTGGTAGCATTATGATAATATGGTTCATATTATACTCTACAAAAGATAGAAATTAAGATAAAAGGGACAAATATGACGATTTGTCAATTTTCAAGCATTTGGGGTTTGTGTTTACTAAGTAAATTTTGTGAAAAGAAGTAATTATTTTCATATATTATAACCTTTTTAAGACAAATTACTAAATAAAATTTTCAGTTCTTATAGAACTAAAATTTAATACTAAGTTTTCAACACTTAGCATTCAATTTACCAAACAACACCTTATTATCTAAATAAAATTAGTCGCTGTATTGAGTAAACTCTGTTCAGCCCACTGTGAATGCAGGTAGTTTATCCATGTTGTCTATCCATTTTTCCAGTTCATTTTAGGGGTTGAGCCCCACATTGAAGTATATCCAAAGCTCAAGTGGACCATACCTTTGGAAACAATGGGAATTGTTGGGCTTGGACGCCTCAAATCTTCTTGCATAAAGACCACCGACTGGCCAGCCGACTTCTGGACTTCTGGAGCGTTTTTGGGCCATCCGACCGGCTGGTGGGAGGGTCCGACCGGTCGGGCAGTTTCCTTGTTGGACTTGGTTTCTTGCGCGGTTTTGCACAAGGAGTTTCTAATTTCGGTTTTTCTCCTATTTAAGGAGATGTAATCCGAGATTCGGGTTGCCGCCAGTGGCCGCCAATGGGCCAAGGGATTGAGAGGGTTTTAGGGTGAGAGAAAGAGCTAGGAAGGAAGCTTGGAGTTCTCTGGGTTGAGAGAAAGGGCTGTGTTTGTCCTTCTCATGTGAGAATTAGCTTCGGGTAGTTTGGGATTTCTCTTGTGGGCTGTGATCCAGGGTATTCTTCTGCAATCTCTTGTAACTTCTGATTCATAGTGGATTGGTGTCGCTTTGTGCCGTGGTTTTTTACCCTTGAGGGATTTTTCCACGTAAAAATCGAATTGCCTTCTTGTGTGTGATGATTTACTTGTTGATTGTCATTGTGGTGTGTTCCTCGCCTACTTTGATTGCTTCTGCTGCAGGGCTCCTAACCCCAATAGGAATAATGATTTCCACCACTGAAACATTCCTAAGGCCCACAGTGATGTTTATTTGTCATCCAACCTGTTCATAGGATCACACAAATATGGATGGATACTATAAACTTGATCTCCAAAATTTCTTGTGGCCTCTACAAAATTTTCAATGGTAGATATTCAATTAACAATAATTCATTTGGTGTGGTCCACTTAAGCTTTGGATATGCTTCATTTTTGGGCACAAGCCCTAAAATTGTCTGGTAGAATGGATGGACGGAGTGGATAAAATACATAAATTATGGTGATCCCACAGAGTTTACTCACTAGGCAATCTACTACCTATCTAAACACCCCCTAAACAAAACTTTTGTACTTTTTTAGTTATATTTACTCTGTATTCTAAACGCATTCATTTGCTGCACAGTAGAAATTAAAGCAAAAAGATTTTCAATCCAAATGGGCCATTAGCATGCAATGATAGCGGACTCAGATTAGGTACTACTCCACTGGGACGATGAGGAGATGCATGCGTGTCATATTGTCATTGGTGTATTGCTGGTAGGGCCGGCACTGATGTGATGGTGGTGCGCTGACAGCCCCATCACATAAGTGCAAGCCCTACTGCTCTTCACCAATGACCGGTCGCCACGCACGCACCTAGTCATCTCCTCATGGCGGGGGTAGTATCTAATCCAAGCCCAATGACAGCTGCATGAAAGTTCAACACCGTTTCCTTAAGGTACACGTGGTAAAAATGCAGTGATCAAGACCGTTGATGCTGTCTGACAGTGTTTAGATCTATGGGCCAAGTGATTGGACAACTCTGACCATACATTGGTTTAGAATTCTCACGTTCAATTTGGACCGCTGATCTTTCTTTTTCGGGTCACTTTATTGGCCAGCTATTGAAGCCTCACTCCCATTTAAAATTGGTTTATGGCCCACAGACCTGATGACCTGCCAGAAAACAGATCCAATCATCGTACGCTTGCCACGTGTGCATCATGAGGAAGAATGGTACTTGATGAAAGTTGCACCCAACACCCGCTGTGAACTAGCATTCTAGTACGTCAGATTGGGCTCATGACCAAGTACGAGGCAGATGTGGGAAACGGATTGGCCAGTGACCCTAAGTCCCTAGCAGTAGCTAATGGCTAGTGGTCGGTGATCTGTGGGCCCACCGTAGTGTATGTGTTTCATCCATACCTTCCATCCATTTTTTAATATCAGTTTATTGTACAAGCCCCAAAATGATGTAGATCCAAATCTCAAGTGGACCACACGGTGTTGATTAAATGGACACCATTAAAAAGTTATGGGGCCGCAAAAGTTTTGGATAAGCTGGTATTTGTTTTTCCCATCATCCACGTCTGTATGACCTAATCAACAGATTGGACTTCAAATAAACATTACAGTGAGCCATAAAAGGTTTTTAATGGGACATTCAATCACTACTATTTCATGTGTATGGGACACTTGAGATTTAGATATGCCTCGTGTTTTGTATGAAGCCCTAAAATTACCTGTAAAAAATAAAAATGAATGCGTGGAGAAGAGCACCGACCACTAGCCACTTGACTAGCCGCAAGGTCACTAGCCCAACTGCATCCGTTGATGTGGTAGCAAGCCCGTGCAACAAAAAAGGCTTGTGGGGCCTACCATGATGGTGTGCTTGACATCCACTTCGTCCATCATTTTCGCCCATAGGTAGGATTAAAAAAACAAAAAAAACTCCAGTGGGCCACACACCACAGGGAAATTGTGGCGGGTACTAGGAAGGCTTCAATGGTGGGGGAATAGCTTAGAGCCTCACCACAAACAGTGAGGCCCCTACTGTGTGGGGCCCACTTTGATGTATGTATTCTATATCCGTGCTTAGTATATGTTTTTTGAGATTATTTTAGGGCATGAGCCAAAAAATGAATAAGATCCAAATCTTAGATGCACCATGGGTTCGGAGCCTTTACCTCGTTGGAAGACTCTGCGGAGTTTCAACAAGAGGTCTAGGTATCGAAACCCATCAGGGTGAAACGCCCGCTGCTAACCGCACTAGTGGGTGTGATGTATGACTAACCGGGTGGGTGTACCGTGATTAACTAAATCTTAGATGCACCATAGTATAGGAAACAATGGTGACCGATCATTAAAAGCTTAGTGTGGGCTATAGAAGTTTTGGAGTGGACGGATTTTTCTTTTCTTTTTGTCTAGGTGTTTTTTACCTTATCCACAGGTTCAATGGCAAATAAACATCATAGAAACGTTACAGTGGGCCCTAAGAAGCTTTTAATGGTGGGATGATCAATCACCACTATTTCCCATTGTATGGTCCACTTGAGATTTGGATCTAGCTCATTTTTGGGAGCCTTTAAATGATTTGGAAAAATGGAGTGGTAATGTAAAATACATGTGAGCCCTGTGGTAAGAGCCGGATGCTACCGTGTCTTAGGTGAGGCCGGGGCACACCTAATCCGCTCAATCAATGGTGGGCTGTTCTTTTCCCTCCCTTACGGCAGCAGATTAGGTGTTACCCAGGTTAATATATATATGTTATATATCCAAGCTCTCCGCCAGTTTTTCTAGCTCATTTCAAGGCATGGTAAAAAAATAAGCACATCCAAATCTTAAGTGGGCCGCATTGTAGGTAATTTTTCACATGAACTCAAGGGGCACTCATACCACGACTTCATGTTGAAACTCTTGTGAGTTTATCATTGGGCCCAGGGTTGTAGGCAATAGGGGTTCACCACTAGCCATTAAAAGGTTTTGTGTCAATCTGATATTTGCATTTTGCCATTATTAAGATCGGGTGTGATCTTATCATTAGGTTGGATGACCAAAAACACCAGTGGGGTTTAGAAACGTTTTAAAGATAAACGGTCAATGCCTATTAAATCTTGTGGTGTGGTCCACTTGAGATTTGGAATTATTTCAATTTTGGACCATGCCATAAAATAAGCAGAAAAGATTTATGGTCAGCGTTATACACAGCACATATATAAAGGTGGGTCCCACAGTCAAGGCAACACCCACTGACACGTTATCCATGTTACACCCCACCTAATTCGCTCCCCTCGTTGTGGCACGCTAATATCAGTTGACAATGGATGCAGTGAATGTCACACACACCACAGTGGTGGGCCCTACGGAACTTTTTGTTGCACGATCCTCTGTGGGACCCACCCGGTCCAAGGTAGGATCATGGTGGACCACTGGGTAGGTCTCGGCCCGGATTTTGAACTGCTTCGGGCCAGACTGTCGGGCTAGTTCTATGTAAATTTTTAAAATTTATGGCCCGAGCCCGGCCCATTGACACCCCTAGTTAATTTCTTTGCCTTGGCCCAACTAATGATCGCATAACACCCCTAGATCCGCCGAGGTGGGTGGGATCCCTGACTGTGGAGCTCACAGTGATGTATGTGACTTAAATCCATGCCGTCCAACCATTTTGACAGTACAATTTAGATCATGATCTAAAAAATGAAGCTAACCTAACTCTTTGGTGGACCACGCCACAGGAAACAGTCATGATTGAAACCCCACCATTAAAAACTTCATGGATTCCACCGAAGTGCTTAATTGCCATCCAACCCGTTGATAAAGTCACAGAGGCCTGAATGAAGGGACCACACAAATATCATCTTGATCCAAATCTTTTGCCAACCACAAGAAGCTTTTAATGTTCGATTACCGCTGGTTTGTGTACTTTGGTCCATCTGAGATTTGGAACTGCTTATTTTTTTAGATCATGCCCTAAAATGAGCTTTCAACCGGGATGGATGGCATGGATGTAGTCACATATATCATGGTGGGCCCAAGGTCCCACCCACCTCCCCAAAAGCCATGCCGGCTAAGTTTTGGGCATCCATCATCAGGTTGGGCCAGTAAGGCACTTGTGAGAGGGCGCGGACTGGGTACTAACCCCACCAGGACCAGCGCCAGAGATATTTATGTTTTATCCAGCTGTCTATCCAATTTGAAATATTATTTTAAGACATAAGCTCAAAAACAGTGTAGATTGATGACTAAAATAGCTCATAAAAAATATTTCAGAACACAAGCCCAAAAATAATGTAGATTTAAGGCTTAAATGAACCACACCAAAGGAAGCAGTGAGGATTGAAAGCTTACAGTGGTCACATAAGATTTAGATGAAGCTGATATTTATGTTTTCCCTCCGTACATGACTATATAACCTTGTGCATAGGTTAAATGGCAAATAAACACCATGGACCCCACAGATCCCTGACAGGACCGTCTGTCTCTAGCTAGGTCCTAGTGGAGGGCAGTACCCAATCCACGTCCCTTGTTTGACCACGTATGCACAACACGCTGGGCCCACCACAGTAAACCATAAAAAAACCTTTCAAAATAACGATCGTAGCCCACACGATGGTTGCATCGGCCTATTTTTCGGGGTGTCTAACTTAGATGGTGGGGCCACCCTTATGGACGGTTTGGATGTCACACAGACACCCCATGGGCCCCACGCGCTGCACTTGTGGAATTGGCTTACTCGTTAACGACTTGTAACCTGCGCATCCCAAATCTTCCGAGAGGAGGGTATTTATGTAATTTCAAACAAAAAACGTATATATAAATGATCTTCACATCCGCCACTGCATTCGATTCCTTCCTAGGTCTCAGCCTCTGAGGTCATCATCTCTTGGAATCTCTCCTTTCATAAGAAGAGGAAAAGCTCTGAAATTTCAGATTCTTTTCTCGTTCTCTTTCATCTTCTTCGACTCTCTCTATATGGGGAAGAGAAGGGAGCGCCGGCTCGCTGCCCGTTCAGATCGGAGAGTAAAGCTCGATCTCTTCGCGGAACCCTCTGGTATCGATCTCTTCTGCTTTTAGGGTTTCGATTTCGCTTTTTTTTTTCTTCCCATTTTTCTTTTAGTTTTTTCTTCTGCAGGAGCTTGATTTTATCTGATTCATTGATTCGAACTTCAAAGTGTTTTGAATGTCTATTTGCTGGTGCTTGAATGGTAAAAGTGGGATTTTGTTATTGGATTGGTGAAGGCACGACTAAAACCCTAGATTAGATGCGTGCGATTGAAAATTTTGCATTGAGTAGTGGAAATCACCAACGGTGCGTTTGGATGCACTATTGGATTGTATTGCGATCATTAGTCTCATAAACTGGAAAAAAAGAATCAAATTCATCATTTATATTGACGGATTATTGGAATTTGCCTTCTTTCGAGTTGGATTTGAAATGAATATGAGGAATTTTTGCTATCTTTCTTCACTCTTGATTAAGGTGAATTTTCACAGTTCATTTCACTTTGTACCCAACTGCAGACTAGAAGAACACATGGAGAAAGTTCTTAGAAAAAGATTTGACCTCACAAATGTCTGCTGGCCTCTATCACTCTCTAAATGATCATACAAAACGAATTTTCTTTTATTAAATTGGGTTTTCTACTCTCACTCAGACTGTATGAGTTAAACTTTCAAAGCCTTATGTAGAAAAGAAAATGCTCCACAATCCTTGTGTCCTGTAGCGTGATAATTGCTACTGCGATGCCACTAAAATTTGTAAGATCTGTTCCTCCCGAATGTGTTCACGTGTTGCAAACACATTTCTTGAGGTGAATGAAGTTGGTGAGGCCCAGAAGAGTGGGTCCGCAGGATCTGATGGTCTACATGATATGGGACCTTTGCAAAAGCCACTACAGGAGCAGATGGGTCTGATCACCTCTCTGATTATACGGTAAATATGGCCCTGAATTATGATCAATGGGTTAGATCATGTAAGGGATGGGCCAGATGGATACACACTCACTGTCTTCCTTTCTCTCTCTGGGATTTCTCGGATTCTGAATTACTTAATCTCATTGAGGGATATTTCCCTGTATTTATAGAACGAGGGCTCGAGAGATGAAGGATGAGTTTGGATAGGATAATGATTATCTCTAGCTAATCCAACCTCTTCGGTATCTCTCCCTCATAAAAAACACATTTCAAATTCTCTTTGAATTTGAAAGTCCAACACAAAGTTTCGGAGAAGAAGCGGGAAAGGTACGTGGGACCCACCCACTAGTGGTTGCCCACAAGTGGGCCCTACAGGCCCGTTTCCAACAGTTGGTAGTGCAGTTGCTTAAGGAGTAGATTCATGGTTTAAAAGGAACCTGTTGTAATGGGAACTGGAACTCTCATTCTTCCTGTCATGAAAAACTCCAAACAACAGCTGTTATTTTTTCAAAATGAATGTGGTATAATGGAATAATGGTGATTACTTTCACAGGATTTTTTTTCCACATAAAATGGCATTACGTTATGGAATATAAATCTGTTCTCTGGTAAAAGTAGCCCTTCATTGAAATAGTACAAAAAGGAAAACAAAAATTTTAGAAATCAATTTTAACGTTTGTTAGAAAATTAAAATCTCAAACTAAGTTTAATGTCTCTACATTTGTTGGCGGTGCCTTTTTTCTGATCACCATCTTCGCATCTTCATCTCATAACGGCATTGCTGCTATATGATGATAGCACCTGTTGGCTTTTTAACACAGCTTGAGATGCAAAGTAGATTAAAGATCAAAAGACAACACAGCCTCCAAGAAATACATGTAAGAAAAAAAAAGCAGGAAATGCAATAGGAAGAGAGGAAGTTCTTCAAATAAGAGAAAAGGGATAGCTTCCATTCCACCATATCCCAACACACATCCCACATGGGCTACCCAACACACATCCAACACGGGCTATGTATAGGCTGAACAAAAGAAAGAAGCCCTAATAATAGGGAAAATGCATAGATACCCAATACCCCCTTAGTCATTAAAAAAAGAAAAAGACATATTAAACAAAGGCAATTCAATTAAAACCCTAAAGCTAATATGCATGTGGCACTTTGCCATGTGTGCATGTGACCGAGTTGGCTTTTGCATGGATTTGGGCCTTTGATTGGATAATTCCCCCCCATCTCAAAAGAACTCAACCTCGAGTTGTAGTTTTGAGAGGGAATTATGGTTGCCCGAAGTGTGAAATGAAGTGGTAATAGATATGGGTGTGGGAGTGGGGAAGCATATGTTTAGAAAATGTAAACTAGTACAAATAGGTAGGAAGTGGGAGTGGGAGCGCAAGTTTGAAGCGTGATATGAAGCATGAGTGGGAACTTTCAATGCTCTACTTCTTCAGAGTGATTCTTCTTCCTTGTTGTTCGTCACTATTGGCGGGTTCTTTGATGATAGGATACTTTTAAATTTGGAGCGTGTCTAGTGTTCCTATGCATGATTTATCCCCTTGGATGTTCCCCCCTCATTATGCACGAATTGTGATGCTCTTCTCCCTACTCAATGTCATTTTTATGGTGCATAGTTGATTTCTTCTTGTTTGTTGCTCTTGCTAGTTTTTCCATGTTAACATGTCATTAGTGGATCTACGAAGTAGTTGGTTGTCATAGTAACTGCCTTGATCTTCTTGCTCTTCATTGGATAGTGGTGCAACCCGGATATTGAGTTAACGAGATCTTGACAGCTGAATCGCAAAGAAACGTACAAGAGTACACCCACAAGAATATTTGTATAGAGAGGGAGAAATATTTTATTGACATCAAGCTTCTTATCATAATATTTAAGAAAAACTCCACACTTACAAAAATTTGGAAATAACCACTTTCTACACTCCCTCTAAGTGAATCTCAACTGAGAACCCCCCCCCCCCCCCCCCCTCCTCTCTCAACTAAGGGATTGATTTCAAATCAATCACAATTGACTTCAAATTAATCTAAATCAGCCCCATATCTTTAATTACACCCACCCACCCCAAAATCTTTAAATTACCTCCCATATCTTCCAAAAATAGTAATTGCAATCCTTGATTTAAGCTCCCAAATCTATAATCAGTAAAAAAAATCAGCACATGTTGGGCCATACAGTGGGCTGTGGGCCTACACTATTATTGGGCCCTATAGTGTACCTAGTTGGGCCATGTGTTTGTATCAATTCTCCCCGGCTTTGAAAGAACTCGTCCTCGAGTTACAAAATCAATCTTAACTTTTGTACTACCACTATGACACATCTTCTTTTTCTTTGGTGGAAACTGGTGGTGTAACCTTGAGTGTCGTCTTGGCACAACTATTGTTGGAGTCCACTGTAGATTATGATTTTTTTGCTTGCACTTTTGTGGGTGCCAACTTATTTGTTGCAACTTTAAAGTTCTTTGTGGATCCTGAAGCATTTGTCCTGTTTTTTTTCCCAATCATATTTTATAAAGGTGCTCCAATTTGAGTATTGGGACCTATTTGCATGTCTATCAATTAGAGGTGGACAACGATCTGATCCGAGTCGAACATGGACCAGATCGGATTGTTTGGCTGATTGAGCAGGTGTGTTCAAACAATGTTTGAACAAACATTCGAACAGGGTGGCTCTGTTCAAACTCAGTTTGGTCTGGCCTAGCTATGTTCAAACATGTTTGAACATATGGATTTCAGACAATTTTTACAAATTTGAACAAGTTCAAATAATTTCACTTTTTTCGCTTGAAAATATTTTTTCTACTACTGAATAGTGAATACCGATTTGTTCACAAATTACATATCAATATATCATAAATGAAAAATCACAAGGTTTGAAGTTTTTAATTAATTAAATAAAAAACCATAACATAGAAAGTTAACATCCCCATTGTTTCCTGTGGTGTGGTCCACTTGAGCCTTCGATCCACTTCATGTTTTGGTTAATGCCATAAATAGTCTTTAAAAATTGGACGGACGGCTTGGATAAGCAAATATATCAAAGTGGGCTGCACATAGCATTGACAGGACCGTCCGTCTCTAGATAGGTCCTGGTGGGGGTAGACTGGTAGTACTAGTACCAATCCGCGGACGCGAGTTGGCTGGTGACGTGAACACCAGCCAACAAGCTGGTGTCAAAGCTCTTTGGGTCCCACTATGATGTATTTGTTTTATCCACTCTGTCCATCCATTTGTACAACTCATTTTGAGGCATTAAACAAAAAGTGAGGTAGATACAAAGCTCAAGCGGACCACACCACAAGAAACACTGAGGAGAATGATGTGCACCATTGAAACCTTCCTAGGGCCCACAATCATGTTTATTTGTCATCCAACCTGTTCTCTCTCTCTCTCTCTATATATATATATATATATATATATATATATACGAGTCGAGTCGAGTCGAACAGGGCTGTGATTGAAACTGACTCGATTTTTTTTTTTTTTCCTAACAGACCCCATGTGTTTGAACATGAAGACTTTCTGTTCGAATAGAGTTTTACCGAGTTGATTCGAGTCAATCCGAATGATCAAACTCGGTTCGTGTCCAGCTCTACTATCAATACAGTTGCCACTATCAGTGGATCTATCAATTGATCCATTGGTGAGTGTAGGTTCAATGTTGATGCATCAATCACTTCAGTTGTAATTTTTTCTTTTGACTCCGTGGATCTCTTCGTCATTTTTGGAAATTTTACTTCAATTCCGGGTTCTCTGTCATTGTTCCAACAATCAAAGGATTCGATCATTGGTGTCTTCATGAGCCGGGGTTGCCCGTTGTTGGTTAGGACCTTGGTGAGGACCTTCCCCTATGTGTCCACGTGCTACTTCGGTTTCTGGGTTCCCTCCACGCCGGAGGCCTCCCATTTTATTAGTGAGATTGCCTATCGCATGCGTGAGTCAGTCTACCTGCTCTGTGAGTGCATGGATCAAATGGATTATTTACACAAACTCTTCTTGTGCCATCCCCTTCGAAGCTATTAAGATATGATGGTGCAAACTCACACTTTGATACCAAAATGGTGCAAACCGGATATTAAGTCAACGAAATCTTAACACCTGAATCACAAAGAAATGTACAAGAGTACACCCACAAGAATATTTGACTAGAGAGGGATAAATACTTTATTGAATAGTTCGCTCTGTGCGCTCCACACGGCTTGGTGGGGAACTCCTTTATCGTCTTGTTGCCTAAAGCAGAGGGGGCGGATTAGTTGAAAGACTTAAGGCTGATTAGTTGAAAGACTTAAGGCCGATTAGTCTTATCGGAGCTTCGTATAAGATTCTAGCGAAGATTCTGGTAGTTAGATTCAAGGAAGTGCTGGAGAGTGTTATTTCGGTTAGTCAAGGAGCGTTCGTAGCTAGCGCTTTGATCCTAGACACAATGTTAATAGCTCACAAGTGCATAGATGCAAGATTCAGAGAAAAGAAAAGTGGGTTAGTTTGCACATTAGACTTAGAGAAAGCTTACGATCATGTAGATTGAGATTTTTTGGATTATATGCTTGGTAGATTGGGGCGTGGGCAGAAATGCAGAGGATGGCTGGAAGCTTGCGTCCAATCTCCTGTTTTTTCCATTCTAGTCAACGGGTCTCTTAAAGGTTATTTTAGGTCCTCAAGAGGTTTAAGGTAGGGGGATCCTCTATCGCCGTACTTGTTTGTGGTTATTGGGGAAGCTCTTAGCGCAATGCTAAATAGAGGAGTAGAATTAAGTTGTTTCAGGGTTTCTAGGTAGCTAGAAATGGGTTGCATGTCTCTCATCTACAATATGCAGACGTCACTCTTCTTTTCTGTCAGGCAGATCCAATTGCGGTTGATAATATATGGAAGCCGATTGTTTGTTATGAGGCAGTTTCGGGATTGAAGGTTAATACAGCAAAGTCAAAACTTCTAGGGATTCACGTAGGGGAGGAGTTGCAAGGCCTTGCGGATGTTTTTAGGTGTAAAAACGGTTCGTTCCCTTTGACTTATCTTGGTTTGCCGTTGTGTGTGGGGAAGCCGCCAACTCACCTTTGGGATAGGGTGATTGAGAGGATCGAGAGAAGGTTGGCGGGATGGAAAGGTAGGACTTTATTTTTGGGTGGTCGGTTGTTGCTTATTAAGACCTCCCTATCCAATATGCCCATCTACTTCTCTCTTTTCCGATGCTTGAAGTCGGTCATATTGAGGCTAGAAAGATTTAGGAGAGGTTTCTTCTAGTCAGGTGATAATGAGGGGAGGAAGTTCCATCTGCTAAAGCGGGACGAGGTTTGTAGGCCGATTAGAGAAGGGAGAGCTGGCATTAAAGCATTGGGTTGGATGAATACGGCTTTGTTGGGCAAATGGATATGGAAATGCGGAGGATAGTAAATTGTGGAGGGAAGTGGTGGCTAGCCAATATGGTACTCAAGATAGCGGTTGGTTTGTGAAATCGTCTTCTTTGTACCGGGCTTCGGCTATTTGGAAGGTGATCGCAGCGACTGAATATCATCTTCATAGAGGCATTTCCTTCTTAGCTAGTGATGGGAGGCGTATCAGATTCTGGGTTGACAGTTGGTGTGGCAAGCAACCTCTCCAATCCAGGTTTCCTTTGATAGCTAGGCTTGCTCTCGATCAGTTCATCGTAGAGGCATACTGTTTTTCGATTTTGGGAGGTGAGGTTGTGTGGGTGCCTCCTTGCCGCATGAATTTGTTAGATAACGAGGTTGAAGACTATGTAAGCCTTATCGAGTCTCTAAAAGGCCTCAAAAGTCGACGTTCAAGAGCAAGATTCCATGATGTAGGCCGGAAGTGCATCAGGTAGCTGCTTGGTAAGGTCTTTGTTTAGCATGGTATCTAGTCCAGGGCAGCCATCTCCCCCACATCCATTTCATCATTGGTTCTATGGGGCGCCTCCCCGCGTGGTGATGTTCGTTTGGTTGGTTGGTCGCAAGAGGATTCTTACGGTTGACAACTTGCGGAGAAAGATGGATGATTCTTCCAAACGTTTGTTTCATGTGTTGGGCTAATGAGGAGTCTATTGATCATTTGATGCTTCATTGTCCTCTTGATTCCAAGGTGTGGAGCCATTTCGTATCGGTTTTCAATGTAAGTTGGGTGATGCCGGAAAAGGTGGAAGACCTTCTTTGGGCATGGCATGGGGGAGGAGTGGGGAGAATTGGAGAGTGTAGGTGGAGGCTTCTCATTATGGCAGTATTTTGGGCTATCTGGAGAGCTAGGAATGATTATTGTTTTCAAAATATCCAGCCCAAGGATGAGGACATCATTAGAAGAATTGTCAAATTCTTAGAGAATTGGGCCTAGAGGGGTTGTTGGCGTTCATTTTGTTGGGGTGGTGTATTCTTTGCGCCTTTTGCGAGCTTTCTAATAAAAAAATTGTCAACTTTAAAAAAAAAAAAAACTTTATTGATATCAAACTTCTGCTCTTTCAATACTTAAGAAATACTCGCACTTAAGAAAATATTGGAATTAACTACTACCTACCCCCCAAGTGAATCTCTAATGAGAATCCTCTCCAATTAAGAAATCGATTTCAAGTCAATTTGATCTACTGAAGAAGGTAAATGCCTAACAATAGTAAAAGCAAATACAGAAAATCCCAATTACATCCCTAAATCAGCCTTACATCTTTAATCATACCCCCTTCATATTTCAATAATATCTTTAAATTAGCCCCATATCTTCCAAAAATAGTAAATTGCAATTCTTGATTTTAAACTCCCAAGTCTATAAATAAACATTCCAAAAATCAACACGTGGACCTACAGTGGGATGTGGGCCTACATTATTGTTGGGCCCAATAATGGGCATGGGTGGGCCATGGGCCTGCATAAGATGCAGAGTGATCTCCTTTCCATCATGCCCAATGTTGTAGTTGTTGGTGGACCACAATACTTCTCACGATGGTCATACATCCAAGGTCGGCCAAGTAAGAAGTGACAAGCTCTAATTGGGATGATGTCACATGGTACTGACATGGTGTTATATTGTCATAATGAATGAGTTGCGGGCATTGGTTATCACCTGCATTATCTCGCCTCTTATGCAAGCAAGCTGATGAGGTTGTTGGGTACTTTCCTGTTCACAGTTGCAACTGATCGGTTGCTGTCTATGGGACAATGTTTAAGGCTACTGTGATTGGTGATAATTACTTTGATGGCATTTTGTTCACATGTACTTCAGTCTACAGAACACTGGTGCGCAACCGGTTCTCAGTTTTCTTCTCCTTAATATTTAGTCATTAGTTAAAGGTAGACGCTTTTTTCGTCAGCAATATCCACTTCTCAGTAATCATTGGTTTCCTTAGTGACCTCATTGGTATCCATTTTTTGACCTGTCTTTTTGGACAAGTTCATGACATCAGTTGAGGTTTTTGGTAGGACACATAGCTGCGAGATGTCCTTTACCTCCACACTTGTAGCAAGAAAAATATTCTCATGATTTTTTTTAAAGGTCTCCTGTTTCATGCGTGATCTTAGGGCCAATAGCATATAGCCCTGTGGCTGCCCCCATCGGTGATCGTAGGTGGTTGTTGAGATTCCTTTTTGTGGTGCTATAATGCGAGGGTTAGAGCTACTCACATTGGGATGAGACATTGGATAGTCCCAGGTAGGGTAAGTGCTATGTCAATCATCATTCTTTTCTTACACAGTTATACTCTTGCCCTTGTCAACACTGTTCAACCAACAATCGCTGATTCTAGTTGGATGCTTGCCCACAGTCCATTACAATATCGGGCCACTTACTGCTACATTGTCTCAAACAGTCAGCATTGGAGTGTCAACTCATAATACTAATGCGTATGTTCTTCAATGGTCAACTTATCTTGACATCGAGAAAGTATTTTCTGGAGCGAAACTGTCTCATAATGAAGAGGCATAAATCTTGCTCAAGTCTCACATTCATTTCCTCCTAATTTCCAGGGGAGGGCAGCTACAGTGTTGCAAGTCTTCTTCAACCCTGTACCACTAGTCTTGGGTGCCCTTGTCAGATATGCAAAACATACACCTTCACAGACTTGGCCATCTTGTGCCAACTTAAATACCTTTTTGTTGATTATAACCAATCATTGAAGATCTTAGGATGCATATTACCATTGTAATTCAGGATCTCCATTTTAACGCTTCTTGTTGGATCCTCAGTATAATAATTACGTCCTCCTTCAGGATATGTTGGGTACTCCTGTGAGGGGCAGTGAGAGCTCTTGGGCCCTGTTCACGGTAGTGAGGGTAGTTGAAGTCCTTGATGTAGGTCCTGCACACCTTTGAATTTCACCCAGTTCCTTTCAGATCATTTCGGGGAGACATTTCCCGAGCCCATGACACCTTCTAGTTCTAGGTGGTCATTAGATGCTTGAGGACCATTAGTGTTACCCTTGCTGCTTCCTTCTATAAAGGCCACTCGTGTGGACAAAACCACCAAACTGGTTTGATATGTCATCTATTTGCTTGATCATCGGCTCATCTGTTCCCTCATTTGTTGCAAAGATACCTCATCTTGCTTATCTCCCTCCATCTCAGGACTACAAGAATGTCTATTCCTTGTCTGTATAACATCAGATTTGAACACAGAACGCAAATTATTTTGGCCTGAAACTAATTAACAACTAGAAAGAGAACCTATTCACCATAATTTGTAGCTTTTTGCTGATTTGGAGCTGAGTGGAATACCCTAAAAACTTGACGAATGGAGCTATACTTGTGGCCCTCCACACATGGGTGTGGGCCACTTTGAATATATCAACAACTATGTTCAGTTGGAGGGACTTGTCGTGGTTAATAATGATAAGGACACTCAAGACAATCTCCAACGAAGATCTCTCATTCTTCCTAATATTTGCCTTATGGCATGGGGAACTCACCTCTTCATTCATAACCCTTTTGCTTGCAGAGTTTGGGACCACTTCCTCCTCATCTTCCATATCTCATGGGTGATGCCGGAGTTAGTTGACCATCTTCTGTGTGCCTGTCATGGAGTGGCCATCGATAAATCTCGTAGAGTAGTTTGAAGGCTGGTTGCAATGGCAATTTTTTGGTTTGTGTGGAAGTCTCAAACTGGTCGGTGTTTTCAGAACAAGGACTCTTCGGTTCAAGAGGTCATCTTCTTCGTTAAAGCAGCAACTTTAGAATGGGCCCCTTATGTAAAGGCAGTTAATACTGCCGATCTTTTTTTTTTTTTTTGCTTTCTTCTTAGCTTTGTTGTTCCTCTTTCCCATCTTCTGGTGGTTTTTTTAAATATATTTTCAATTATCCTTCAAAAAATAAAATAAAATAAAATAAGGACACTCTTGAAACTTGAAGAGTGAGACTGCACTTGCTGGCCTGTACACATGGGTGTGGGCCCAATTTGGACTCCATGAACAACAATGTTTACTTGGTGGAGTTGGTCTTAATATTGTTAATGATAAAGGGTTAAATATGTCAGGATGTTTCTGTTATATACAATGAGTTATTTTCTTGTTTTAAGTTGTGATTATATGTTCCTACCCTTTTGAGAACATGGTGCATTATTTTGTTTTCCTAATTTTTTCTTCAGCTTTGTGGGATTGTGCTGAATACTGGAAATTTCTTTACATTTTCTAGGAGATTTGATTGGCACCTCTAGACATGATGAAGTTGGAGGGGATCTTGATCAGAATCATCGTGCTGGGGTTCCCAATTCACCATCTTCTCCAGGTGGGTTCCGTCAGATTTTCTTCAAAAGAATATATAGAGAAGATATGCCTGCAAAGCATATGTTTGGTGGAAATTTGGAAATATTGTACAAGACATGTTGTTTGCCCCAAGAATCTGGTTTTGAGACTGTAGGGTGGCTGAGGTCCTGGGAACAATAAATGGTCAGGTCGGATCGGGCCGCCACAGTGAAAATTGAATGACTCCCTACCTGTCATGATATTTTTGGCAGCATCTAAGCGTTCTGGGGATCACAGGAGGAAAATGTTGCCTTCTCGGTTCGTATGTCTCTAGCTTTATTTGGTTTGTGCCTCCTAACGTTTTTTTATTTCTCTACCTGCCAGGTACCTGTGCTCAGATAGACATGCCTGTTGGCTTTCAATAGAGGCTCCTTGAGCTTGCGTCATCTTTTATTTTGAAAATTATTATGTTAATCTTAGTTGGATGTTTATCCCTTGTTTTGTTTGATCATGGGATGATTTGGTCATTTGAAGAAAACTTTTACTAGTCTGAAAGGTATGTGACAATTTGTTATGCTCTCCAGGTCAACAGCAGGAGAATCCTTTGCTGTTACTCGGACAGTACAGCGATGATGAACTGGATGAGGATGAAAATAAGATATATAAGCAAGATGTCATTCAGAGTTCTTCCATTGACTGCAATGCACAGGTTATTTTACCAGCTTGGTTACCTTTGCACTTTGATCCCATGTGTTCTTTAATTAGGCATATGTGTCGTGTTTCATTGGCTGGGTTTATTATCCACATACTTGTTTGTATGGATTGCATATATTTGTGTACAAATATGCTGCGCGTGGGGGCAGGGCAACTTTTTCAATTCTGAAATGTATTTGGTAATATCTGGAAAGTCCGTTGGTTTGAAAGCTATTACTGTCACATCCAAGTTTGCAATGGCTTGCCCGTTGGATTGTTCGGTTGGTCAGGTCCGGGTCAGATACTGTTGTACACATATCCGGACCCAACTAAGGGAATTGGATTCGGTTCCTGTTGGGTTTGAATACAGGTACTGTATAAAGGCTACTGTATCCGAATTTGACCCTATTTGGGTATCCCCTTAGGTCCTTTCAGTTTAGTTTCAAGCACAAACCCCAGACTGACTTGGGGTTTGGATCCTGAATCAGGTCTATAATTGGGTCTGGATCCAGATTCTGGTCTATACCAGAAACATGGCTTACATATGGTTTTCAAATAGTAAATATAATTTAAATAAAGGATGCAGCTAAAAGTAATCATAGGTTTGGGTACCAACATTTACCCAATGCGATCTGATTTCTAATTGGATCCTAGCCTGTAGACCCAAATCCTACCTGATTATTATTGGGCCCTAAATCTGCATCCAGATTTGGTTAACTCGAGTAGGATACTTTGGTTACCACAGATGCTGGTACCTATTGACAGCCCTGTAGTTTTGGGTCACACTTCACTGCATCAACTGTTTTAGGCTTATTCTCTTCTGGTATCTACTGGCATTCCTGTGTTCTTCTATCGACTATAGCTTTTTAACTTGTTATCTTGCAGTTGTGCTTTTGTTGCCTTTTTACGACTCTTGAAAATACCAGGACAATATCTCATAGGCCATCCAAGGGTTTTTGCCTTTTGGTGAACCTACTCTCTCTGTTTTATGTTTGGTATATTCAATATTAGCTCTCTAATTATTGCCACATGCAAACCTGGTTCCTTTACATGCATATTTTGATTTTTAAGTGCTTCTGTTTGCCCAGGTAGAGGAGCTTGTAGAAGCAGATGGAGACCAAGATAGCTATGGGGGAAAAGATTTTGCTGCTCCTGGGGTTAAACAAGAGACCATGCCTGGGGATTTAGATCCAATGGATGCTGCCAAGAACCCGGAGGATGGTCATATTGGAGAAAGTGATGTTACTGCTCCAACTATTCCATACAATGAAGTTGACTCAGTGGCACAAGAATGTGTTCCGGGGCCTTCTGGAATGCAAATTGTTGGGGATATGACTAATGAGTGGAAGATGGTAATGGACGAACAGACTAATCAATACTATTACTGGAATACCATGACGGGGGAGACTTCGTGGGAGGTGCCTGATGTTTTGGTTCAGGGAACGGACACAACCACAGAGCAGAAAGTTTCTCTGGTTGTCGGAGAAAATGGAAGTGCTCCTGTGGATGCAGATGTGTCTGGTTCATATTTAAATGGGGAAATTGAGGTGCACTTAAATGTTCCTGCTATTGACGGGCCAAAAAATTCTGATTTGATTGTGAATGTCAAGGAAAAATACGAGGACGGGATTGGAATGGAAACTTGGAATGAAGGAGTCAAAGGTGAGAATGGCGAAGCCCCAAATTTGGTCCCAGCCGCTGATCAAACTGAATCAAATAACAACCCCAGTGCGATCAGCTTGTCCATCGAAGCCTCCACCCTAGGTGATTCTGTTTCTACAAGGCAGTCAAGTGTTGTTCTTTCTGAGCATGGGGGGTTGACAACAGCAGTGGAGAAGCCCCTTGTAACAATAAATGGCGAGGACAAGAATAAATGTCCTGTAGTACCCATTGTAAACCCTGAAGCAGGGAGCAGTCATTCTACCCGGCTTATGAAATATGGTGAAAGTTTGTTACAGAGGTTGAAGGTGTTTGAAGGGTATTATAGTTTTTCTTTCACCCTAGTTTATTTTTTCTAGATTGATGTTCAGTTGGGACTAGGGAGAGATGCCCTTTAGAGGCTGTCCCATGATACTTGCCCATTCTTCATGCATGGGATGATCCAGACTGTTCATCTAGTCCCACCATGTTCATTCGGAAACTATCCTTCTAACTAGAGATGTTCATCATCCATGCATGTGAGAGATCCAGACTCCTGTTTCCAAATCACTTCATATGGGTGGTGAATATTTCTTATTTGTGAGATTTTTCCTATGTGGCTCATCTAGGGAGGAATTACTAGATAGATGGCCTGGATCACGAGTCTCATACAACGACAATGTGCTGTAGTATGGATATTAGGCTCATAGCATTTTTAGTTGACTAATTCTAAATGGAAATTGGGCATGACATCAACGTGCACAATGCCTACTGAGGGAGTTGATGTGCACATGCTCCCACCAGTTAAAGATGGCTGGTGCGATTCTAGCAACCACTTCAAAGTGGGAGATTTCAAGCCCAGTTTGAATTGTGTGTTGAGATTCTGCCTCCATTTGTGGATGGTGGGGGAGATGTGATCGTCTATTCTCTGTGCATGCATGAACTTTTCTCCAGCTTTTTGACATTTTTTTTTCTAGAAGAGTACCCTTTTATGCAAACTTTTGGGACGGCTAATATTTTATTGCTAGTATTGGTTCTTGCTGACTCCATTTAGTTGGGATAGGGTTTAGATGTTGATGATAGTGTTGATTTTGCTTCATAACTTGATATTTGTTAATTTTAACTGTCTCAGGCCTGGCGACAACACTCAAGGAGTTGATTGGAGGTCAAAATATATCCTGGAAGTTGAGATCAGACTTTCTGATTGTAAAGCACTTTCAGCTTATGGACCATCTCTCCTCCCTTTTTGGTGGCACACTGAAACACAGCTTAAGCATCTTGAAATGGCTATTGATGAAGAAATTTCTAGATATGCAACACTGGAAAGGAATGAGGTGGAGACTGCTCACATATCTTCCCTTGGAGTGGATGATACATCTCAGCGAAATGCCAGGACAGCTTCTGAAGTGTTTGACAGTGATAAAGGAATGGTAGTTTCTACTGTTGAAAATGCTCTTGTTACCCCGGATACCGATATTTTAGAAGTAGTTCCGAAAGAAGTGCTTCTCAAACCAGGTTCTGATGAAGGCAGTCAAAATCGAGCACAGCCTTACATCTGGATCTCCATGCAGTGGGCCGGTAGGAGAGGTTGTGCAAGAAATTAATGAAAACCCAGTTCCTGTCCGTTCTATTCCCAAAACTGAGCTTCATGCTGGTGAAGACGTAGACATGGATGTGGACATGGAAGTTGATGATGAAACTCCTGCAAATGACAATTCCAAAGATGCACCCAGCACCAGATCTCATGCTCTACTTGAGCAACCGATTCATCCGCATACATACTCACCGTCAGCAGAATGCCTGCCCTCAGTGCCCGTTGAGGAATTTAGTGCCCCACCTCCTCCAGATGAGGAGTTGATCCCTCCACCAGCCACCTGACAATGAACCCATACCTCCACCCCCACCTGATGAGCCCTTGTATCCTCCACCACCACCATATACAGAGCCGATGCCTCCTCTTCCTTACACAGAGCAATATAACATGGCATATACAGTTCCTACCTATGAGTACTATGCAGCCCCCCATACTGAGGTCACAAATTCTAATTACTATGCCCACACTGAAGCAGGGCAAATTGCCGAGCCTCAGCTACAATCGTATTATGAACCAGTAGCAAACGTCTTTCCTGCCACTGTTGCACCCGTAGTTAACCCTGCAGAACCTGTAGTATACTATGATGTTCCAAATGGAACAGTTCCTCCTGTACCTGTGATCAGGTGGCTTAGAACCTTCTGTTTTCTACAGTGAGTCTGGGCCAGTCAGCTATCATGATAACATTGCTTCTGATCACGCACAATCCATTGGTGTTGCCCCAGAACCTGGATATGGTTCATTACAAAGTCTGAAGGCTGCATCTGATTTTTCAACCATTGGCAGTGCGATCGAGATGGCAGCTGTACATGCTGCATCTGTATCAGCTGCACCCCAAACTACAGCGGCCGTTGTTGTCAATGAAAATGCTGTGGCCACTGCATTGACAGTTGCCTCAACTGCTCCAGCTGCTTCGACAGTTGCCACAGCCACGACATCTGCATCAACGGTTGCCACAGCCACGACATCTGCCACTAAGAATCAAGCTAAAGGTAGGAAATTCTGAACAGCCTGGTTCTCTTCGCCTATATGTATTGACTTATTACATGGTTGATTGCTACAATCATGGTTGATTGTTCTCAACCACTTTGTTTATTTATATAACTTCTTACTTGTTTCAGAGGTGCTGTTCTCAGCCGTAGTTGTTTTCTTGGTGCTTTGCATTTAACTCTATTTGCTTATGAGTTACTTTATTCCTGACCAGTTATCCGTAGTAAGAAACGGACCATTGCAGTGGCACCTACTATGAGGTCTAATAAAAAGGTTACCAGTCTAGTGGATAAGGTACCTTATACGTGATTTATTTTCATTCCTATTGATTTCCTTTAGAGCTTAGAGCCTTAAATAGACTGTCTATTTATCAGTGGAAGGCTGCGAAGGAAGAGTTGCATGGGGACGAGGAAGATGAACCCGAAAATGCCTATGAGATCTTAGAGAAGAAGCGGCAAAGGGAAATAGAGGTATGTGCATATATGCAATCCCTTCTATATTTTAACACCTTGTGTTTTGCATTTTGTGGGGTCTTACTGTCCTCTTGCCTGCAGCAATGGCGGGCACGACAGATTGCCAGTGGGGAGGCTCAAGATAATGCTAATTTTCAGCCTTTAGGTGGTGACTGGTATGGTTGCTTTAAATCTGCCCTGACCTTGCAGTTTTGTTACAGTAGGTGATGTCATGATGCATTTCTGATGGTTTGTCGTGTTTGTAGAACTAAAGCCTAGAGATGATTTAACTGTCCCTTGCCAAAGGTAATGCAATCCTGTTACCAAATCAGTGAGGTCTTGGTACCCAAAATCACAAGAATGGACGAAGAACTCACCCACAAGAATATCAAAATAGAGAGGGATAAGCACTTTATTGAAATTTAGATTCTTTTTAACTTCTTACAAACACCTAAATAGATTCTCAAAAGGCTCAGAGAATGTACTGCCTCTACCTCTGAGAACAATCCCTATTTATAGACCCTAAAATGACATCCTAAAATCCTTGACAAAGGTGATGCAATCCTGTTAGCGAATCAATGGGATGTTGATACCCGAATTGCAAGAACAGATGAAGAACGCCAACACCCACAAGAATATCAGAATAGAGAGGGGGTAAGCGCTTCATATTTTAAGGCAACTTTTATTAAAAAGCCAAATGGCAAAAATTACAATAATGATTTGGCCATCTGGCCCAATCACAGAGATTGGACATTAGAAAACAACTAACCCAATCAAGAACATCCACCTTAACCCTCTTTACAACATTTGACATCGACATGCTTATGCCCCAAAAGATCCTATTGTTTCTCTCACACCAAACACCCATAAAACTGTGAAAAGAACCAACCTCCAAACCTACTCTACCATCCCCCGTGGCTCTCACCCTGTGCCACGCCGAAAGGAGAGAACCAATGAACCCTAGCATCATCCAATATATATTAAACAAAGCAAGGCATCTATCCCACCCCTCTTGAGCAAATACACAATGAATGAAAGAGCGGTTTATTGACTCCATGTTCCCCATACACATAATACAACAATTCGGGGCACCATCACTCTTTTATGCAAGTTGTCAATTGTAAGCACTCAGTTCATTCCAGCTAACCATGCGAATGCCGCCCCCTTAGGAGGGGCACTGTTGGACCAAATAGAGGAGGTCAACCCACATCCCTTGCCGGCCTAGTTGGGAGACAACTCCTTATAAAAGGAACCAACAAAGAACCAGCCAAATGTGACTTTGGGCCACACGATAGTGCCCCTCACTCTGTGAGAGGGCTTAACATGTGGAGCCTTTCTAGAAGCCAAGTGAGCTCCTTCACCTCTTCCTCGAATAAGTTCCTTCTGCAGGAGGGGACCAGAGTCCAACATCTATCGAATAGCATAAGGCCATGGTAATAAGTACTTCATTTAATTTGAAACTTTTTAGCTTCTCACAAATACTATCTCCTAGAACAACCCCTGTTGCCCCATTTATAGAACCTAAAGCGACATCCTAAAATCCTTATTAGATCTTCAACAAGGTTTTTCTGACTATTATATTTATTCCATATCAATCAGATCTATCCAAAATAACAACAAATGAATTTACAAAGATTTTATCAAATTATAATGGCCTAAAAATGTCTTATGCAAAATCTGTAGAATCAGCCCTTAAGATCTTCGAAGAATCAGCAAAGCATCAACTAGGATCCTCCAAAAATAACAATTGTATACCTCGAGATTTAGGCCCCAAAATTAGTGGCAAATAGCCTACACATTGAAGACATGTCGGCCTCATGGTGGGCATTGGGCCCATATGATTCCCTTTGGGCTGGAAAGAACTCGACTCCGATGAGCTTAAATGCTTCAATACTATTAGAGGTCTAGATCCAATCTTTTCAATTCATTGTCTTTGGTCTTGTGCATTTAGAATAAAGCTTGTTTTTCCAATTCACCAAGTATTGTTTGTAGTGACCTCATCTGGTGTTGGTAGTCTTCATGGGTCACATCGTACCCGAATAAATCGGTCTTGTTGAAAGTAAATGAGATATCCAATTCACCAAGAATAAAGCTTGTTTTTCCAATCGGTCATGTTGAAAGTCAATGAGATATCCAATTCACCTGATAACTCATGGACTTAGTAACCCTACTTCACAAAACTTAGAAAATGTAATGCTTCCTAGAACAGCTCTTATTTATATATCCTAAAGAGAGACCCTAAAATCCTTCTGAAATCTTTCACAAGATTCGCAACTATTAGATTGATTCCATATCCATTAAATCTATCTGAAATAGCTATCCGGAATGTAATGTCCTAAAAATAGTTTATGCTGTAGAATCAACCACCCAACATCTTCAACTACAATCCTCCTCGTATAAGCAATTGCAGACCCTGAGACTGAGGCCCAAAAATCAGCAGCAAACAACACAGATTCGACACGTTGGGCTTATGGTGGACCTTGGGCTTGCGTTAAAAGGAGCCATGCTATTATTATAATACCAGATAAACCAAAGGTGCTGAGAGAAAGCCTAAGGCAATGACAAGGAAACCAAAGGTCAATATTTGGCCGTACTAACAACAATGTCAACAATGATGACGAGCTGGATCAGCCAGTAACCTAACACATTCATAAAATGTGTAAAAGATGGAATATTCTTTGGACATTCTACACAATTCCAATCTCCATCCAAAAATTGCTGAATGTATTCTACCCCCATTCTAAGAATCTCCCAATGTTTGTACCTCCAGTAAATTGGACTATCCTTTGAAGATCTGAAACTACAGAAAGCTCATTTAACTTAGAGATTTGTGCTCCCAAAAGGATTCTTTTTGTTAATTTGCATCATAGTTGCATCTTATTCATGTAAGCACTCTTCGTGTATTAATATAATCATTCCTTACTCGATTTCATTTGGAATGTTGATATTATGCATATTTTGTTACTTCTAAATAGCTTTTGTTGCCATCATATTTAAGTCTGAAGGGGAGGCCTTCAACTTGGACCTTAGTCTAGTCGATTGGGTTGGCCATTGATCAATGCACCTGAGTTGTCGAAACTCAAGACTTTTGTAGAACAACTATATCACGCACTGCTTTTTTTTCTTTTTTTCTTTTATTGAAAAGCAGAAGCCAAATTTTGTCATGGTCATATCTTTCCCAAAAAGAAAAAAAAAAACAGTAAGAGAGAGAAAGAAAAAGGCCTGATCTATTTTATTTTTCTTGACTTGCTCTTCCATTTGGGAGGCAGTTTCAATAAATTTAAAACATTCATTTCAATCTCCCCAGATCAGCTGCTTAAGAAATCAACCTTATTTTTCTTTAGAACAAAAATGACATGTTTACTCTTCACTTATCATTCTCAAATCTGCCTGATCCTACCCATATGATATTTCGTTCTCCTGATCTTCACTACCTTTTGTTTCTTGCCCATCTGATTGGTTCCCTCTTCTATTTAGAAGAGGTATTTCATCAATTTGTGCTAGCCGAACGCGATTTTTTTTTTCCGAGTCAACTTTGATTTTGTACATTAAGAGTATAATCTTGGACTTCTAGCTGTATGTTTGGCACATTCGTATGTGTATTCAATCTTACTATGCTATACTAGTTCTCTTTGATATTTCAACTTAAAAAGCTGTTTTTGAGTTTTTTTCCCCCTCATATAGGCGTGAAAGAGTGAAGCGCAAGAGAGCTGGATCAACTCGTGAAGCCATTCAAACTCCGCCAGAGGTGTCCGCAAATGAAAAGCAGCAGCCTGATTTAATAGAACTCGCAAAGGATCTTCCTTTGGGATGGCAGGTATTTTTCATATGCATACGTTTTTTTTTTCAAAACCTTCAATGGAATAAGGAAAAACCAAAGCATAGATGGATAACGATAAAGAAAGGCAAACCAATGAGCAGATTATTTGGATTGTGAGTTGGTCATCATATTGAATGACCAGAAAGGAGGGCGATGCCTGACTGAGTAATCTACCTATGCAACAACTGGGGCAGTCAACAGGCTGAGACAGGCATATCTGGGGCCACTTTTTGGTTAGTTGGCTGGTCCTGGGCTCAACTTTCATGTCCAACAAACAAGCATAACAGGCCAGGGCTGACAACAAAGTTTCTATTAAGGTCTAAGCAAATCCAAATCCAAACTCATGCATGGCTTTTGTAGGCCAAACCTGTTCAAATGTGTGTATAATTCACTTGAAACATGGATGACCACGTCAACTTGTGTCTGGATGCAGCTTTCTCTTAAGACGGCTTGTATGTTTGGACACAGTTGTCCAAAAGCTTGAATATTATGGTATCTAAATGCGAGGATGTAATGCAACTGTCCAGGACGAAGGCTTCCACAAAAAATGCTCTGTGCCTACAGCCCTACTGTGACTGTTCTCCAGCAGATGTAACCCAATGTTACATGGTCCAGGTTCCAGGAGGGATCATGTATACATTTTAGGACCTACTTGCTGCAGGGCTTGATTCTTGAATCTGGCAAATGTACCATAGGATTGGTCACCTGTTCAATGTATGTTCTTATGGCACACACTGCAGGAAAGGGATGTTGCATCGTCATCGAAACGTAAAACATCAACATCTGTGGATGTCCCTGTCCACACCCAAAATGCAAAATATTTATGTTCATAGTCCAGGTGGACATGGGCGTGCTCATCTTGTCCACACATTCAAATGACCCTAATATCTTCACCTTCCCCTTGATAGTCATAGCGAGTTGATGAAAGTGAACAAATCCACATTCTAGTCCCTGACAGTTTTTTTGGAATGAGACTCACAAGGGATGACCAAAAAGTGCAGCCCGCTTTACGGTTCAAAGCAATATGTGCAAGTAAAAATTGCATGTTTCCTCTTAATTTTTAAAGTGATGATACATTGAAAATTCATTATCATACATTGAATCCAAATATCATGGATCCATCAATTAAAAAACATCATTATGAATGATACCAGAGAACAATGAAAAGAATGATACTAGGACAAGTGACTTTATCTGAAGAGCCATAGGCATGCATCTAACATGCATATCTCTAACAAATTTTTTTTTTAATTAATTTATTTATTTAAGTTGATTCTCTTTGTTACAGATCTAGGAGATGTGTCTGCTTCTTTTTCTTTTTTTCGTTGAAGGGTAACAAGAAATTTTATTTAAAAAGCACTGAGCTGGCGCCACAGATTACAAACAAAACAGAAAATCTAAATTACAATCCCCTAATAACTTTACATTAGAAGCCCATTCCAATATAAGATTTTGGCCCAAGGAATGCATTTCCTTACCAGAAGCATTACAAAAGCAACTACTATTTCTCTCCCCCCAAATCACCCACCAGACGGCCAGAGTAGTCATCCTCCATACAGAGGGATTCATCTCTACTTTGATATCTTAGATTACTTAAATATGGTTTAGATGACACTTTGCTTTTAAGGAAATTTCTTTTTAAGAGGTTTGCAAAGCTCAGACAATGACCAAGCAATCTGCAATCGGCCCTCTATCCATTACGTTTCAGATTTGCAACCGTATTTTGGCATTTATGTCATTTGTTCCTGAACCACCCAAATCCATTGAATTGGGAATCTGCAAGCATTTCAGAATTTGAGTTTTTTTTTTTTTGAAATTCCATATTCATGTTAAGATTTGCACTGATGATAGCTGGTCAATGGCCGATAAAGTGCCCACCAATTCTGAACTAAAAGAAACAAAAGGAAAAAAGAAGCTATGTATTTCCTCAATTTATCTGATTCTTCTTTTCTTGCTGTTTGGATGCAGGCCTACTGGGATGAATCCTCAAAGCAGGTGTATTATGGAAATACCATCACCTCAGAAACGACTTGGACAAGGCCCAGCAGATGAGATGTTTGCCAATTCCACCTTAACAAGTGTAGAAAGGACCGTTTTGTTCCCCTTTTTAGAGCCCTGATAATCTTTCTGAGAAAAGGGTGCCTACCCTCACCTTGAGCGGTTTGATTAGGCGGTCAGCCCAAAGTAGACGTGGTTCTCACTCACTCATCTGCACTGATCAGACTGTATATGTGCCTTGTTCTTGTGCACGCTTTAGGTTTAGCATTTTGCTGGCATCTATAGGAAGTGTTGGCGTTGTTTTTGGCATGTAAAGGCACACGTATTAGTCTTCTCTTCGAGAGAACGAGTGTATCATTCATAGGAAGCAATCTCAGATCTTTTTGCATTCTTTCAAATGTTCCTTGGTGTCTCCAGTTACAAGCGAGAGAAACCCTAGGATGTATTTTAACCCCAGGCATCGGTCTGGGCTGTCTATAAGGTTCAACCTGTCATTCATGGGCCACCTAGTTAATTTGACATTGATCGAATTATCTCAATGGCCTCCGGAGTGGATGGGGAAAATCATTTAACACAATTGTCCAATATTCAGTTTGGATTTACCGCCCACTGGACCTTTGGATTGACCATTCCCTCTTAAAAGCACTTTGCTATTTTACCGAACCAGAACATGGAACATACTTCGCCTAAGCATTGCCGACTCAGTTGAGTGGCATGTCATTCGATAGCCCATGGATATGACCTTAGTTGTTTTAAAATAGTGCCATTATTGTTATTATTATTATTATCAGGGAATCTAACAGAAAACTACCTATTTAATAAGGGAATTTTAAGTAGGTAGTTTTTACCAAAAAATTCCCTAATAATTTAGTGTGTGTGTGAACTTGGCGTGACCCCTCATCCAAGTGGGACACACAATGGATGGGCTGGATGTCTGAACCACATCTCAGTGGACCTTATAAATCAACATGAAGGTTTCAATGGGTGGGTCTGAGCTGGTCTCAGGTTCGAGACACACCAGCAACACCTTTGGGTGCTTTTGGTCTGGCCAGGCTGGGTTCGGGTTGGGTTATGTTTGTGTTTGGGTGTTTGGGCCAGGTCGTGTGGGTTATGTTTAGGTTCAGGTGTTCGCCGGGCCGTGTTTAAAAAAAAAATGAACAAAAAAAGAGGTTTCAATAGGTGGGTAACCGCTCTCAAGTGTCAACTTTAATCTATGGTCTTAAGTCATGGATTGACCTGATTTTTAGGCCTGTTGCCCACCATGGAATGGTGCATCTGATTAATGGAATGAATGTCTGATACACATCACAGTGGGCCCACACAGCTCGAGCTTCAAGCCTGTAAACTCTGTGCGTGCAGAGTAAACTCTGTGGGGCCCACCATGATTTAAGTATTTTATCCACTCCGTCCATCCATCTTCACAGATAATATTAGGTATGGTGCCAAAAAATGAAGCATATAAAAATCTAAAGTGAACCACACTACAGGAGTAGTGTGAACTGAATGTCTACCATTGAAAAATTCTCGGGGACAGAAGTTTTGGATCAAGCTGATATTTGTGTTTTCCCTTGGTCCATGTCTATGTGATCTTATGAACAGGTTGGATAACAAATAAACACCAATGTGGGGCCTGGGAAGGTTTCAACGGTGGAAATCATTCTTCCCACTGTTTCTTGTGGCATGGTCTACTTGAGATTTGGATATGCTTAAATTTTGGAATCAACCCCAAAAATGAGATGGAAAAACATATGGACTAGGTGAGCCCAACAGAGTTTGCTCTGCACGATAAGAGGATGCGGAGTTACGATAGGAGCGTGCAGAGAGTCCGCACGCAATCCGATTTCCATAGTACCAGATAAATGTGAGGAGTTATTTGGCGTAGCTATGAAAAAGGGATCCGCAGCTGTATCGAGCCCCACCTTGGTATAAATGTGAAATCCACATTGACCATCATGTGGGTCACCCTATGTTAGATCCCACACCCAAGATCCTACGCAATGGACGCGGATTGCGTCCAAACCCTGGTTGGACCTTTAAGCGTCTGACCAGATCTATGTGGGGTCCCACCGTGATATATCTGTTTATCCAAGCTGTCCATCCCTTTTGTAAGATCATGTTGAGGCATGGGCACAAAACTCAGGCAGATCCAAAGCTGTAGAGGACCTCACCAGAGATGACTCTTGCATTTAATGCTCTGGACATTTAATGTGCATTTAATGCAACCCAAGTTCACTATTTGGTGTGGTCCACTACAGCATTGGATCTGCCTCAAGTTTGGACCCATACTATAATATGATAATAGAAAAGGGATGAATGGAACAGATACATCAGGGTAGGACCCCACACACATCTAATCGGACGCAATCCACGTCCCCAAAAATCAGCCCCATTTGTGGTTCTGATGGAGCATATGATTGGAAACAATGTATGGACAAAACTCACCATTCAAACTGTTTCCCTTGGTGTGGCCCACCTGAATCATGGATGTGTGTCCAGTTCTAAATTTTACTGTGACATCTAATGGTTCGAGTCCATTGCATATAATCACAGCAGTAAGCCCTGTAAAAATCTAGGGCAGACGTGTTCTCTGTCTTCCTTGGTGTGGGCCACTTGAACCATATGTAAGCATGATCTTTTGGCTCAGGATTACACTTCTAATGGTTAGAGTAGATCTCTCATACATTTCTTTCTTTCTTTTTTTAACAAAAAATGTTGGACCGTAGGTTGATGTCCAACCAGCAGATAACTACCAACCTTCCATGTGTACACCACATCCAACCCATCTAATAGTTGATCTCATCATGAGCATCATCTTTTAGAAATATACACACACAAAATCCACTCATTAAGTGGATCATACTTTTGTTTGCTATTTACCCAATGTTTTGGACGATGTTTTTTAGGAGTGACCCACTTTATTATTATTATTTTTTTACACACACTCACGCCCCCACACACCCATGCGCTCACACCACAATGGGTAGTGGAACCCATGACTGTGTTGAAACTCTTGCGAGTCTACCACTGAGGCATGAGTAAGGACTCAGGTGTGGCTCACTTAATCTGTAGATGACTATTGTACTAGGTGATCCTTATGGTGGGCCAACCTGTTGGAAAACCTGTACGTGTCACATGCACTTTGGAAGTTTTTCTTTTTTGGGCTAGTACACACCCACACTGTTAGTCATACTGCAATGTTAGCCACCCCACGTTGGGAATTGATACCAAGACACTTTGGACATTATCACATGGGTGGGCAGTAGCATGTGATCCAACCAATTGGACTTGGAACTCATTTGAAATGTCATACATGGCAAAGCTGTGGGCCCCACTATTTGATTTGGACCTGCTTATTTTTTGGGACCACATCCCAAAATAGACTGGAGAAACGGATGGACAGTGTGGATATACAACACATCATCAAGGTGGGACCCACAGTAAGGGTAACACCTAATTGGATGGTCCACCTGAACTAGTTATGGGGCTGATTTTTGGCCTTAGGTCTAACATGTGTGACACACCGGGCAGATTTCATATTGATACCGTAGTGGGGCCCACCACACATGATTTACATTCCAGCACCTTTTGCAAGGGTGGGCGTCTCTCTCCCACCTCTTTCCCTTCATGTGGCTCACCTGAATCAAAAGTCAGCCTGATTTTTTATTTTATTTTTTGCCCTAGATCTAATGTGGGATTACACATCTAATGATTTCACATAAGCATTGCATCACAGTGGACCCTGTAAAAAATTCAAGGGCTGGTCTCCCTCTCCCAACTGTTCAAAAAACAAATATCTCCATTGACGAGTTAAAACAAAAAAGGAACTATATGGGACACCTACCCTTGATTCAGGTGGCTACACCAAAAGAAACAGCGGGGAGAGAGACGTCCACCCTTGATTTTACGGGTCGATTTTACGGGTCCCACCATGGTGATTATTTGAAATGCACTCCAACCATTAGATGCCACACCCAAATTTAGGCCTGATGCCCAAAAATCTCACCAATCTGTGACTCAGCTGGGCCACAACAAGGGAAACCGTTTGGAGGGGGAGTATTCCCTGTGCACTGTTTCCAATAGTGTAGTCCACCTGAATCATGGATGGGGCTGATTTTTAGGCCATGGGCCTAACATGGGGTGGCTCGCCATGTGGTCAGGGCAAATTTCACATAAACATTGTGGTGAAGCCTACAGGTACTCTAATGGTAATTACTTCGATTGGTTAGGTAGCTTATTGAAAGCTGTTTTAAAAAAAAGGTACTGAATGTAAATTCCATAATAAGTTTGTAGTCTTTCTTTAATTCCATCATCATCATCATCATCATCATTATTAATTGATGATGATGTAATAATAATAATAATAATAATAATAATAATTGTTGTTGTTGTTGTTGTTATTTGTGCGCACCTGAGAGGGGAGGAGGTCCATGTACCAAAAATCTCCTATACTGGTAGATTTATCACCTTGATCACTAACCCAAAAATGGTAGTGCTGCTAGCAAATTTTTTTCTTCTTCACTTTTTGATCAAACAAAATCAGCCCAAGCCGGTCAGTCAAAAACCAATGTACATACCATCATTGTATTAAAAAAGACAAATGATTTCATGCATGTCATTTTGTAGGCATTGCGGTGCAACCTTTTTTCCAGAGAAATTATCCACCACACCAGTCGCCATCAAATGGGTCCGCATGTAAAATTGTCCACGATGTGAACTGTCAAAGTGTCAGCATCTCACCCCCTTCTTGCTTCCATCAGTCGAAATGTCAGCCATATAATGCACGCCATGGCTCTTGGGTAACCTTCGATTTCTCTTTCACATTCCAGTGGATCTTGTCTCTAGAGAAGCACAATCCCAACTTCCCTGCCAAGAACTCTCCCAGCTCGTACAGTGCCTGAGAGTGTGAACAATAAGTAATCAAATGAACTGAATCTCACTTCCTTTTTCCCCCCTCCGCAATTGTACTGATATTATTATTATCTAGTTGTATTTACATGGATACATATTTTTTCCCATCATCTGTAATCTTTCACACAAGATCCACTAATTCCACGTGTCTAACCCCAGCCCCTCTATGCGTTGACAGATATGCCAAGATGGTGCCAGCATAAATCATCCAACTGGTCCATGAGATGGGTTCCACTGTTTAAATGCCATGGCCCAAAAGTCAAGTCGGTCTGCTAATTGTGGGGCCACAATTTACAAAACAACTGATCACTTAAACAAAACTTGTATCCAATTTTTTAAAACGTCCATTGTTTTGTGAACCATGGCTAGGAGGCTAGGACTGCAACTTGGGTTCAGGTCAGGCTGTCGATGGTTTCAAGTTGGGTTAGGGTTAGAAAACACCAACCCAATTTGAAATCGGGTTGAGTGAATTTGGTACAGGTTGGGAATAATCACATGTATTTGGTCAGGTTAGGGTTAAGTATAAGAGTCCGGATCCTCTGTTGGCTGCAAAACTGGAAATCCCTGTTTGCAGCCTTTTCATTGGTCCACGTCACACTGCACTGACGTGAATGTGATGAGATTGCACTGAGGATGTGATGTGTTTGCAAAACCTATATGATGACGTGGACCAATAAAAATGGTGCAAACAGAGATTTTCTGTTTGCAGCCAACAGAGGATCCGGACTCTTATACTTAACCCTAACCTGACCAAATACATGTGATTGTTCCCAATCTGTACTGAATTCAAATCGGGTTGGTGTTTTCTAACCCTAACCGAACTTGAAACCCCGACAACCTGCCCTGAACCCAAGTTGCAGTCCTAGCCATGGTTCACAAAACAATGGATGTTTTAAAAAATTGGATACAAGTTTTGTTCAAGATTTTCAAAGTTGGGCACCTACAGTTAGAATTCAGGTCAGACTGGGTTGTTGATCGGGTTCCCTTGAGGTCGGGTTGGGCCGGGCTTGGGTTGATCCCCAACCCGACCTAACCTGCCCGAGTTGCACTCCTAACCATGGCTCACCTGACCAGTGGACCGGCCTATTTTTGGGGCTTAGCATCTAGATGATGGATCAACTTAGGGACCGCAAATTTGGTAACACGTTGGTGCGAAGTGTGCACATTTTGGTAACATGTTTGGGGGAAGTGTGCTGGGTTATACACTGGTGTGCGGAATTAGGAAATCATCATATAATTTGGCATGATGGAAATTAGAATCCATGCCTATCCTACAAATACAGGATAGATACATCACATATACCTTTGAAATTTCTATGGTGATATCTAGAACAGATAAAGCTTAAAAGAATATACATAATGCAATCTAGAGACTGGAAGCAGCAATAGAATGCTAGAGTGGCCGCGGGGGGGGGGGGGGGTTGAGAGAGAGAGAGAGAGACGGAGTAATCCAAACAAAATTTGGATTAATAATTAATATTGCTATTTTTAAGTGCATTTTTTCCCCTTTCACATAACCAAAAGAGTTGGGGAAAAGATAGCATGCACTCAATGTGAACCAAGAGTTGTGTGCACGTGTCTCCACCACCCAAAAATGGTAGGACGGAATCTAAAAATGCATTTCAAAATGGATAAAGGGGATGCAGGCAAGTGTTTCATTGGCTTCTTTTTCTATTTTGGTAAATGGATCGCCACAAGGTTTTTAAAGCTTCTAGGAGACTTAGGCAAGGGGACCCGTCGTCTTCCTTTTTGTTTGTGGTGGTAGCGGAAGCTTTAAATAAAGTGCTAGCAAAAGGTCAAGAAGTCGGTCTTATATCAGGTTTCAAACAATCACCTTAAGGGGACCGTATCTCTCATTTGCATTTTGAGGATGATACTATTTTATTTTGCGATGCAGAAACTTCAATGGTAGACAACCTAAGGAAGATATTAGGATGTTATGAGGAGATTTCAGGTTTAAAGATGAATGTTAAGAATCAGTCTATCCAAGGAGGAAGTATCCAGCTTTGCAGTAGTGTTTGGGTGCTGTGTTGGTACATTCCCTTCTTATTTGAGTCTTCCATCATGTTTGGGAAAACCAGCAAAACATATGTGGAGTAAGGTAACTGAAAGATTTGAGAGGAAACTCTCTAAATGGAAGAGTCAACATCTATTGCTAGGAGGGCGAATAATGCTTATCAAAGCAGCATTATCCAATCTTCCTCCCTATTTCATGTCTTCGTTCAAATGCCCGAGGTCTGTACTGGACAAGTTGGAGAAGCTGAGGCGTGAGTTCTTGTGGAGGGGGGTTGAAGATAAGACATAAATTTCATCATCTTAAGTGGGGAGAGGTATGTAAATTGATATTTGAAGATGGAGTGGTATTCGGGTGTTAGAATCCATGAAAGTGGCATTGTTAGGGAAGTAGCTATGCAGGCTTTCTACTGAAGAAGCTAGGCCTCGAAGGGAGGTTACAGTTTCAAAATATGGTGTACAATTGGGGGGGGGGGGGGGGGGGGGGGGGAGAGAGAGAGAGAGAGAGAGAGAGAGAGAGAGAGAGCGATCGTCGCATTATTGTGCTTCGGGTATATGAAAAGCAATCACTTCTATTTGTCTATCATTCAAGCAAGGATTGATATTCCCTATTGGAGATGGGACTTGTATCCGATTTTGGGAAGACCCTTGGAGTGGGGACAGTCCGTTGGAACAACAGTTTCCATTGTTGGCAAGGTTGGATATACTTGTAGCTAGTTGCTACTTTCTTCATGGCAGCAATGGTGTTTGGTGTCCTCCTTGTTGGAGGGATTTATCTGACAAGGAGCCAGATGACTACACCAAATTGTTGGAGCGATTACAGAATATTCATCTCTCCTCGATTATTTCGGATTCTCCAGTTTGGAACGCTTCTTCATTGGGAAAATTCACAGTTCAAGCCCTCTACAAGTTGATATGAAGATCATTGACCTCTTCAAGTAAGGAATTCTTTCATGGTTGGAAGGGAGAAAGAGTCTTAACCATAGGATAACCTTTAGAAACGGTCTAATGATTCTTCCCAACATTTGCCTCATGTGTATGAATGATGCAGAGTCAATAGATCGTCTCTTTCTCAATTGCTCCCTTGCGAGGCAAGTTTGGATCACATTTCTACTTTTATTCGAAGTTGCTTGAGTTATGCCTTCTTTAGTAACTGTACTTTTTTGGGCTTGGCATGAAGGGATCCTAGGAAAGGATGAATTAGTCATTTGGCGCATGGTCTTGCTAGCAATTTTGGGGAACATCTAGAAGGAATGAAATAGAAAGTGCTTTCTCAACAGTACAGGTTCATGGGAGGAGGCAGTTTGGAAGTCTAGAAGAGACGTTTTAGAGTGGGCACCCGGGGTAAAGAATGTCAAAGATTGTAAAGTTTTGTCTTTGATCAGGTTGTAATATGAGGCTGTATTCTTTTCCGCTTTGACTTTTGCCTCAGCGGCTTATTAATAAAATTACAGTACTCTTCACAAAAAAAAAGAAAAAAAAGAAAAAAAGAAAAAGAAAAAAAAAGGACAAGAATAACCTTTTTGATAGACAATATTGAGAAGCTCTAAAGTCCAACTGGTTGGACTATTAAGCTATGGTCTACCCAGCAGATAACTTCCAAACTTTCATGTGGACGCGACATCCAACCCGTCCAATCAGTTGGCCCAATCACGAGCATCACCTTGTGCAAAAATCATCCACATGCACTCATCAAAGTGGACTACCCTTGTACTTTGATATTTATCAATGGCAAGAAATTGTTTTCTATGGTGTGGCCCACCTGTGAGTAGATGGGGCTGATTTTTTTGCACGAGGAGATCCTTACAGTGGGACCGGCCTATTGAAAGGTTGGATGTCACATGAACTTAATAGGTTGGAAGTTATCACTGGGTGGACTATAACTTGTGGTGCAAGCAGTTGGACTTGAGACCTCAACGATAATAACCTGGGTGTGAGGAGGTTGTCATACCATATGGTACTTTTTAATGCAACTTTGATTAAGAAGCAAGAAAGCTTCTGAAGCCTTATTACTAGGAAAGTAAAGGAGCTCTTGCTAATTTGCAAAACAGGATAAAAGGGCAGAAAGTAATATTTGCAAGAAATATCTTGCCAAAAGAATAAAGAGGAATTTAGATGATCCCCAAGGCAGGATATGCATGGTATGCTTGGGAATAGTGTTTGTTCAAGTAGGTCCAATGTCATTCATCCAGATCATAGTTCCATTCAGCCGACTATGTTTTTTTTTTTTTTTTTTTGAGGCGATAATAAAGAATTTATTGGAAAAGGCCAAAGGTCCAAAGAATACAAAAAGAACAAACCAGCAAAACAAAGAAAAACAGCCAATAAAAAGAAAGATACAAACTACAAGGCAAAAGAGCAATCTGAAAATTGGCCTAGAGATAGCACGTTAGCTGCTTGGGCCCACTCTAATACATTCCTTTTTGCCCTATTGAAAACTTCCAGACAACTGCCCCTTCGATTTCTGAAACAGCGCGCATTTTGCTCTAACCAAATGCTCCAAAGACCTGATAGCAGGCAAAAATGCCATCATTGTTTCCCAATCTGACTCTTGCCCCCTCCATGCCAAGCTAAGAGAAATTGTTCGATCGATTCCGGAATAGCCCATGAAACTCTCAATAGATTGAAGAACCCAGACCACAACTTCGAAGGGACAATGAATGAAGAGATGGTTAACTCATTCCTCATCACAATAACATAAGATGGTTAACCATTCAGCCGACTGTTGATGGACCATTTTCCAGAAGGATCCCAGATTGGAACATTTAGCCACCAACCTTGGTCCTTTCCGTTGAATGTGGACCATTGCCTGCATTTGCAGACCACAAATTGAAAGGTCAAAATTGTCGTATTCCAATAGATATTTTTGGTTATGGTCTATCGATGACAGGTCCGAACAGACCAATGGTCCAGGTCTCCAAACCATGGGCTCCACTTGAACTTTTTTTTTTTAAAAGTATCCACTTGAACTGCGCTGGTTAGAACTGAGTTGGTACAGGTTGAAGTTTCTAAAAGGGCAAGGGGAAGGCCCAAATGGACATGGGTAGAGGTAGTAAGAAAAGATGTGATGACATATGGTTCAAACTAAAGTTAATAGCCCTTGATAGGGTGGAATGGTGGAATAGGAATATGTAGCCAACAGCAAGTAATTGTGTATAAGGCTTAAATGATGATGATGATCCACTTGAACATAATTGAAAACTCAAGCATAGAAAGTATATCCTCACAAGCAAAAGAGGAAAAGGAACTTGAATATCAAGGGGTGAGAAGGCTAGTTAGACTTCTTCAAATGACAAGAATAACCCTGGGTCCTGCCATTGAGTTTCCTCCTATTGACAAGACTGACAAATATCCTTGTTAGTTTGCCAAGCTGAGCCCCTAAAACTGTCAATGAAACCAAGGTTTGTTTTTGTTAAGAAGAAGTTCTGTTTCCGAGCAATTTAAGCTCTTTCCGTTACTACATTTTGCAATTTGTCATTATCATTGATGCAAAAAAAAAGAACATAAAAAAAAATCCAAAGAGCAACCACGAGTGAATTAAGCAACAATAAGAACAAGGGAAAGGCAAGCGAAATTACCAAACTCCCCGTCACAACCACAAGGCGAACATGTTTTTAAAAATTAATTTTAAAAAGTCCCATAACAGAGATATAGCAAACATTTTGGAGTTTCCATGACTGATATTCGAATTTTCCAGCAACTTTTTTGCCATCTCTCATAAGATGAAGAAAATTCCATAATATATGAAATTACATACCTCAAGCTCTTGATCTGTAGTTCCTTCAGCTTGGCGTTGACCACTAGATCCAATGAGAACAGCAGTCGGGAGCCCCAAGACACAGACCAACTCCAGTAAGCAGGCCAGAGTCTCACAAGCAACCGGCAATGATCCTGGTGCTTCTTGGATTCCGGCAACCACAGACTCAGTGAAGTCTGTTTTTGGGCCTATCTGGGCACCAGAAACTGTAATTTTTCGGTCAGCCTGCGTTAAATTTGTCATTTCACGCCTTAGTTTTTGTGCTGCCACAATTAATGGGAGTACAATTGTCGGTAAATCTGAGGAATTTTCTCCAATGATAGATGCCAAAACTCCATTAACAGCATAAGCAGCAACTGGCGGCTCATAGTTTTGCAGAAGCACTATAGACACCTGAAAAGATCAGGAACTCAGATAAATCTGCTTAGTATTGTTATCAAGGATGAATCTTCTGTAATGATCTACTTTTTTCTCTCTCTGTAATAATCTACTTAGAACTGTTAAATGGAATATGATTTCTGGTGAAGTAAAAATATCTTCTTTGATGATCTACTTAGAAAAATATAATGGAATATGATTTCCGCTGAAGTTAAATTAACACATAGGGGCATGCACAAGCACACGCACACAAACACACACACACACACACAAAAATTGAGACACAATTGCTGCCAAATCATGGAAGTTGATAAGCTGGCCAAATCATAGACTATCTTTGACAATTTGCAGTAAGTTGGAGTCTTGGAGACTGCCCACCAATCTACATAACACAAAAACTAATGTTTCTTTTCCCCGGTCTGAAATCTTTTCAGTCAATGTATTACAATCACTTGTATTTTCACTCCATTACCCAGGTAGCATCCATAGATTCTCCTTCTTGTAGTCTGTTGATTTTTTTTTCCTTGAATGGAAACAAAATTTTATAGAAAGAAAGCACCAAAGGAAAAAAAGCTAAGGTGCACAAATCTACAGCCCAAACAAGAGAGACAAATTACAATCATCAAGAACCTTTAAGCAAGAGGCCCATCCCACTACATCTAGCTTTGTTCTATTGAAAACCTCCATCGCCGAACCACTTATTTTGAAAGCACTGACTATTCCTTTCACCCAAATAGACTTTTGGTTAGAAGCAGTAACAACTTCCATCCCTTAATACTTTCCTGTATCTCTCCTAATCAAATGGTAGAGAGGGGGAATCTGTTAAAATCTGGGTCAATGGTTTTTCCCCCCTTTGCTAACATATCATTTCCACACACTCCATACCCTTATCTATGTTATATACAATGGCAGTGGTTTTGGACAATTTTGCCCTTATAATTAGTCCTAGGAACTATGGCTATTAGGGGGTAAAATTGTTGTTAAAAATGTAGCAGCTTGACAAGTGATGGTTTACATTTTATCACACAAAGTACCATGAATGCCCTAGATTGAACCCATTTTCCTTCACTTCTTTTAATGTGCGGCCCACATTGACCTCCCCTCTCCTTTGTCCGTAACCGCACCAAGTGTCTAATTAAGGAGACCATGCGACAAAGGCTCTATGGCCCCCACCTTGATCACTGTGTAAAATTTTCTCCATACATTTGTTGTGTTGGCTCATGTTAGAATGTCAGCCCAAAAATTAGGCAAATCAAAGGCTTAAGTGATCCACAACAAGGAAAACAGTGAGGATGGGTTGCCCACCGTTCCCTTCTTTCTATGTGTAGCATGCACTTGTGTGTAGCCCCCACCTTTCCCACCGCCTCTCGCTCCTTTTTCTCCCATTTGAATCTCTCCCATTTTTCTCTCTACGCCCTTTTTTCTTCACATGCATCGCACATGCCATGACCCTATTTCATGATAACAAAAATGATAAGGTCAAGATGACTAAGCTCTAATATTGCAAAGCCCATCTCCACCATACATGTGCCTTTTGACCGAGTCCATCTTCACCAATCTACATAGCACAAAAAAACGAAGATAAAAAACTTGTGTCATTTTCCATGGTCTGAAAGCATTTTAATCAGAGTATCACAACCCCTTGTATTTTCATTCCATCACCCAAGTAGCATCCATAGATTCTTCGTCTCATAGCCTTTTGTTTAGAAGTAGCAATAGTTTCCATCCATTAATGTTTTCATGTTTCTCTCCTAACATCCATGTATGGTGGAAAGGGGGTCTATGGTGCTCTAGGTCAAAGATTACTAATGCTCATTTCCACATACTCTATGCCTTTATTCATAATAATGGAAATGATAAGGTCAAGATGATTGACTTCTATATCCTTCTAAAACAAGGATGATTGAGCTCTTTTTTTTTTTTGGAAAGGTAACACCACTAGGGATTGAACCCTGGATCACTCGCACACACTGCACTGTCTCTACCAACTCATCTAATGTCCACCGTGATTGAGCTCTAATATTGCCGATTCCTATCTCTGCCATACGAGTTTTTCTACAAAATCCCTCTCCAACAATCTACATAACATAAAAACTTTGTTTCTTTTTCCATGGTTTGAAATCATTTCAATCAAAGTATCACAACTACTTGTATTCTCACTCCATCACCCAAGTAGCAACCATTGATTCTACCTCTCAAAGTCCTTGTTTTTAAGAAGAAACAATAGCTTTATTTCGTTAATGTTTTCATGCTTCTCTCCTAACATCTATGCATGATGGAGAGGGGGGTCTATACCCTTATTCACAATAACCAAAATGATAAGGTCAAACGATTCAACTCTAATATTGCACATTCCATTTGTTCTGTACATTGGGCAAGAGGTGTATGAATAAGGTCCATCCATAGCATGAATAATAAGAGAAAATGGAAAGAGATTCGTAGGGGAGGAAAAAGGAAATGAGGTGGAGGGAAAGGGTGGGGGCTACACGCAGGTGGAGGCTACATCATAAAAAGAGAGAGAAGGGAACAGGGGGTGACCTATCATCACTGTTTCCCTTTCTATAGCCAACTCAAGTCCCCAATCTGCCTAATTTTTGTGCTTACATCCTAACATGAGCCGATGAAACAAATGTCCGGAATGAATGTTATCATGTCACATAGTCATCTAGGTGGGCCCTATAGAGCCTTTGCCACGTAGCATCCTTAATTAGATACTTCATAGCAGGCTACATGCAAAGAAGAGGAGAGATCGGTGTAGGCCACACGCATTAAAAGTAAATGAAATAAGGTAGGTTCGATCTTGGTCTTTTATGACATCATGTATGGTAAAATATGAATCATTTGTTGCCAAATAGCTACATTTTTTATGATTGTTTTACCCTCTAATAACCAAAGTTCCTAAGATTAATTGTGAGGGCAAAATTGTCAAAAATTGCCAACACTATGATATAGATAACGAAAATGATAAGGTCAAGACGATTGAGTGCTAATATTGCATAATCCATCTCCATCATGCATGCATCATGGGTGCCTGAATGAAGGCCATCCATCTAATGGGTTGTATTGTGGATGGCCCACACTGAAAACCACACCAGTTGGATGATCCTAGCCATCCACCCAATGGCCTCCAACCTAACAAAAGGAACCAAAAAGTGAATGATCAACATTCAATGGGGAAAATGTGTAAAAGTCATATGACTCATTATCCATCTAGGTTTCAATCCACGACCATCCAAGACTGGGAAACTTGTGCTTTGATTATTTTTTTGTGTTGATACTTCGAGACTCTTGGACACTCCATGCCATGACGTAACATGTCACCCCCAGGATAGTACTGCGAAGTTCACAAATGACATCTTAAAAAAGTGTTTGTGTCAAACATTTCAAATGAGGTTCCTGATGTTTATCCATTGTAATTCTTTTTACCCCTTTCTTTTTTCCTATGTAGGTTCTCTGCTATTTTGTCAAGAAAGTTTTTCTTGTTAAGTCAAATATTTATTCCTTCATTGTGATCAAGCTCATGACAAACTTGTGGTGTCAAGGGAGTGATTTATAGATCTCCACTCATAGACTCTAGTATCTATGTCACTATTTATCATATGATTCTTCAGATATCAAAATCAAAAGTCAAGTTATTAGTTTGTTTTCTCTATCTAATGAGAATTTGTAAATTTTAGGGATGCAAGTGAAATAATTATATGGTGTGAGCACAGGCTACAACATTTTTAAATGATTGATGCATGATGTCTATTGTTTCCTTAATTCATTATTTGATGGGGAGGTTTCATATGCATCTTTACATGCGGTGCACCTGCCAACCTAGCAAGAGTGTGTATCATCTGAGTGGATCATCAGGTGAGTCCACCATGAAGATGAGGATGTGAAAAGATCAGGATGGTCAATCATTAGGCTCGTCAGATCTCACATGCGAATGCTGAATATGGACCATCAGCAAGTGCTTTCAAACCATCCATTCTATTCGTATGGGGGGTTGATGTGTGGACTGTGAAGGAAGAAAAATATTGCTCTAAGCTAAAGATAGCACTATTATATTCCTAGAATGGGAATATCATCTCTCATGATGAGGGATGAATTTTATACAAAGATGGCACTATGCTAATGATAGGCAAAATGTGCTATTGCAGTAGTCTAATGGAGCATAATCTGACAGATAGCAGCAAAACAAAAGGACATCTTTCTTTCTTCCTTTCACATGACTAGCCTAGTTATTTATTTATTTATTTTTTATTTTACATACATTCGTCTTCAGGCAAGGGGCAAATTTATGCACACCTAGATGTCCAACACGTGTGCATTCAGTTTAAAAAGGTGCATGTAGGGCTAGCAAACGCAAACCTCATTGATGATTTAGATTGTTACAACTTGATATTGATTTGACCTAAATGATATATTTATGGGAGTAATTTTGATACATAGGTTGAGTGTGATGGTACACACAAACAATCAGAAATTGTACTACATGGCATGCATTAACTCAAACCATCAAAATTATAGGCCCAAAGTAGAGAGTTCATCTTCCTAAAATCACATTGACTGAACTATCCTATGCTCTAAATAGTGGTTATTTGTTTGTTGAAGAACTTGAAATCAGACCTAAGTGATATATTTATTGGAGCAATTTGATACTTTCGCTTAGTGTGATGATACACATACACGAAGTAAAAAATTGTACATGTGGCATGCAATACCTCAAGTTAAACCATTGAAATTGCGTGACCAATGTGGATAGGTCATCTTCCCAAAATTAGATTGATCCAACCATTCTAAGTTCTAATTAATGTCTTTTTCTTTGTTGAACAACTTGAACTTGGACCATTAATGATATATTTATCCAAGTAATTTGATACTCGGCTGACTGTGATCATACACACATAAGCTGTCAGAAACTGCACATGTGGAATGCATTAACTCATGGTAAACCAACGGAATTGCATGACCATTGTAGATAGGTCATCTTCCCAACTCATATTGACTGAACTATCCTAATATTTGATCAACGGTTGTTTCTTTGTTGAACTCAGATGGATTGAACGCCCACCATTGAAACATACGTGGGCCACAGAAGCTTTGGATCAGGCTAATGCCTTTGAGTTTTCAGTTTATCCCAGTGGGAATGACTCAATTAACAGTTTGGATGGCATATAAACATCAAGGCAGACCCGGAGAAGGTTTCAACGGTAAGCATTTCTCTCCCTACTTTTCCTGTCGTGTGGCCCATTTGAGTTTTGAATCTGCCTCATTTTTGGGCACATGTCCTAACATAGGCTGGAAAAACAGATGGCCGGGGTGGATTTCTTGCAAACATCACAGTGGGCCCCACCTAGTTTCGGTTGGGGTTCGCAAGCAATCGGTGTCCCAGTTCCAGATGTCGGTTGGTAGAGGAACCGACCTCTTAGAAATGGCATATTTCTAGTGCTGCTAGAAGACTAAACAGGGGTGTAAGTGTCAAAACGGAGGGTGTAAATATCACTTTCCTAATATATAACTTTCTTGAGAAAAGGAAGCCGAAATACCTTCGCTGGCAAACACGTTCTTCTTGCTTCTTGAAACTACGGAACAGAAAGAAAATCAACATACCTGAGGCAGCCCCTGGGGATCGATGAAATTTACAATGTCGCCGGACGCCTTCGCATCCATAATTCCATAACACTCCAATGACAGATCGAACGAGGATTCGCTGCAAAAATAAAGAAAGAAAGGAGGAGCAGAAATCAATTTCAACTTTATGAGCGAGAATTTAAAAAGAAAAGGAGAGATCATGAGAAATTAGAGTTTTTCGGAGCAATGGAGAGAGGAGAAAATAGGGGCGAATTAGTAAATAAGAGAGGTACGGAGGGTGATTTGGGAAGAGAGAGTACGTTCTTTGGAGGGAGGAATTAGGGTTTGGTTGGAGAGCGTCGTAGATGGCAGGGCCGACGCCATCGCTGTCTCTGCTAAGGAAAATCACCTTCGCTGCTGATTTCATCCTCTCTCTCTCTGTAATGACAGAAAGCCTCGAGACGGAAATGAAGAGAAGGCTGGGTTAAGTTCGCATACAGCGCACGGTAGCAGGGAGGGAAGCGAATTCCGTGCTGAGTAACTCAGTACGCTCTGTAGGGCCCACCGTTGATGTATGTTCCTTATCCACGCCGTCCATTGTTTTTTACAGATCATTATAGATCATGACTCCAAAATTTAAAAATATCCGAAGCTCAAGTGGACCACACTACACGAAAGCGTTGAATTCACAATTTTTCCTGTGGTGTGGTCCACTAGAGCTTTTGGATATACTTCAACTTCTGTTTCATTTCATAAAATCATCTGATAAAACGGATGAACGGTGTGGATGATAAAAATACATTACCTTGGGCCCCACAGTTTACTCAGAGCTTACTGAGTTACACGGCGTGGGAAACATCCGAGCTCAGTGGGATCCACCGTGTTGTATATGTAAAATCCACTCCGCCCATAAAGTTATAACTATTATTTCAACCGTGCATGCAAAAGATAAAACTAATTAAAATCATACATAGGCCACACTGTAAAATTCCTCCCAAAACTGATAAGTTCATGTGGTGTAGCCTGTCTTGTATCTTCTCAGTCATCCGAGCGTGTTATACCTGATTAACGGTTTTGATGAAAGATAAATACTATGGTGGGCCCACACACAAACCTACTGTTAGCATTCCATCTAAGCAGTGAATCTAGCTGATTTTATCCTAGAAAAGAACCTCAGTAGCTGTGGGGTCCACCATGTTGTATATTTAAAATCCATTCCGTCCATCAGGTGATAAACATTATTTGGACCGTACATACATAAAATAAGGATGATTAGAAACTTATATGGGCCACACCTATGGCAACAATGTAAAATTGCTTCTAAAACTGCTAAGTTAGCGAATTGTGGCCCGCCTTAGATTAGTATCAGACTGACTTTTGCAATCTCTTCATCCCCGTGAATTACACCTGATTAACGGGTTTGATGAAAGGTATGCACTGTGGTGTTTTCATACAAGAAAAAAAAAAAACCTACGGTTGGGATCACATCTCCATTGTTTCATCTGATGTGGCCCGTATGAATCTTCTATCTAAATTATTTTTGGGCTGATGGCTTAATATTGAGGACAGAACCTGATAGACGGAGTAGATTTTACATATACAACACGGTGGGCCCCACAGACTTGGTTGTAGTTCAGCGGGGAGAGCTCATGTAAGATATCCACTGGACAGACCAGGACTGGGAGATCTGAACCGTTTATCAGACGGGCCAACATGTAAAATAATCAAGCAATTGGATATCTGGACCATGGCACTTTCATGGTCTAAACGAAGAAGCAGCCAAATGGACCCATGGTAGATGGCCACAGCGGCCAAGCAATGGACGATCAAGCCAAAGGCGTGCATGGCTCTGATAGTGATAAAGGATAGAAGGCTTGGATAAGTCAGATATGACTCGCTGAGTGGACTCAGACTCGGTTGCATCCCATCCAATTCGACATCACCAGCCACCCGTTCCACCCTTCATTTGTTGCCGACATTAGGCAATTCATGACTTGACTCAGACCTGGATGAGTCAGGATGAGTCCCTGAGTCTGAAAAACCATGGTAGTGATTTTGGTTGTTATTAGGGCTGTCAATGGCAGGGGCTGACACATCAGCCTTTTGGGCCAGGCCCGCTGTAGCCAGGCTTTGACTGCAGTATTAAGCCCAGGGCCTAGCTCGAGCTTAAAATTCAGACCGTTTCAAGTTTGATTGGGTTTGGACCATATACAACAACCCGCTTGCCTAGTCCAGAGTTCGACTCAGCCCATTAGGCATTATGCTTTGCAAGAGCAATTTTGAAATATGCACGATAAGTACAAATTTATTCATGTTAATGCATCAAGCCATTATTTTTTTCAGGCCAAGTTGGACTATTTGCCCCGTCACAACTTGGGCCCGGGTTAGCCATATATTGACTGATTTTGCCTTGTCACAACTTGGGCTTGGCTTAGCCCTCTATTGACATGTGGGCTAGATAGAGATTGGCCTAGCCTAACATGATGGGCATTTTTGCCTCAACAATATATGATATTTAATAGATAAGTTACCTATTGAAATACTCCTTGGAAATTAAACCTAGATACTTCGGTAGAATATCCTAACACGGCGAGCATTTTGCTTAATAGATAAGTTAATTACTATCAAAATACTCCTTGAAAATTAAACTTGGATACTCTAGCAGAGTATCACAAATTGGGCCTGACTTGGACCTATATTGACCATTGCAGGCTAGGATTGCACAGAGCTTGGCTCAGCCTAGCACGACAAGCATTTTTGCCTTGACGATATATGATATTTAATAGATAAGTTACCATCAAAATACTCCTTGAAAATTAAACTTGGCTACTTCGACAGAATATCACAACATGGGCTTGACTTGGACCTATATTGATCCGATGCGGGTTAGGCTTGCACAGAGCTTGGCTTGGCCTAGCATGAAGAGCATTTTTGCCTTGACAATATATGATATTTAATGGGTTAGTCACCATCAAAATACTCATTGGAAATTAAACTTTGATTCTTCGGCAGAATATCACAACATGGGCCTGACTTAGACCTATATTGATTGATGCGGGCTTAGTTTGCACAAAGCTTGACCTAGCTTAACACAACGAGCATTTTTGCCTTGACAACATATTATATTTAATTGATAAGTTATAGTCAAAATACTTTTAGGAAATTAAACTTGAATGGTTCGGCTAAGTATCACAAATTGAGCTTGACTTGGACCTATATCAACCCATGCCCAACCTAACACGATGAGCATTTTTGCCTTGACGATAGGTGATATTTAATTGATAAGTCATAGTCTAAATACTCTTTGGAAATTAAATTTGGATAGTTTGGTTGAGTGTCACAAATTTAGCTTGACTTGGACCTATAATGACGAATGCAGGAACGGAGCTTGGCCTTGCTTAACATGATAACCATTTTAGCCTTAACATTATATGATATTTAATAGATAAGTTACTATCAAACATACTCATTGGAAATTAAATTTAGATATATTACAACTTGGACTTGGACCTCTATTGATTGATGCTGGCTAGGCTTGCGTAGAGCTTGGCCCCAGCCTAACACAACGACATTTTTGCTTCGACAATATATAATATTTAATTGATAAGTCACAATAAAAACACTCTTTAGAAATTAAACTTCGATAGTTCGACAGAGTATTATAAATTGGGCCTGACTTGGACCGACACAAGCTAGGCTTCAATGGAGCTTGGCACAATCTAACACGACAAGCATTTTTGCCTCGACAATATATATTTAATGAATGAGTTACCATCAAAATACTCTTTGAAAATTAAACTTGAATACTTCGGCAAAATATCACTACATGGGCTTGACTTGGACCTATATGGACCTATGTGAACTAAGCTTGCTCAAAGCTTGGCTTAGCCTAACACGAAGAGCATCTTTGCCATGACAATATATGATATTTAATAGGAAAGTTATCATAAAAATACTCCTTGAAAATTAAACTTAGATACTTCAGCAGAATATCACAACATGGGCCTGACTTGGACCTATATAGACCGATGTGGGCTCAATTTGCACAGAGCTTAGCCCAACTTAACACAATGAGCATTTTTGCCTTGACAATATATAATATTTAAGTGATAAGTTATAGTTAAAATACTTTTGGAAAATTAAACTTGGATAGTTCAGCTAAGTATCACAAATTGGGCTTGACTTGGACCTATATTGACCCACGCAAGCTAGGTTTGCACATTGCTTGGCCTAATACGATGGGCATTTTTGCCTCGACAATATATGATATTTAATTGATAAGTCCTGGTCCAAAAACTCTTTGAAAATTAAATTTAGATAGTTTGGTTGAGTGTCACAAATTGAGCTTGACTTGGACCTATATTGACGAATGCAGAAAAAAAGCTTGGCGTAGCTTAACACGACAACCATTTTTGCCTCAACGTTATATGATATTTAATAGATAATTTATTATCAAAATACTCATTGGAAATTAAACTTAGATATATTACAACTTGGACTTGGACATATATTAAGCTTAGATATATTACAACTAAGCTTGCACTGAGCTTGGCCCAACCTAACTCAATGGGCATTTTTGTCTCAACAACATATAATATTTAATTGATAAGTCACAAATAAAATACTCTTGAGAGATTAAACTTCGATAGTTCGGCAGAGTATCACAAATTGGGCTGACTTGGACCGAAACAAGCTAGGCTTTGATGGAGCTTGGCCCAACCTAACACGACAAGCATTTTTACCTTGACAATATATGATATTTAATTGATAAGGACCAATCAAAATACTCGAAAATTAAACGTAGATTACTTAGGTGGACATTTATCATACGGTAAAAAATGAAATAGATGTAAGGGTATTATTTCAACAAACAAACATCCACTAATCATATGTTCAGATTGTTCACCAAATCTGATTTATGGGATATAGCTTACAACGTGTATCATGTCTAAATGCCCGTGTATCAAGTGTGATGGGTAGCCAGAGTATCAAATAAGTCTCCATAATCTTACATCGTTAGGTTCCTTTCGACACGTCCATCCGACGTGTCCTATCAACTTCAAAATAATATGAGATGGTGTTGATGGTTTTTTAATAAATAACCTCATCCGAACAGCTGGAAAACGACCCTTTAACCTTTTTGATAAAGCCTCTCATGCATTAGATGTACAAACCCGGTGTGATATCTTGGCCGATCATTGTGTGGGATTCGATGGCACAGATGCATGCAAGCCCGGTGGACACTTGTATTGGCCATCCTGAATTGGTTAATCCAACAACCTGTTTTGAAATCCTTGGTTTGGGCTTTCATGGCATGTTTGGAACTCAGGACTAGGTGATCTGGACGGTTGATTTAGTGGACCTCACCACAGATCTCTTCACCAGGACAATCCCAACCCTTCATTGGAAGGTCAATCAAGTAACAAACCGTTCTGCTTCCGCTGTAAAGGCCTGCGGATTGGATGGCTGGAAATCTTCCAGCTTGAGCGAGTTTCAGGGTGTGTTCCATACACAACCGAGCCTCTGTTGGAAGATTTTGTGGATCTCTTAATCATGGGACCAGTTATAGGTTAATTACTTTAATACATCTCAGTTTCGCCCTAAAGCTACTAAATCAGACCAATTCAAAACTCAGGTGGGCCACACCACAAGGAATACTGCAAGATCATGCCTAAGACCTGTAAATTAATAACATGGTCTGCCCCACATGAGCTCTGGGATGGGTGATCTTTGGGGCGTGCCCTTGGGAGCCAATTAGGCGAGACCCATATCCGTCTAGGTGGGTGGGATCCTTGAGTGTGGGGTTCACCTTGATTATCTCAATACATCCATGCCGTCCCGTGTTGGAAGCTCATTTTAGGGCATGATTGTAAGACTCCATTAAGTGGGCCACACATGATCATCGGTTTAGATCATAACCGTTGGATTATTCAGATTGAGCGATTCAGTGGGCCCCACTATAGTTGTGATCATTGCAAATAGGTTTGGGGCGGGACGCTTGAACCATGTTCCCTATACGTGGTTATTAAGCCTGATATGGAAACCTACGGTGTGGAGACCCTAGAGGAGAGAAGTGTGATGGGTAAGCTTCTCTGGCCCTCTTTCCTATAAATATATGTCTTGGTCCCCTCACCAACACACGAGAGAAAACCCTAGTCTCATTAAGAGTTTCTCCTAAAGGTGTAAGGTGCGGAAGACCAAGAGTTCCTCTCGGCAACACGGCGGCATCGGGAATGTCTTCCCAATCAGGTATGGCTTTAAGATTACAGTATGGAATCTCTATTATTCGATGCATAGACGATCCGATTATTCCACATTAAGATTAAGTTTCACATTTGGTATCACTTTTATAGATGACTACTCTCGTTATGGGTACTTGTACCTTATTAACGAAAAATCAGACGCCCTGGATACATTTAAGATCTATAAGGCTGAAGTCGAGAATCAACTCGACAGGAAGATCAAAGTCGTTAGATCCGACCGTGGTGGTGAGTACTACGGAAGGTATGACGAATCTGGACGTAATCCAGGTCCATTCGCTAGATACCTACAAGATTGTGGCATCGTCGCCGAGTACACCATGCCTGGTACTCCAGAGCAGAATGGTGTAGCGGAAAGGCGTAATCGCACCCTAAAGGACATAGTGCGATCTATGATTAGTAATTCTACATTGCCAGAATCTTTGTGGGGTGATGCATTGAAAACGGCTGTGCATATCCTTAATAGGGTCCTAAGTAAGGCTGTAATGAAAACTCCATATGAATTGTGGACAGGGCGAAAGCCTAGTCTACGATATTTTCATGTATGGGGTTGTCCTGCAGAAGCCAAACCATATAACCCATATGAAAGAAAACTTGACCCTAGAACTGTTAGTTGCTTCTTTATTGGATACCCAGAAAGATCAAAAGGATTCAGATTTTATTGTCCATCATATTCCATAAGAGTCATTGAGACTGGAAATGCTAGGTTTATTGAGAACACTGAAGATAGTGGGAGCACAAATTTTAGAGATATTGTATTTGAGGAAGAGCGAATTGTGATTCCCGCCACAATCATTCAGAGTAGCATGGTTGTCCGTCCAGTAGTGAACCCTGAGATCCCTATGGACGACCATGCACAACCTCAAATACAACCCACTGATGAGGAAATGGAAAACCGAATTCAGAATAATGAGCCATTAAGACGATCACATAGAGAGAGAAGATCTGCAATACCAGACGATTACGTCGTCTATTTACAGGAGCATGAGTTTGACATTGAGGTTGAAAATGATCCTGTATCCCTTTCACAAGTCGAACAAAGTGTGGATTCTTCTCATTGGTTCGATGCCATGAATGATGAATTGAAATCCATGAAGGACAACAAAGTTTGGGACCTTGTTGAATTGCCCGAAGGGATTAGGTCGATTGGTTGCAAATGGGTATTTAAAACCAAACGGGACTCTAAGGGCAATATCGAAAGATATAAAGCCAGGCTAGTTGCAAAGGGTTTCACTCAGCGTGAAGGCATTGATTTTAAGGAGACTTTCTCACCTGTATCAAAGAAAGACTCCTTTAGGATCATTATGGCTCTTGTGGCTCATATGGATTTGGAGCTACATCAAATGGACGTGAAAACTGCGTTTCTCAATGGAGATCTAATGGAGAACGTATATATGTTGCAGCCAGAAGGTTTTAAAGCCAAAGGCTCAGAACATCTGCTCTACAAACTTAAGAAGTCCATTTATGGGTTGAACAGGCATCACGACAGTGGTACCTAAAGTTTCATGAAGTTGTTTCCTCATATGGTTTCATTGAAAACACTGCGGATGAGTGCATATATGTGAAAATCAGTGGGAGTAAGTTTATCATTTTGGTCTTGTATGTTGACGACATTTTATTGGCCAGTAGTGATATTGGATTGTTGCGTGAGACTAAGAAATTTCTATCTCAAAATTTTGAGATGAAAGATCTTGGTGATGCCTCCTTTGTCATCGACATTCAGATCAGCTGGGACAGATCACGTGGATTACTTGGCTTGTCGCAGAGGGCCTATATCGATAGGGTTCTCGAAAGGTTTGGCATGCAAGGTTGTGCTCCTGGCCAAGCACCTATTGTAAAATGTGACAAATTTGGTCAATTTCAGTGTCCTAAGAATGACCTAGAAAAGGACAAGATGAAAGCTATTCCGTATGCGTCAGCAGTAGGGAGCATCATGTATGCTCAAGTCTGTACGCGTCCAGATATTGCTTTTGTGGTTGGAATGTTGGGTAGGTACCTCAGCAATCCAGGAATGAATCATTGGATAGCTGTAAAGAAAGTGTTGCGCTACCTGCAAAGGACAAAGGACTTCAAACTCACATACATGAGATCCGACCATTTGGAGTTGGTAGGATATACAGATGCAGATTTTGCTGGTTGTCTCGACAGCAAGAAGTCCACATCGGGCTATGTATTCATGATGGTTGGTGGAGCCGTATCATGGAAAAGCGTGAAATAGTCGATTACGGCATCATCTACCATGGAAGCAGAGTATGTAGCTTGTCATGAAGCCAGGAATCAGGCGGTCTGGCTTCAGAGCTTTTTCTCTGGTTTACGGGTTGTGCAAATGATCCCGAAACCATTGAAAATCTATTGTGATAGTTCAGCTGCAGTTAACTTCTCCAACAACAATAAGCATTCATCGAGGTCAAAGCACATTGACATCAAATATCTTGTTGTGAAGGAGAGAGTTCAGAATCGTCAAGTGTCTGTGGAACTCATCGGCACAAGGCAGATGATAGCGGATCCTCTCACGAAAGGCCTTCCTATCACGCTCTTTAAGGAGCATGTGACCTCTATGGGAGTTGTTGATCCCAATGATGTATTTCAGTAGTGGGAGTTTTCATGTATGATCCGATTATGTCCAGACATTTTTAGAGATATCTTTTATGCATTGATGATTCTGTTTTTCAGTTTATATCTTGCTTCTCCTTCAGTGTGCACATTCAATTTTGAGTAAGTAAGACTTTGGTTTGTGTCTTGGAGGCACGTTCAGTAGGACCACTTGAAGATAAACACGTATGATCACATAAGACATGTAATCTTCATACCACACCCCATATCATTAATCCATGTCTTTAAGGTTATTGGTATCTGTAATTGTGATTCGTCACACTTCGAAAATATTAAATGTTGTGTTGACTACCACGATTCAATATCAGTGGTCTTGATGGACCGGATCTGACAAGCGTTGCTCATAATTATCCAACAGTATTGTTTTGAAATCAGTAGGGCGCCCATTAGGAACTTTTGAAACAAACATGTTTTATGAAATGTTTTTCACAAAATAAAATAAAATGTTTTATTTTCTTTTGGTGATCAGTGTAGCCCAAGTGGGAGAATGTAAGACTCCATTAAGTGGGCCACACATGATCATCGGTTTAGATCATGATCGTTGGATTATTCAGATTGAGCGATTCAGTGGGCTCCACTATAGGTGTGATCATTGCAAATAGGTTTGGGGCGGGACGCTTGAACCATGTTCCCTATACGTAGTTATTAAGCCTGATATGGAAACCTACGGTGTGGAGACCCTAGAGGAGAGAAGTGTGATGGGTAAGCTTCTCTGGCCCTCTTTCCTATAAATATATGTCTTGGTCCCCTCACCAACACACGAGAGAAAACCCTAGTCTCATTAAGAGTTTCTCCTAAAGGTGTAAGGTGCGGAAGACCAAGAGTTCCTCTCGGCAACACGGCGGCATCGGGAATGTCTTCCCAATCAGATATGGCTTTAAGATTACAGTATGGAATCTCCATTATTCGATGCATAGACAATCCGATTATTCCGCATTAAGATTAAGTTTCACAATGATCCCAAAAAATGAAGCAGAACCATGTCGCCAATGGACTACAGGACAGGAAACCGTGGTAATTAACCATTAAAAACTTCTTGTAGGCCACAAAAGCTTTGGATCAAGATGATGATATTTATATGGTCTCTTCATTTCGGTCTCTGCGGCCTTATCAATGGTTGGATGGCAAATAAACATTCGGGTGGAATCTAGGAAGTTTTTAATGGTGGGGATTCAATCATGACTGTTTCCTGTGGTGTGGTCTACCTAAGATTTGAGTCAGCTTCATTTTTGGTATCATGCCCTAAAATGAGCTTTCAAAAATGGTTGGATGGTGAGCCCCAGGGTCCCACCCACCATGTTAGATCCGACGTCTCCCGTCATGGTTGAACCCCCATAAAATTTGGAAGGTTTTAATTGTGGGCGTTCCTATCTCAACTGTTTCCTGTAGTGTGGTTTACTCGTGTTTGGGCCATATTATTGAATTTACATATAATCAAGTGATGGCCCACCTGATGGATAGTTTGCCGAGTGGATTAGGTGCGGACCTGATATGAGGCCTACCTTAATGTGTGTATTTTGTATTCATCTGTTTTGCAAGAGAGCGGATTAGGTGAGACCCCGGCCTCACTTAAGACAGTGTGGCCCTTACCATGGGGTCACCACCTTGATGTTATGTATTATTAATCCATGCTGTCCATCTATTTTTCCAGATCATTTGATGACATTATCTAAAAAATGAAACAATCCAATTATAAGGTGGACGATACAATAAGAAACACTATTAATGGCCCACAAATGTTTTGGATAAAGCTGATATATGTTTTTTACCTTCATCCAGGCTTATTTGACCTTCTCAACACCCACACCTTTGGGTCAATGGTAGACCGTGTGAAGATAACCCCATTTCAACATTGAGGACAGGTATCGATTCCCAATGTGAGGGTGGCTAACAGTGTGGGTGTGTGTGCTAACAGTGGATGTGTGTACTAACGCCCCCCAAAAAAAAGGTGTGTGCGCTAACAGTGGATGTGTGTACTAACCAAAAAAAAAAACTGCGGAAACGTTAGGTGCGCCCTAAGAAGTTTTGAATGGTAGGAGGGTCAATCACCACTCTTTCTTAATGTACGGTCCATGTGATAATTGGACCTACTTCATTTTTGGGAATAATTCCCTAAAATGATCTGGACAACATGGATATATAATACATGCATCAAGGTGGGCTCCACTGTAACGCTGCACTGTCGTGAGTGAGGCCGGGGTCTCACCTAATCCGCTCTCATTTTACAAGATCATTTTAGGACATGAGTCCAAAAATGAAGCAATCCCAATCTCAGGTGGACCATACTATAGTAGACAATGGTAATTGAATGCACCATCACTAAAAACTTCTCAGGAGCCACCGTAATTTCTCTCTAAACAAGGGGCAGCCCACCCGATGGATCTGTTGTGGAGCAATTAGGTGCGGCCCTTATCATGAGGCCCACCTTAATATATGTATTTCATATCCATCTGTTTTACAAGATCATTTTAGGACATGATCCCAAAATGAAGCAGATCCAAATCTCAGGTGAACCACACTATATGAAACAATGGTGATTGAATGCACCATCACTAAAAACTTCCCAAGGGCCACTGTAATGTTTATTTGCAATCCAACCTATTGATTAGATCACAAACCTGAATGAAGGGGGAAAGAAAAACAACAAATATCAGCTTGATCTAAAACCTTTGTGGCCCATTATTAATGGTCAATCACCATTGTTTCCTATGATATGGTCCATCGAAAAATTGCATCCAGCTCATTTTTGGGCTCCTCTCCTACAATGATTTGTCAAAACAGATGGACAGCATAGATATATAATACATATGTCAAGATGGGCAACACAATAAAGGCCTCACTGTTACGTGAGGCCATCATCCACACTTAATCTGCTCCCAATAGGTTGGACCTCATATACAAGTCATTTTCTATTTATTAGTGCAATTATTGCACCCAAGATGTGGATGGCTCGAATGGTCTGGCCTCCGATAGTGATAAGGATTGAAGGCTTGGATAAGTCAAATATAACTCGCTGAGTGAACTCAGACTCATTGCATCCCATCCAATCTGGCATTAGGAGCAAACCACCCGTTCCATCCCTTCATTCGCTGCTCACTGTAGGCAAGTCATGACTCGACCTAGAACCAGATGAGTCTGGATGGGTCACCAACTGTGAAAGACCATGGTAGTGATGTTGTTGTTATTAGACCTGTCAATGGGTGAGGCTAACCTGTCAGCCTTTTGAGCCTGAACCCAGTTCAACTAGGCTTTGGCTAGAATATCATTGAGCTTAAAATTCAGGCCTATTTCTCAATGCATGGTTAGATTTGGACCGGGTAAAACAACCAGTTAGCCTGGCTCGGCCCATTAGGCATTAGGTTTTATAAGGGCAATTTTTTAAAATGCATAATATGTAAGTAAAAAAAAATTAAAAAAATAAAAAAAACTCATCATTTAATCATATTATAACTCCAATCCGTTCCCCACATCTCTATCCTTATTATCCAACTGGACCAACCTTAAGCTGGAGGTTTCATCTAGAATCTGGGGTGAACTCTTTTGACTCGTCACAGCTTGGGCCTGACCCGGACGACATCGCGGATTAAGTGAGACCTTGGTCTCCCCTAAGATGGTGGGGTCCTTACCATAGGGTTACCATGGGGCCCACTTTGATGTATGCATGTATTATGCATCCAAGTTGTTCATCCGTTTCTCCATATCATTTTGAGGCATTATACCAAAAAATGAAGCAGATCCAATTATCAGGTGCACCATACCATAAGAAACAGTGGTGATTGAAAGCTTCTCATTGTAGATGGTGTTGATAGTTTTTTAATGGGAGGACGGTCAATCAGGTGGACCATACCATGAGATTGTGTTGATAGTTTTTTAATAAATAACCTCATCCGAACAGCTGAAAAAGGACCCTCTTAACCTTTTTGGAAAAAAGCCTCTCATGCATGTGATGCACGTGTGATATCCTGGCCGATCATCATGTGGGATTCGACGGCACAGATGACATTCAAGTCCGGTCCTCTTTATTTGATTATTAAACACGTGTAATAATGGTTAGTTGGCCAATCCTCTATTGGTTAATGCAACTACCTGTTTTGAAATCCTTTGTATGGGCCAGTTATTTATAAGGAATTATAACAAGACGACTCTATTAAAAGAAGTCTTGAGCCCAGACAGTTGGACCACATGCTTATGGTCCACTGCCTCTTGAGTGCATGTCAAATTCAACCTTTTCAATAAATTAGCCCCAGCATGAGGATCTCCAGAGTATAATAATTAATCATCCCTATTTACTCATTAGGTGGACTACAGATGGGGATTAGCTGGTGTACTGCACACCAGCGAGTCACCAAGTTCTGTGGGCCCCACCATGAGGTATGTGTTATATCCAAACTGTCTGCTCATTTGGTGAGATCGTTGTGAGGGTTGAGCCAAAAAATAAGACAGATCTAAAGATCGAGTGGACCACATTGCAGAAAGCAGTGGGATATTGAACATATACCATTGAAATCTTCTTAGGGTTCACAGAAGTTTTGAGCTTGACTTGGACCTATATTGACTGCACCAAGCTTGGCTCGCACAAAGCTTGGCTCGACCTAACACAACCGGCATGGGCTTGACTTGGACCTATGTTAAGCTTAGCTCAGCCTAACACGCAAGAGTATTTTTGCCTTGGCAATATATGATATTTAAATAGGTAAGGCTTTTTTTTTTTTTTTTTTTTTTGAAGTTAGACCCACCCTGTTAGCTGGGCAACAAACCCACTTGGTTAGTCACATGGTGCACCCACCCACTAGTGGAGTTAGTGTGTCTCCTTAGCACTCGAACTTGAGACCTGCTGTTGAAACGCCTAGGCGTCTTCCAACTGGGCTAGTAGGTGAGACACTATTTAATAGGTTAGTTACCATCAAAACACTCCTTGAAAATTAACCTTGGATACTTTGGTAGAATATCACAACATGGGCCTGACTTGGACCTTTTTTTTTTCCCCACACATCCCACTGTTAGTACACACACCCACACTGTTAGTCACCCTCCAATGTTAGGCAGGGACACACACACCCACACTACTAGTCACCCTCCAATGTTAGCCACCCCCACGTTGGGATTCGATACCTTGACCTCAGTGTTGGCTTAACTTGGACCTATATTGACTGATGCGGGATTAGTTTCCACGGAGCTTGACCTAGCTTAACACAACGAGCATTTTTGCCTTGACAATATATGATATTTAATTAATAAGTTATTGTCAAAATACTTTTAGGAAATTAAACTTGGATGGTTCGGCTAAGTATCACAAATTGAGCTTGACTTGGACCTATATTGACCCATGCAATCTAGGTTTGCACAAGCTTGGCCCAACCTAATACAATGAGCATTTTTGCCTTGACGATATATGATATTTAATTGATGAGTCATAGTCCAAGTACTCTTTGGAAATTAAATTTGGATAGTTTGGTTGAGTGTCACAAATTGAGCTTAACTTGGACCTATATTGACAAATGCAGGAACAAAGCTTGGCCTAGCTTAACACGACAATCATTTTTGTCTCAACGTTATATGATATTTAATAAATAAGTTACTATCAAAATACTCATTAGAAATTAAACTTAGATATATTACAACTTGGACTTGGACCTATATTGACTGATGCTTGCCAGGCTTGCACAGAGCTTCGCCCAGCCTAACACAACGGGCATTTTTGCCTCGACAATATATAATATTTAATTGATAAGTCACAATAAAAATATTCTTTGGAAATTAAACTTCGATATATCAGCAAAGTATCAGCAAATTGAGCCAAGTCACTTGGACCTGACACAAGCTAGGCTTTGATGGAGCTTGGCCCAACCTAACACGACAAGCATTTTTGCCTTGACAATATATGATATTTAATTGATAAGTTACACTCAAAATACTCAAAATTAAACTTAGATACTTTGGTGGACATTTATTATAAGGTAAAAAATGAAATAGATCTAAGGTTCTTATTTCAACAAACAAGCATTCACTGATCATATGTTCAGATTGTTCACCAAATCTGATTTTTGGGATATAGCTTACAACGTGTATCATGTCTAAGTGCCCGTGTATCAAGCATCATGAGTAGCCAGTGCATCAAATAAGTTTGCATACTCTTACATCATCATTACGCTCCTTTCGACACGTTCATCCGACGTGTCCTATCAACTTCAAATAATATGAGATGGTGTTGATGGTTTTTTAATAAATAACCTCATCCGAACAGCTGGAAAAAGACCCTTAAACCATTTTGGAAAAGTCTCTCATGCATGAGATGTACATGTGATATCCTGGCCGATCATCGTGTGGGATTCGACGGCACAGATGCATACAAGCCCGGTGGACACTTGTATTGGCCAACTGGCCAATCCTGGATTGGTTAATCCAACAGCCTGTTTTGAAATCCTTGGTCTGGGCTTTTTATGGCATGTTTGGAACTCAGGATTAGGTGATCTGGACGGTTGATTTGATAGACCGCACCACATATCTCTTCACCAGGACAATCCCAACGCTTCATTGGAAGGTCGATCAAGTAACAAACCGTTCTGCTTCCACTGAAAAGGCCAATACATCACTGTGGGCCCCACAGTCAGGGGTCCCACCCACCACGGTGGATCCGAGGTCTCACCTAACATTGCAGTGTGACTAAGATCGTAGGTGTGTACTAACAGGGGATGTGTATACTAACAAAAAAAAAAAAAAAAAACACATACAGAAACATTAATGTGCGCCTCAAGAAGGTGTTAATGGTAGTGCGGTCAATCACCACTCTTTCTTATAGTATGGTTTGCCAAACAACCACTTTCTCTAAAAGCTTGAGCTCTCAGAGGATGGCGTATCAATGTATATCAAGGGATTCTAACACCCCCACATGTGCAGGGTGGAACTTAGCACAGGAATATACTAGGCAAGGGTGGAGGGACACTCACAATATAAATGGCCCCGTGAGAGAATATATTACCGGTGACATATTTGCTACTTTCGAGATTCAAATACAGGACCTTCTGCTCTAATATCATGTCAAATCATCATTTGATCATTCAAAAGCTCGAGCTTTTAAAGGATGGCATATCAATGTATATCAAGGGATTCTAACATGGTCCACTGATAATTGGACCTACTTCATTTTTTGGAATGATTCCCTAAAATGATCTGGAAAGATGGATAGACAGCGTGATACATAATACATGCATCAAGGTTGGCTCCTCTATAATGCTGTACTGTCGCCTCACCTAATCCGCTCTCATTTTACAAGATCATTTTAAGAGACTGAGCCTAAAAATGAAGTAGATCCAAATCCCAAGTGGCCGATATTATAGGAAACAATGGTAATTGAATGCACCATCACTAAAAACTTCCCCAGGGGACATCATAATGTCTCTCTAAACAAGTGGCAGCCCACCCAATGGATTGGTCACGGAGCAATTAGGTGCAGCCCTAATCATGAGGCCCACCTTAATACATGTATTTATATCCATCCATTTTTTTAAAGGTAATATTTTATTAGAATATCCATCCATTTTAGAAGATCATTTTAGGACATAAGCCCAAAAATGGATCAGATCTAAATCTCAAGTGAACCACACTATATGAGACAACCGTGATTGAATGCACCATCACTAAAAACTTCCTAAGGGCCACTGTAATGTTTATTTGCAATCGGACCTGTTGATTAGGTCACAAAGCTGAATGAAGGGGGAAAGAAAAACGACAAATATCAGCTTGATCTAAAACTTTCGTGGCCCATTATTAATGGTCAATCACCATAATCACCATTGTTTCCTATGATATGGTCCATCCGAAATTCGCATCTGACTCATTTTTGGGCTCATCTCCTAAAATGATTTTTGAAAACAGATGGACGGCATGGATATATGATACATATGTAAAGATGGGCAACACAATAAAGGCCTCACTGTTAGGTGAGGCCACCTGCCGCACCTAATCTGCTTCCAATAGGTTGGCCCTCATGTACAAGTCATTTCCTATTTATTAGTGCAATTATTGCACTCAAGGTGTGGATGACTCTGATAGTCTGGCCTCCAATGGTGATAAGGATTGAAGGCTTGGATCAATCAAATATAACTGGCTGAGTCAACTCAGACTCATTGCATTGCATCCGATCTGGCACTAGGAGCGAACCACCCATTCCGCCCTTCATTCGCTGCCCACTGTAGGCAAGTCATGACTCGACCCAGACCCAGATGAGTCCGGATGGGTCACCTAGTATGAAAGACCATGGTAGCGATTTTGTTGTTATTAGACCTGTCAATGGGTGGGGCTAACCTGGCGGCCTTTTGAGCTTGGCTCGCTTCAAGTAGGCTTTGGCTAGAATATCAAGCCCAAGGGTGAGGTTCAAGTTTAAAATTCAGGCCTGTTTCTCATTGGGTGGACCAGGTACAACAACCCGTTAGCCTGGCTTGGGCCATTAGGCATAAGGTTTTGTAGGGGCAATTTTTTAATGTGCATAATATGTAAAAAAAAATCATCATTTATTTATATTGGGTAGTTTTTTAATATGCACAATATGTAGAAAAAAAATCATCACTTATTCATATTATTGCTCCAACCCACGCCCCACAATATCTCTGTGAGATAGTATCTAACTGGACCAAACCTTAAGACCTGAGGTTTGTCTAAAATCTGAGCTGGACTCTTTTGACTCGTCACGGCTTGGGCCTGACTCGGATGGAGCCTGTGGAGGCGGATTGCATCCGACCACTAGTTGGACCTGTAAGCATCCAACTAGATCTGTGGGGGGGCCACTGTGATGTGTCTGTTTATCCATGTTGTTTATCCCTTTTCTAAGATCATGCTAAGGCATGGGCCCAAAATTGAGGTAGATCCAACGGTCTAGTGGACCACACCAAATAATAAACTTGGGTTAAATTAAATGCAAGAGTCCTCTCCGTGGACATGACTAGCTACTGAACCCGACGGTAGCAAGTATCGCTGTACTTGCTACTGAAGTGACGTAATCACATTCTATTGGCCCCACTATGATATATGTGTTGTGTCCACACCGTCCATACATTGGGAGAGTTCATTTTAGGGCATGAGCTCAAGAATGAGGCAAATTCAAGGTTCAAGCAAATCATACCATAGAAAGCAGTGGGGACAATGACGAAGATAGTTGCAACCTTCCTAGGGCCTGCTATGATGTTTACTTAAGATCCAACCTATTTATAAGTTAAAAAAGACATGGAATAAGGGTAAACACAAATATCAGCTTGATCAAAAACTTCTATGGCTCAAAGAAGTTTTTAATGATAGGTGTTCAATCCCCACTGGTTTCTGTGGTGGAGTTCACTTGAGATTTGGATCTCCCTCATTCTTTGCATAATGCCCTAAAATGATCTCTCCAAATGGATGAACGGTGCAGATACAACACATACATCATGGTGGGGCTCATAGAACATGGTGACATCACTTCAGTAGTAAGACTCGTTAATGAGGTTTTTAATGGTGTTCAAACCCGGCTGCTTGCTGTGGTGGAGTCCACTTGAGATTTGGAACTCCCTCGATCTTTGCATCATGCCCTAAAATGATCGCTCCAAAACTGGGTGGACGGTGCAGATACAACACGTACATCATGGTGGGGCTCACAAAACATGGTGACACTTGCCTTCAGAAGTTTTTAATGGTAGGTGTTCAATCCCCACTGCTTTCTGTGGTAGAGTCCATTTGAGATTTGAATCTCCCTCATTCTTTGCATCATGTCCTAAAATGATCTCTCCAATGGATGGATGGTGTGGATACAACACATACATCATGATGAGGCTCACAGAACATGGCCACGTCACTTCAGTAACAAGACTCGCTAGTGTACGTTCAGTAGCTAATCCGCCTCCCATCTCTATGTGCTTGGGTTCAATTAAATACACATTAAATGCACAAACCATTAAGTGCAAGCGTCACCGATAATGCGGCACTGGATTTGCCACAATTTTGAGCCATACTTCAACATAATATTAGAAAAGTAAGAGACGCCAATTGATAAACAGATGTCTTAAAGGTCTGACAGGGGTCCGATGCAATCCACTTCCGTCTCAGAAATATATATTGATATTTAATTGATAACCCATAAAGAAGATTACTAAAAAATTAAACTTAGATACTCTTGAAGAGAAGCATGGATGCTACTCAAGTATTTGAAAATTACTTAAAAATTGCATGCATGGAATGCAATTAATTCAAATGAATCCGTTCAAATTAGGATTACTAGTTTAGATCTAGCTTGTACCAAACATTGTGCATTTTCGATCATCAGAATATTGGATTTGTGGACATTTATTATACGGTCCAAAATGAAATATATCGAAGGGTCTTACTTCGACAAACAAGCGTCCACGAACCACACGTTAAGATTGTTCAACAAATCTGATTTTTAGGCTACAGCTTAACGGCAATGAGTCTGGCAATGTAATCCGTTTCATTTGAGTTGATAGATGCACCGTGTATCATGGCTAATGCCTGTGTGTCAAGCACCATGGCTAGCCAGAGTATCAAATAAGACTGCTAGAAAATTTTATACTCTTGCAACATTCCATTACTTTCAACACGAACTTCGAAAGCGGATTAGGTGAGACCCGAGATCCACCAAGGGGGGTGGGACCCTGACTGTAGGGCTCAAAGTAATGTGTGTGCCTTAAATCCACACCGTCCAACCATTTTGATATGATTCCAAACATGAAGCTGACTCAAATCTTAAGTGGACCACACCTCAGGAAACAGACGTGATTGAATCCTGACCAGTAAAAACTTCATGGATTCCACTGGAATGTTTATTTGCCATCCCACCTGTTGATAAGGTCACAAACACCTAGATAAAGAGACCACATAAATATCATCTTCATCTAAAGCTTTTGTGGGCCACAAGAAGTTTTTAATGGTCAATCACTATTGTTTCCCATACGATGGTCCATTTGGGATTTGAAACTTCTTAATTTTTTGAATCATGCCCTAAAATGAGCTTTCAATATGGATGGACGGTGTGGATGGAGTCCCATACATTATGGAGGGCCCATAGTCAGGGTCCCACCCGCCTCCGTGGAACCGGGGTCTCACCTAAGACGGTGTGGCCCTTGCCATGGGGTTACCGTGGGGCCCACCTTGACGTATGTATTATGTATCCACGCCGTCCATCTATTTTTCAGATCATTTTAGAGTATTATACCAAAAATGAAGCAGATCCAATTACCAGGTGTACCATACCATAAGAAACAGTGGTGATTGAAAGCTTCTCATTGCAGATGGTGTTATAGTTTTTTAATGGGAGGACGGTCAATCAGGTGGACCATACCATGAGATGGTGTTGATAGTTTTTTAATAAATAACCTCATCCGAACAGCTGAAAAAGGACCCTCTTAACCTTTTTGGAAAAAAAGCCTCTCATGCATGCAATGCACGTGTGATATCCTGGCCGATCATCATGTGGGATTCGACGGCACAGATGACATTAGTCTGGTCCTCTTTATTTGATTATTAAACACGTGTAATAAGGGTTAATTCGACGCTTGTATTGGCCAGTTGGCCAATCCTGGATTGGTTAATGCAACTACCTGTTTTGAAATCCTTTGTATGGGCCAGTTATTTATAAGGAATTATAACAAGACAACTCTATTAAAAGAAGTCTTGAACCCAGCCAGTTGGACCACATGTTATGGTCCACTGCCTCTGAGCCCATGTCAAATTCAACCTTTTGTACAAATTGGTCCCATCAGGAGGATCTCCAGAATATAATAATTAATCATCCCTATTTACTCACCAGGTGGACTACGGATCCGGAGTAGCTGGTGTACTGCACACCAGCGAGTCACCAAGTTCTGTGGGCCCCACCTTGAGGTATGTGTTATATCCAAGTTGTTTTTTTCATTTGGGGAGATTGTTGTGAGGGTTGAGCCAAAAAATAAGATAGATCCAAAGATCAAGTGGACCACATCGCAAAAAGGAGTGGGATATTGATCGAACGTCTACCATTGAAACCTTCTTGGGGTCACAAAAGTTTTAGATCGATATGATAATTATTTTTTTCTCTTTATCGAGGTTTGTGTGATCGTATGAACAGATTGGATGGAGAAGAGACATTATGGTGGGCCCTATGAACGTTTTAATGGTGGGAATTATTGTCCCCACTGCTATTTGTGATGTGGTCCACTTGAACATGGTATATAAATCAGTTTTTAGCACGTCCTAAAATGATCTTGTCAAATTGATGGACGGCGTAGATATAATAAATACATCATTGTGGGGCCCACAAAACTTTAATATTATTTCCATCATTCGTACTGTTATGGGCCTCAATTTTTGTCTGGCTCTTCTACATACGCCAGCAAGCTCGTTGGTGTACGGTACACTAGCTAATTCACTTTCGTGGACTACACCATAGAAAGCAATGTCTAATCATTGATAAATAGCAAAATAAAAGCATGATTTTCTTATCAAGATGGTGTTTGCACCCGAGTAATCACGGCATATCAAGTGGTCATGATGGACATTGAGAGACCAAAAACATGTATGTACGGAAGAAACTTTTTGTAAAGAAAGAGTCCGACGAAAGAAACTCTCTACCAAACGCTTAAATGCTAGAGTCCAAAAAAATCAATTATATGCAAAGCAATGAGTTTAATAACATCAAATCTAAGGAAAGGTAGGAGTCTAACTATTGAAGCTCTTTAAGATGCTGCTCTTTAACAAAGCATCTTAGGGATGTTGCATGATTGAAATGATAGGACGCTTATGGGTTCTTTCCTATATATATAAGTGGCCCTGATATAATGCGCTAAGCTTATGTGAAAAATCAAGAAGATTCATATAGCTAACTATCAAATCTCTCATGATACAAAAATTACAATACAACCAACAAAGAGCACACCGACCAAGCTAGCACACACAATCTCTCTCACAGTATAATGCTGTTTTATTCTAACTTTAGCCTTGGGTCCTCCACTTCTTTCACGCCCTTTGCTACAATAAGTTCGACGTTATATAGTTTAAACCTGCTATTATTCAGTTCAATCGTTGTAGTACACTTAAGAGTAGTGTAAATATCAATGAGCCTGAATGTTGGATTCTCAATTGATCAATAAGTCATACTTGGAAGATCACACTGGTTACATATTGCTAACCATTCACCTCAATTGTTTGTTCAAACAATCATATATAATTTATCTTTTATTTATTTTATGTTTTTGCTTATTATATTTATTTTTAATTCTATTTATTCATTATTATATTTCTAATAAACTTAGGAGCCATGATCACTACTGAAAGAAAAATATTAGCTCAAAGGCAAACTAATCTTTGAAGGGATAACCATCTCTTTTCAAATCACTTGATCACTATGTCTAATCCTATGGCTGATGTGGCATCTGGGATCAGGTTCAATCAAATTGCACATGTATGATCCAATACAGACCATTTGTTAATATGATTGGTTTCGTGTTCGAATAAACAACAACAGTTGGTAGGGTTGATTTTCGAATAAAGTCGTACTCATGGTGGGGCTAACCTCTTACACGTGTTAGATGTTGCACGTCTTAGACGGACTGTACTCAAACTGCCAGTAGCAAGGCCAGTAGCCACGTTGTTACTGGATAGTGCTCTATGGTTCCCAAAATGATATACGTGTTATATCCACACGGTCCTTCCATTTTGGATCATTATTTTAGGGCATGAGCCCAGAAGTGAGGCCGATCCAATTCTCATGTGGACCACAAAAACTTCATAAGGTCCATCATTCAAATCTTTTTTTAGCCCTAAGAAGTTTTTAACGGTGGGCAGTTCAGTCATTACTGTTTCCCATGGTGTTCTCTACCTGATATTTCGATTTGCCTAACTTTTTTGGTTTATGTACTAAAAGGAGATGGAAAAATGGATGAATGGTGTGGATAAAACACATACATCATAGTGGGGATCACATAGCACCACCGAGTAGCGTTTCAATGTCAGTGTGCAATCCATGTTATTCCTCACTAATAAAGGGATGCGGATTGCCTGAAAGCTTGTCTTCTCTGGAAAAATCACCTGGTCACTGTTGTCGGGTAGTATGCAATCTGCATCAGTCTTCCTCATTATTAAATGGACGTGGATTTAGAATATCTTTGCAACATGTGGTCCAAGCTCTGTGAGGCCCATTGTGGTGTATGTTTTATCCACACCGTTCGTTTGTTTTTTCAGTTCATTTTAAGACATGAGCCTACAAATGAAGTAGATGCAAAGCCCAAATGGATGACACTATGGGAAACTATGAAGATTGAACGCTCACCATTAAAAACTTCTTGAGATGGCTAAAGTTTTGAATCAATCTCTTATCTTAGCTTGTTTTAACAATATTACACTGTTGGGCTAGACAGTTACAGATGGTATTAGAGCGGGGTTGCTTTGTCTCCCATTAGGTGGGTTGTGACATTTTTTTTTAGTTAGTTTGCATACCCCACACATACCTCATTGTTAGTCACACTGCAATGTTAACCACCCTTACTTGGGAATCGATACCTATACCTCAGCGTTGAAACAAGACTATCTTCACTTAGTCTATCACCTGAGCTATGTTTTCTCTTTATTAAGGTCTCTTAACTTTATGAAAAAGTTAGATGGCAAATAATCATCAACGCTAGGCATTATCATTCCCACTCTTTCTTGTGTTGTGGCTTATTTAACTTTGGATCTATAGTATTTTTTGTTGGAATCAGATGCCTCAAATCTTCTCAACAAGGCCTGAGGGCCGGTCGTGCGATCGATCAGCAGGTTTCCTAATTCAAGTTGGTTTCTTGCATAGGTTTTACGCAAGATGTTTATAATTCATTTTTGTTGTCTATTTAAGGGGTGTAATGCGAGATTAAGAGTTTTACCATTGGGGCTAGGTTTTCTAGAGGGGATTGAGAGAGTTCTAGGCCAAGAGAAAAAGCTTAGGGAAAGTTTGGAGTTCTCTGGTATGAGAAAAATGACCGTGCTTGTCCGTCTCATGTGATAATAAGCTTTGGGTAGCTTGGGATTTCTTTTGTGGGGTTGGGATTCGGGTTTTATTTCTTCTATCTCTTGTAACTTTTGATATCATAGTGGATTGTTCACTTTGTGCCGTGGTTTTTTTTACATGTTAGAGAGTTTTTCCACGTTAAACTTAGATTGCCTTTTTGTGTGTGTTTGATTGTTACTTGTATGATTGTCATAGTGGTTTGCTCATTTGATTCGGTTTTCCCAACAAGTGGTATCATAGCGAACATTAAGAGGTAGATCAGAATCTAAAACGATATATCAATGGCATAAAGCATGAGGTTCAACGTAAAGAAGAATTTCGTGAAAAAAAATGGAAAGCGATTGGTATCTATGAAAGAAGTAGAGTGGAATTGAAGGTGGATTGGTACACTAATATCTCAATCAAGTTCATCGCCTGCGATCGAGAGCACTATTCATGGTGGAGCTGTGGGATCGATGGTTGCTCGGATGTGGCAAGAGTTAAAGGGCCACATGAGAAGAGTGACAATATGCATGAAGGTGCAAGGATAGAGTTGATGAGGCATGAGAAATGGTAGAGCTATGATAATGACGGAGTAGAAATTAAAGATGGTGCGTGACAAGGTGTTGCATGAAGATTGAAGTCCTGGTGGAGATTATTGGAATCGGACGACTCAAATCTTCTGCAACAAGGCCCGCGACCGGTCGGCATATTTCTTAATTCAAGTTGGTTTCTTGTGCAGTTTTGTGTGAAATGTTTCTAATTCCGGTTTGTTACCTATTTAGGGAGTCTAATGCGAGATTAGGAGTTTTGTCATTGGGGACTAGGTTTCCTAGAGGGGATTGAAAGAGTTATAGGGCAAAAGAAAAAGCTTGAAGAAAGCTTGGGGTTCATTGGGATGAAAAAAAGGACGGTGCTTGTCCATCTCATATGAGAATAAGCTTTGGATAGTTTGGAATTTCTCGTGTGGGGCTGGGATCCGAGTTTTGTTTATTCTATCTCTTGTAACTTTTGATATCATAGTGGATTGTTTGTTTTGTGCCATAGTTTTTTTCCCGTAAGGGAGTTTTTCCATGCTAAATTTGAATTGCCTTCTTGTGTGTGTTTGATTGTTGCTTATGTGATTGCCATGGTAGTTTGCTCTTTTGATTCGCTTCCACCGTCGGTTTTCCCAACGTTTTTTAATCATGCCTTAATATAAGTTGTCCAAATGGATAAATGGCTTGTATTAAACACATGCATCATAGTGGGCCTCACAAAACTTGTGGGGAGTGTGATTCAGCACTGGCCCCTCCAATAATAAGTTGGGGGCTGGTTGGTGCTCTATGGGCCCACCATGATTTATGCGTTTTAATCATATTGATTTCAGGGTATAAGCTTAAAATGAGGTAAATCCTAATCAAATGAGGTAGATCCTAATCAAAGGTGATCTGCACCAAAGAATTAGAGTGATTAGACGCCCACCACCACAAATAGTTGTGATTGAACTGACACCATTGAAAACTTCGTGAGGCATACTGTAATTACTGTAATGTTTACTCGCTATCCTACCTATTGATAAAAAAAAAATTGATAATAAAATAAAATTTTAAAAAAAAGGTCACATAGACCCATGAAGGGAAACATAAATATTAGCTTAATGTAATACTTTTGTGGTCCAAATATTTTAATGGCAGGCATTCAATGACCCCTGTTCCCGTGGGTGCAATCCACCTTACAATGCGCCCTAGAAAGTTTTAAATGGTTGGCATTCAATCACAGCTATTTCCTATGGTGTGGTCCACCTGTGATTTGGACTTGCCTCATTTTTGGGTTAATGCCCTAAAATAAATTGGCAAAATGGATGGACGGCATGGATAAAATGCATAAATCATGATGCGGCCCACATCACCTAAGGGTCAATACCAAATGGTAGTCTGCTGGTGTGATATTCCTAGAGATAGGCGCTTCATGAAATCCATGCCCTTAAAAAGGCGACAATATAGTTGGATAACAGCCAGCAAAGCAGCCATCATTTTCTAAGTGATTATCATTGTGGGCTCATTCATTTGCACTAGGTAGATGACGTAAGCAGCAGGTTCGCCTAGGAAGTGAGAGCGGATTAGGTACGGCCCCGGTCTCACCGAAGACAGAGTGCAGCCCATTACAACGGGGCCCACCTTGATGTATGTATTTTATATCCACACCGTCCATACATTTTTTTTCAGATCATTTTAGGTAATGAGCCAAAAATGAAGAAGATTCAAATAGCAGGTGAATCATACCATAGGAAACAGTGATGATTGACTAATGGGCTATGGAAGTTTTGAATAAAGCTAATATATGTATTTTTTTTTTCCTTGATCTAGGTTTGTGTGACCTTAACAACAGATTGGATGGAAAATAAACATTATAGATACATTGCAGTGAGCCTTAAGAAGCTTTTACTTGTAGTAAGCTCAATCACCATTTTTTTCTGAAGTCCACCTGAGATTTGTATCTTCTTCAATTTTGGGCTCATTTACTAAAATGATATGGAAAAAAATGAATGAATAATGTGGATATAAAATACATAGGGCTTGGATCAGGTATTACCCCTTCTAGGATGTAGCTGAAGACGGATGGGCACATGTCACCTTGCATTGGTGGAGAGCAGGTGGGACTGAGGTGCGAGTCCCACCTGCTTTCCACCAATGCCAAGGTGACACCTATCGATCGGTCTCCAGCTGCATCCTGGTAGGGGTAGTACTCAATTTGAGCTCAAATACATATATTAAGGTGGGTCCACAATAAGGGCCAATCTTGGGGGTGATGAGTTGCATGAGAGCTGGCTGCATGTGACAATTTCATTTGCAAGTTGGCTGCCCACGCTGGGCACCAACGATCCAATCTACACTCCAAACTGTCTTACCACTGCACACATGTGTGAGATCCAATCCGTCTATTTAATGCATCCCACTTTATAGATGCCTTTTCCTGAAAATCCATCCATTCGAGTTATAAATGTGTAGCTTGTAAGTTGACATGAGAGTATTGATCTTACTTTTGTGCCATGTGATCTTAATTGTGGGATCTATCAGTTGCCCAAGCATAACAGATGCACTAGGAAGATGATATTAACCGTCTTATTTTTCTCTTTTAATTTGGGCCACTTACTGTCTTCCTTTTAACCGTCCACTTTGACGGCCATTATTCTTATGGTTAGAATTGCTTAATTAACGTGATGTCAAAGTAGAGCGGATTAGGTGAGGCCCCGGCCTCACCTAAAAGGGTGCAGTCCCGTTTACCGTGGGGCCCGCTTTGATGTATGTATTATGTATCCATGATGTTCATACATTTTTCACATCATTTTAAGGCATTATACCAAAAATTTAGCAGATCCAATTATCAGGTGAACCATACCATAAGAAACGGTGGTGATTGCGCGTCCTACCATTAAAAACTTCTTAGAGCATTCCTTAATGTTTATGCAGTGTTTATTTACCATCCAATTTGTGGATAAGATTAAATGAGACTAGATGAAGGGAAAAAACAAACATCAGCTTGATCCAAAACTCTAGTGGCCCATTAATGGTTAATCACCACTTTTTCTTATGATATGGTCCACTTGGTAATTGGATTTGCTTAATAATTGGTATAATGCCCTAAAATTATGTGTATAAACGGTTGGACGGTGTGGATACATATATATACATCAAGGTGGGCCCCATGGTAAACTTCTGTAAGGGTTGCACCTAGGGCCGCACATCTGTCCGGTTAACTCGACCGACCCACCCGATCCGACCCGGCATAAACCTGATCCGCTCGACCTGGTAGAGAAAATGTTTTGATCCCGGGTCAATGTGGCTGGACCGTTTTTTAATTTAGGTACGGTTTAGGGTACACACTAAACCCACCAGACCCGACCCATTCCCCCCGACCCGTTCCGCCCGACCCGTTCCGCTCGACCCGAACTGCCCTGAAGATTGAAACTTTTGATGATAACTTTCTCTCATGTGGGAATTGGGAAACCTCTTAACTTATCTAAAACCCAGACCATCCATCAGTTACACCGTGATGTCTTTGAGAAATCCACCTTGTGCATCTGTTTTGTGAGATCATTTTGGGACATGATGCAAAAAATGAACTAGATCCAAGACCCTAGTGGTCAGAAAACGTGAGAATTGAACGTTCGCAATTGAAATGAGTCACACACTTTTGTTTTAATATACGAAGTTAAAAAGAATACAAATAAGTAGAACTTAGTCTTAACCCGACCCGACCCAGTATTGCATATTGGGTAGGGTAGGGTAGGGTTAGGGTTGACCCTTTTGCAATGAGGGTAGGGTTAAGCTTGGGTCAGCCCAATCAGATCACAACCCAGACTAAAACCCGAACCTTTAAAATATGTTTAGGTTTGGTCCAGGATTGGGCCAACCCGACCCGTGTGCAGGCCTAGCCGCATCGTCTTGGGTGATGCCGGGGTCTCACCTAATCCGCTCTCATGTTAAAGATATGCTCCTTTGAGAAGGTGGATTGCTTGCAACACCCTATTGCGGTTCAGTGGGGCCCCTTGTGAAGTTTGTGAGAAATCCACCCCATCCATCCATTTTGACAGATCATATTAGGACATGAGCCAAAAAATAATGCACATCCAAAATTCAAGTGGGCCACACGATAAGAAATAGAAAGAATTGAACATTCACAGTTAAAACATTTACGGGCCACTAAAGTTTTGGATAAGGCTAATGTTTTTGTGTTTTCCGTTCAACCTAGTAGGAATGACCTTATGAACAGTTTGGATTACATATAAACATCAAGACACCTAAGGAGGTTCCAATGGTATGTAGTTCCTTACTTTTTTTCCTGTCGTGCGGCCCACTTGTTTTAGATCTGCCTCATTTTTTGGATCATGTCCTAACGTGAGATAACAAAACAGACGGGATGGATTTCTCACAAACATCAAGAGGGGCCTGTCTAACTTTTGACCGTAAGAACTTCGTAGGAGAGGTTGTTGCTGGCAATCCTTGTCCATTGAATGCCAGGGTATATTGTTGGGAAAGAAGGATCCCTTCTTAACCATAAACGCAGCAATATCAGTACATCTAGGGATTCACATGATTCGTTATACTCAAAAGGCAAACAATGAAGAAACAACTCTCAATACAATAATGGCTCTCTCTCTCTAGACAAAATATATATTACCCTATACAAACTAGGATTTGCATGTAAAATTATAAAATTGCCCTCTAAGTTGAAGGGGTAGTGTCAGACCTCAAGCATGAGGTGCTACCCCCATTAACCAGAGCTCAGCACAGTGCTCAACCCATGACAGTATTGGCTGGATGATTAGTACATCCTTGATAATCAATCTCTACATATCCGAACATGTATGACTAGTGACTCAGCATGACAGGATTTAATTGGGACACTTGCTGAAATGGGTTCCTATTAAGTACCTACTCCACCAAACAACGTTTAAACATACTTTGTGTGGCCCTCCATCTTTAATAGTGGCATGTGGTCCGATCAAAACCCACCAAGTCAGTTCACTAGGGATATCCCTGACAACTGGGTATGCATAGTACAACAAGGCCGAGTCAAACCACCACCATTTTCAAAGTGGTACTTATCAAACATAGTAATGTAAGTAGAAATATCTCCCTAGAAAGGTGAGCCCAAACACACCGCCATCAACTATTTTGCCATTTCATGGCGGGGATCAAAAGCTAATGAAAAAGTGTCATATGGGTGTGGATAAGAATGGGACCTAGTGTAGGGGTAAAATTATCATTTCATGATATAAAAAAAAAAAGATTCTCCTTTTTTTTTTTTATAGGACCATGTGCCCCTATGCGCAGCACTACTCTTCTAATGGTTATCTCCGATAACAGTATCACGAAAAATAGAGAACGCGGATTAGCTACTGACAGGTTGAGCAGCGATCTAGCTACTGAAGTGACGTCACCAACTTCTGTGAGCCCCACCATGATGTATGTGTTGTATCCACACCGTCCATTCATTTGGAGAGATCATTTTAGGGCATGAGCTAAAGAATGTGACAGATCCAAATCTCAAGTAGACCCCACAAAAGAAAACAGTGGGGCTTGATCTCCTACCATTAAAACCTTCTTGGGGCCACAGAAGTTTTCGATCAAGCTTATATTTGTGTTTTCCCTTCTTCCATGTCTGTGTGAACTTATGAACAAGGTTGGATCTCAAATAAACATTATGGTGGGCCCTAGGAAGGTTTCAACGGTTTTTTCGTTGTCCCCACTGTTTTCTTTGGTGGGGTCCACTTGAGATTTGGATCCATCTCATTCTTTATCTCATGCCCTAAAATGATCTCTCCAAATGAATGGACGGTGTGGATACAACACATACATCATGGTGGGGCCCACAGAAGTTGATGACGTCACTTCAGTAGCTACATCGCTACTCAACATGTCAGTAGCTAATCCGCGTCCAACAATAGAACGTCACAATTTTGACTAGTTGTAAACGGAACTATTTTGCACGTATCATGATGCGTGTATGATATCCAACCCAAAAGAGGTAAGGCCGATCCAAACATCATCTGGCAACCGCATGAAATCGGAGGCTTTTGGTGGCTGTCAATTGTTTTCAATTGCATGGCCCACTTCCTCGTTGGATTAACATGGTTTCGAAATCGGATTGCATACCGAGTTACGTACTGAATAAACTATGTTGCGCCCACCGTGAATGTATGTGGTTCATCCACATTGTCCATCCATTTTTCCAGCTCATTTTAGGGGTTGAGCCCAAAATTGAACCATATCCAAGGCTCAAGTGAACGATACCACAGGAAAACAATAGTGAGAATAATGATTTCCACGGTTGAAACCTTCCCAGGGCCCATAGTGACGTTTATTTGTCATCCAACCTGTTCATAAGATGACACAGACATGGACGAAGGGAAACCACAAATATCAGCTTGACCCAAAACTTCTGTGGCCCCCAAGAATTTTAAAAGGTAGACATTCAATTCACACAGTTTCCGGCAGTGTGGTCCACTTGAGATTTGGATATGCCTCAATTTTTAGATCAAGCCCTAAAATTATCTAGTAAAATGGATGGAAGGAGTGGATAAAATACGCTATTTATGATGGGCCCCACAGAGTTTACTCAGACCTACCCGAAAGGTTGGATGCCATACACCATAGTGGGCCACGAAACATCTAATCGCACAAAATTCTCATCTGAAAAATTAGTTACCGTAAAAAACACTCCTATTTCTTCCTTCTTTTTCTTCCTTTTTGGTTTTTTTTTTTTTCTTCTTTAAGTTAACATGTTTATTCAGGAAGCAAGGGCAGTTTCGGGAGAGTAGTTAGTTACTCTGAAGCCATCCATTCCTACTTAATTCCTTGAGGAATCCTAAGCGTATTGGCTTGTTTAAGATGGACACTGTGTAAGATTTTTTGTGATTTAGTGGTCCATCATAGATCAATGGTCATGATCAAAATTCATTGGATTTCTGGTATGTGAGAGTGATTTTGTATCATTATTTTGGAGATGGCTACAGTTCTACACTTAATTATCATGTGTACAGTTCTTGTGAGAGATGAGAGATTGTTATGGATTGAGACTCTCTTTTCCTCGTATATTAGTACAAATGTAGTATTATATATTATTATTTTTTTAGTTGATTTAATTTAAATAAATTCCAAATTTTTTGTTGGAAATTAAGAAAAGGGTAAAAATCCACTCAGTGGAAGATGATATGTTTGAGCTGGAAAAACTAAGAGTAGGTGGGACCCATCTTTCCATAATACAAAGCAAAGTTACCCATCATGTTGGAACCACTCTTCTCATGGGTTTAACATGATTGGACCTTAGTTTGAATGTGTAAATGTGTATTTGGGGCGGGGGGGGGTAGATCTGTGAGCTCAACCATGATGTGTGTTAGACATCCACACCGTGCATTTGGTGGGCCCCTAAGTTATAGGATGTCCCAAAAATCAGCCATATCTGAAACTCAAGTGGGCCATACAATCTAAAACCAAGTAAAATTATGCCTAAAACATTCAAAAGCATTTGATGGGGCTTCATAGGTTTGGAATAGCGCAAAATTTGGCATAACCCCTAATCCAAGGGAGACGCACACAATGGATGCATTAGATTTTTGAACCGCATCTTAGTTGTCCCTACAAAAAACTAGGAAGGTTCCAATGGGTGGGCATCCACTCTCAACAATTGTTTATGGTGTGGCCCATGACTGGCCTGATTTTTAGGCCCATGGCCCACCACAAAAGGGTACATCTAATTGATGGTTTGGATTGTAAATAAGTAATTTACCATCCGCTACATTGACCGGCATAGGTAGTCCCCACCCTGATGTTTTAAGTGAAATCCACACTGATTACCAGGCGCGTCATCCCATTTTAGCCACAAGGCCCAAAAATTAGCCCGATTTGTGATTCAGGTGGACCATATAAAGAAAAATAGTTGGAAGAGGGACGACCACCCTTGATTCTTACATGGTCCACTAATATTTTAAGAGATCCACTTTGACCATAAGATGCATGATTCCAAGTTATGTCCAGGGCCAGAAATCAAGATGAAATGCAATTCAAGTGGGCTGTACTTAAGGAAACAATTAGAGGAGACATGTCCACCCTTGTTTTTTTTTTTTTTTTTTCAGGATCTACTGTCATGATTATATGAAATCCAGTCCAACCATTAAATGCAACATTAAAATTTAGGCACATGGCTCAAAATCCAGCCCTATCCATGATTTACGTGGGTTATGCTAGTGAAAACATGACACTGTTTGCACTCGTGTGGCTTACCTGTATCGTGGATAGGGCTAATTTTTTTGTGCCTTAGGCTTAACGTGGGCTGACGCATCTGATGCAAGATATGGAATTCACATACACATTATGGTAAGGCTCACCTACACCGATCAATGCAGTAGACCCTAAATTACTTATTTACTGTCCAATTCGAAGGAGACCAGTCGGCTACACACACACACGCGCGTGTCTCGCCTGCTAGCTTAGCTGGAAGATGCCAAAGCATTTTAACAGCAAATCTCAGTTCGAGTGTTAAGGAGACACACTAACCCCATTGGTGGGTGGGTGCATCGTGTGACTAACTGTGTGGGTGCATTGCACAGCTAACAGCGTGGGCCATGAAAAAAAATGTTTACAAATGTGTATGTAGTGCTGCACATATGCTGGTTTAACCCGACCGACCCGACAAAAACCCGATCCGCCCCGACCCGGCAGAGAAAAGGGTCCGATCCCGGGTGAATGCGGCTGGAGCATTTTTAATTTAGGTATGGTTTAGGATACACACCAAACCCGACCGACCTGACCCGTACCCTGACTTGTGTATACCCGACCCATTCTGCCCAACTTGAACCCCCCTGAGTTCTGTCAGAGTATTCTAAAAAAAACCTTCGACCATGCCCTCCTTCAACATGTTTGGAAATTGGAACTTTGGATGATAAGATGATAAATACACATAGTTGTTTCCGCCCTTATTATGGGGGTATTTTTTCATGAGGCTCAATAGGGAACCCCAATTCATTTATGTGGGGCCCATGGTTAGGTTATCCAAGCCATTGATCTGATGCCCCATCATAAGTACACCATCCCTCCAAAAAAGGTCTCAAATTCAAAGATTGTAAGCCTCAGTTAGGCCTTCTTGTACTCTTCATTAAATGCGGACCACTCATTTGCATGTGAAGAATCGAAAGGTTACGGTTGTTGGGTCGAGGAGATTCTTTAGGCATGGTCCATCGATGATTGGAACCACAATGTCAATGGTTTGGATCACCAAACGATGCGTCCCGTTTGTATGAATTACGGGCATGTTAGGGAAATGGAACTTCTGCATACAGTTGAATAATTTACATCCATTCAAATTAGATGCAGATTTCCAGCCAAATCCTTTCGCAGAAAGTTCCTGCGCTGGGAACCTAGGTGGGACTCACAATGATGTTTGTGATAAATACAACCCATCCACCCATTTTGTGAACGCAGTCCTAAGTCGATCCAACCTGGTTCAACACATAGGGTCGGGTAGGGTTAAGGTTGACCCTTTTGCAAGTAGGGTAGGGTTAGGGTTAGGGTTGGGTCAGCTCAACCCGGTCACAACCCAGACTGAATCCTGAACCTTTAAAATATGTTTAGGTTCGATCCAGGATGAGGCCCAATCCGACCCTAACCTGATCCGTGTAGAGGCCTACATGTATGTATGCATATATGAGGAGATATTGTTCAACCACATTTTGTTTCTTTTGGCTCTATTATATCATTTTCACTGATCAACTAACAAACTCTCATTAATTAGATTGTTATGGTTGTTCTATCAATTTATCTTTTATTGATATGTAAAAATACGGAGTATGAAGGTACTAGTGACAAAGCGTGTGAGATTTACATGGGCCAATAACTCACATTGTTCATCATGTAATTGTTGGTGGTGTTAAACATCATTTAGTTTAACATCATTTAGTTTAGTTATGTCATGATTCCTTAATAGCTTGGGTTGGGTCAAGGTCTTGCAAGCTTGGCCCAAGCAATGGGTTGTTCACTGGGCATACCCCGCCATGGCGTGTGAAACATTAACATATATAAAACTGCGAGTTGTATGTGAGTGTGTGTTGTGTGTGGAGGAGGAATGCTCACTTGTGCACTAGTTCTCATGATAACTCGTGAACACTTTTTGATGACTCACCACACATGATGTGAGCCCATAATATGAGTTTTTCACATGATGCAGCACCCTAAAAAACCCTCAGGGCCTAACTTTCAACCCGATCTAAAACTCTGGTGGGTCGTAGCAGAGAGAGATGGGTAAATTAAGGAAGAAAACTGTTTCTTTTTGCCATGGCCCACCAAAGTTCTGGACCAAGTTAAAAGTTGGACCCTAGGAGTTTTTTGAGGTGTTGCATCACGTGGACGGCTCAAATTTTGGGCTCACGTCATGTGTGATAGTCGTCGAAAAGTGCTCACGAGTTCTTGTGAGAACCGGTGTGCAGGTGAGCGCATTCCCCTCTCTCTCTCTCTCTCTCTCTCTCTCTCTCTATGTGTGTGTGTGTGTGTGTGTGTGTGTGTGAGATATCTCGCTCATCTAGCATGGTTGTCCCATCATAAAAATGGGACACCCCAAAAGTGAGGTGGATCCAACCATATGGTGGGTCACATCATAGAAAACAATGAATAACTACAAAAAACACTCCACATTCATATGGGGTGTTTCTAATTGTTGGATCGAACTGATCTTTTGGGCATCCCATTTTCATGGTGGGACAACCTTGTTGGGCAAACGAGATGTTATAAAACACCATAGTGGCTCCATGTGCCGGCTAGTTGGATATATTAGTTGTGCAAAAAATCATAATAACTTATCATAAACACCCATCCCTAGGCCAATAAGCTAATTAAGATTGAGATGCTTAGGTGGATGGTAAAACCCTAATCTAAACCTTAACCAAAACCCTAAACCAAACCTTAAACTAAACCCTAATCCAAAAACCTAATAAAAAAAACTAACCAAATCCATACCCTAATCCAAAATCCTAACCAAGTCCTAAACCCATATCCAAAACCTGACCCTAGGAAAAAACCTAGTTAAACTAGTCAACTCACTGAGTCAACCCATCGAGTTGATCCACCTGGTTAGCCAACACAATCCATCTACCTAGTCAACTCACGTAGACAAACCCCAAACCAGGCTTAAACCAAGCCCAAATCTAAAGCCCAATCGGAGAGAGAAGTCCGGACAATAATACATTTTTTTTTCAAAGCAAGGGCAACATGTGTTGGGGATTCTACCTACCAAAGCAGGAGATCCTGTTTGGAATCGGCGGGCTGCTTGCCATGTGGCAAGGCTCCTACCCTAGTAGGATCCCCTACACTTGCGTTGTCCTCCCTTTTTGTAGCCCATGTTCGTGTGACTCTATAGATTGACTCTGGTACCCTTCCCCTTTACCCATATTTACCACTTTACCAACCTAACCAACCTATGAGATGTTGGCATGTGGCGATCTCAAATCCAAACCATATAACCCCTCTGCAACCTTAAAATTTACTGAAATTACAATAAAATAAGGGTTAGAAACTATAAATGGCCCCATTCCTTTCTCATTTCAACACTCGTTGAATTTTATGCTTAATTGAATGTTCATCTTTGCTTTGGTCATGATGTACATAATTTAGGGGAGGTTGGTTGATTAGGCTATAAGCCCTTGAGCTTTTATTACTTAATGTATATCTTAAATGACCAATTGTGCATGATTAACTATGCTTAGATCGTTATATTTTTTTGTTAATCATGTTCCTATGCATGCTCCATGTTTTAATGTTCATGTACCATATACTCTCCTTAGTTAGCATGCTTTTATAGTTATAACTGCGACATTACTTAATTGGTATACCATTAAGGGGGAGAGATTGGTTTGTCAATTACTGACAAAAAGGGAGAGAAAGATCTCAAGTCCCACCAAAACAAGTTTTCTGTTTTGTGTTGCAGGATTGACAAGTTATGGGGGAGCAATCAAGAGGAGCTTGCTTAGTTACATGTCTTAGTGTTTTGAGTTGTAATATTTATTTCCCTTTGACATGTAATGTATTTGTGTTTTGGTAGTGTCATTGGTATGAACCATGCATGATATAGACTAAGTTAGGTTTTTGTCACGTAATTGACAAATGGGAGATTGTTAGTGCACTTGTCTGTTACATACTAGTGCACCTTATTTGTCAGTCACGTGAGTCCATGTGTTGTAATGTCAGTTGAGCCTTGGCAAGCTGAAGACTGAAGATTCAAGTGGACAAGAAGCATTAAGGAAAAAAGAACAGGTAAATAAGATGCCTTAGTGACCCTAATCCTTTGAACCAAAACACCCAAAACCTCTTAGATGATTTGAATAAACTAGGAATACCCTTAGTCATCCTTATTAGCCTTGGATCATATAGAAAAACATGATAAATTAGGTTAATTAAATAGGTAGAAGCTGTTGTAAACAAATCAGCCCAAACAACAGTTTCTGACCGATTGATCTCTGATCAATCGGACAATGGTTCAGATGGGACCCCGATCCATCAAACAGATGTTCCGATCAATCAGAATTTGTTCCAGGAAGTTTGAAAAATTCATTGGACAGACTTCCGATCATTCGGACAAACCTCTGATCAATCGGACCATGATTCCGATTATTCAGAATTTGTTCCAGAGAATTCACTGGACAGATCTTCGATTAATCGGACAGGTCTCCGATCAATCGAAATTGGACCATATTTCGATCAATCGGAGATGCGCGAATCTGTCATTTTTTTTATCGTTGGAGGAAAATCTATAAAGGCAAGGGGATTCGTTTTTGGGCTTGAGAAATGAATTTTGAGGAGATAAAAGCCTTGTAATTCATCACAAGCTTAGGGTATTTAATGCTAAAATGGGAATGGATTTGTTCCCTCTTGATTTCTAGGAGTTTAGACACCTTGATCATTGATATATCTTTTGTCCAAACACTACCTAGAAATTCAAATAGGTGTATTCCTCTAGAAAACCCATTTCTACCATTTGTAGAGGTTTCACCACCTCCTAGCACCTTGGGCATCTCCGTTGGAGCATCATATGCAAGGTGGCTGATCGTGGAGCTGAAGCAGTGGCAACGCAACGACATCAGCGATTGGGGGAGCATAAAGAGAGCTGATTCATGCACGGGAGAGCAAGAAGAAGCAACCCGAAGTGGCGCACAACGGGGCTTAAATCTGACAAGTAAGGTTGTCATTTGTTAGAGTCAATCCATTCTTTTCTCGTGGGGATTGAAAATAGAGTTTTTCTTCAAACTCGATAGGTTCGGTTGTAGGACCTAGACCTGGTTATAGGGTCGAATTGAGTCTCCAAGTGGGGAGCCTTCGGGGGGAGTAAATGCTAGGCTCGGTTGTAGGACCTTGGCTCGATTGTAGAGCTTAAAACCATTGAGGTTCGATTGTAGGACCTTGACACATGAGTGGAGTCTAAATTGAGGTTCGGTTGTAGGACCTTGGCTTGTGTAAGCCTAAAGAAGTCTCCAAGGAGAGCCACTAACACATGTGTGAACGTGTAAGTTGGGAGGAACCTGTAAACTCCCCAGTTGGGTGGATCCGAGTTAAAAAACCTTGGGTGGGAGGAACCAGATTTAAACTCCCTAGTGAATACCGGTGTGCTTAAAGGGGTTGAGTACTTGAACCGGGAGTGGAGTATACCCGAAGTGGAACAAATATACATCGTTGTGTTTGTGATTGTATTTAAATACATTTCTTATTATGTATTGTGTTTAATTGTTTAATTATGAATGCTTAATTAGAATGTATGCTAGGCACTTGATAGACACATCCACACACACAATATGTACTTTCACTTACTTGAGTAGACTTGAGCTTATATGATCCACTCTCATATAGTCTACTTAAGTTGCATAGATTATGTGCTTGATTAGTTTAATCATATGTTAATGTATACATGCTTAGACCAGGATGTTAATTATTTTTAATCATATGCTGGTCTTGTGATTGGACTCACATAGGCTTGGAAGTCGAAGTGTTCTTACTTACTTAGTTTAAATTGTTAAATTGTGTAGGTAGGTGAAAAGAATTTCAAAAGGTCCTAATGACCCCCCTCTAGGACTTAACTATAATTCTAATTGCTTCGCTCTTAGCTTCCGCACACATACACGTCTACAAGTGTAATCAAAGTGACGCAATTTCACCTAACACCTTCTCTCTCCGTATTCGCAGTCCTTACCCCGAATCTTTGAACGAAGAGCAAGGAGTTATCTTAGGATTAAGAATCCTTAGATTCTCCCTCCTAAGTGTTTTTATAGGATATAAAAGATCGAAGTAACTGGCTAGCGGCGACTCCAATCATATACAAACCCCTATTCAAAAGTATTATAAACACAAAAGCACTTGAAAGGGGTGAACCCGTTGAAGCCATGAGTCGATTTCACCGCCTCGGGATCCATCGTCCATAGAATGACGACTCCGCTGGGGAACTGCTAGTCATACTAGTCAGACCTAACTTGAAAAACAGGATTTCACCAATTCCGAGGATTAACGGTTCTTGTGCATATTATCATCATCATTCAATATTCATATTGTCTTTAAGCTTAAAAACTGGAAAAAAATTTCAAGACAAACAAAATAATTCCAAACAATTACGCCTCTATGAGCCAAATGCTCTCGAAAAAACCTCTCATACCGCAGCATAATCAGCATCAAATCCCAAATAGCCATGGTAAACCATGAGGAAGACGGTAAACATTTCTCTGCTCTCGACATGCAAGACACTCAACCTTTGCAAACCCAGCCTATAGAAGTTGTGTTAGTGGCCTATGTCCAAGAAATAGCACAAGGATTAAAGGTTATGCAAGAGATGTTTCTTTAGTTCATGCAAGCTCAAACCGCTATAGCCAGCAATCAGGCTGGCCCTGTTTACCAACAACCAATTGCAACCAGTTCTTCTTCCAGCATCCATCTCAATTCAACCGTCAGAGTCTGCACAGGACTTCCAACCTCAACTAGCACAGCCTTCGAACTCAAGGCATTTCTTTTAATACCCTCCCGCAGTTGGGAATCAATTTCAGAATGATCCCACAGCCAGGACTTTCAGCCAACTTCAAATCAACCTCGTAGCAGGGGGTTCAAATAAATTTCAAATCAATCCTATAGTCAGGATCTCTAGTCAATCTTTTAGCACATCCCACAAATGGGATCCCAAATCAATTTCAAGCAGTAGTTTTCCTCGATCGGAAGCTTAGATCCACCACTGGCGGATGCCCACAATGGGGGTTTGTGTCACACCCATTCTAACCAGCAGAACGTGACGACTACCCACCAAGGGGGGCACTTTCTAGTCTCTTTGCCTCCCTCGACTAGGAGTCCCTTTCAATTTCACCATTATCCAGTTCAATTCCAACAATCCCTAGTTTAATTCTAACAAGCTCCCCCTAACAAGAGCCATAGGGTTGAAGAAATCAACCTCTATGTCAAAGAAGTAGAATGGGCGTTGCCATGAGAGATGTTGGTCTCTCAAATGAGCCAGACAAATTTGGAGGAGTTGTGGGAGCAGCTATAGGTCATGCAAAACTAGCTTCAATGACAATAGAGGATCGACCTTCCCTCATTAAAGTTCAGGGACCTGTGTACCTTTCCAAATGAACGGGTACCTCAAAATTTTAAGATTTTTAACTTCGAGAGATATGATGGCAGTGACTGCCCTCCAACACACATTAAAGCTTTCAATGGGGAGTCAATACTATGGCAAGGAACGAAGGACCTCTCATCTACTTATTTCAAAGTCTTTGAAGGGTGACGATTTAGATTGTACACTTCATTGGATTGTCACCGTATCAAAACCTGGGAACAACTCTCCTAGGCGTTCATCGATAGATTTGCGTACAATCTCAATATGGCTCTTAGGAGAACAAACCTAGCAGCCTTCAGACAGAGGAGTGATGTGACGTTGTTAGCTTACATAGGATGTTGACAAGCTATGACTGCCATAATGCACACACCAATCGACGATGAGGAGTAAATCTTCATGATAGTCCACTCTACAAATCCCAATATCTCTAGGTATCTAATCTCATATCTCTATGCTAATTTCACTTAATTTATTTACACTAGGGGAGCAAGTAGAAGCATGAATTCGAGCGGGGACAATCTCCTTGTGACCTCATTAGACCATTCCAGTCAAGCAAAACAAAAGGCCACTTCAGTCAAGCGAAACAAAGACGAAGGAAGACCCGTATGATATGAAAGCAGAAGCAGAAATAGCTCTCCACAACATCCGGCGGAAAGTCAACAACATCATCGCTACCACCCAAGGGAATCAATACACTCCCCAACAGGGATACCAACAATATTAAAACTACTAGCCTTAACAGCCTCAACAGAGATATCAACCACTTTCACCGCCACAACAAATCCTGCAACCACAACCACAACGGCAGCCACAACCGCAATACTAGCAACAACCCAGGGGTAATGTCCAGTATCCGTACTAGAATAGACAGATGGTGCGAGAGCCTAATGAAGTTCACCTTGCTCACATAAACGTACAGCTAAATCATGACTATGTTAATGCAAAAGCAACTTCTTAGCCCCTTAATAACTTAGGCCTCCTTCGAACCCTCTTCCTCCCAATTACAATGAAAACTACCATTAAAGGTGCGATCATACGACGGACCGCTGCTTCTCCTTAAAGCATATAGTTTAGGACTTGATCGAAAGCCGGGAGATCGTTATCTCGGTTGTGCCTGGGTTCGCTCCTGCCACCCCCACCAACATCCTTTAAAATTCTCTGCCTCAGCATCAAGCAAACCCCAGTTCGTCGAGTGGTCCTGCCATCAGTTCTATAGAGGAAGGGTGTCCCAAACACCCCCCTTCTCCCATGTAATTCATATGCACCCTCTCATACGAGTGGGAAGGTGAACCCTTGGTCTTGCAAGGGGCACACCCGAATCATTTGAGCCCTTGGTCTTGTAAGGGGCACCCTCCGAGCCATACGAGCCTGTAGTCTTGCAAGGGGTACCCTCAGACTCACCTCCTTACAAAGGGCATGCGCCTCACATCCTTCCACACTGCCTCCGGTCAAACAAGGCAACCTATGATATCCAGAATTGGGAGCTCATATTCCTAGAAAGCACTCCACTTCATTTCGAGCCAATCGTCCTACCAGGGGGAGTTCTAACCCTTGAACCAGTCATTTTGCAAGGCATGATCCTGGATCTCAGACCTATCATCTTACAAGGGGCCCCCGAGGCCCAAGCCAAAAGTCCTACTGAAGAACAACGAATAGTCAACTGTTCATCCCTTGTGGACCCCCCACACTACTGCTCGTTGTTCTTCAATAGAACTTTTGGCTTGGGCCTCGGGGGCCCCTTATAAGATGATAAGTCTGAGATCCAGGATCATGCTTTGCAAAATGGCTGGTTTAAGGGCTGGAACTCCCCCTGGTAGGACGATTGGCTCGAAATGAAGTGGAGTGCTTTCTAGGAATATGGGCTCCCAGTTCTGGATATCATAGGTTGCCTTGTTTGACCGGAGGTAGTGTGGAAGGACGTGAGGCGCATGCCCTTTGTAAGGAGGTGAGTCTGAGGGTACGCCTTGCAAAAGCCCCCGAGGTTTCACTAGTCCGCTGTTCATCCCTTGCGGACCCCCCACATTAAGAATAGTCAACCTAAGATTGCAGGATACTGACAGCTAGACAACCCTACAAGCAACTCTAGCCCCCACTTTGATGCAATGGTGTTTTGAAGATCCCTCCGGGACCATGATCATAATGGAGAAATAGTTCAAGGTTATGTAGGAAGTGGTTTGATTAGGTCATTCAGATGCATGATTATGATCAATTTGAGGTCCGGAATTGGCAATAGAGGTTCCCCTGATTGACCCCAAATCTAGATAGGGTTGTTTCTTTAAGGAACAATCTATGTAAAAAGCAGATACCTTTCTATACAGAATGCATATTGTAAACGCGGAGGATTCAAAACCAGTAAGGAAACTGTAACGACCCCAAAATTTCGGTAGAAAATTTTTCTTTTAAGAGCAATAATGAGTTTAAGTAAATAAATTTAAGATAATAAATAAAAGAAAAGCATGGACTGATTGGTTAAAGCTTTCTTAAGCGAGATGGAAGATTAGAGATCAAGTCCTATCACTAATAAGAATTTAATTTTCCTTTTTGCTCTAAATACTAATTTTGAAATTCAAACTTGGAGGAATGGAGGGATCCTACTTTTATCTTAACCCTTGAATATATGATCGTGATTGATGGAGACCATTTGGGTGGGCCAGGAATTGATCTGGACGAGTCATAATGACCATAAGGCCAAAATGTACATGGGTCACGAAATTCAGATCAATTGGATCTACAGATGGGCCACATCGATTGGATGAATGATAGCCGTTAAAATTCTTTTATTATTATTTTATTTAATTATTAAATCAAATGTAATAAATTTATTTGATTCCAAAATATTATTGGGCCCACAATGAGGTGGCCGACCTAATGGTTGGACCAGATCTCTTGTAAACCACCCATATAAGCATATAATACTAATAACAATAATAATAAAAAAAGAAAAAAGTGTTGCTGGACGTCCAGCGTCTCTACGTCCAGCGTTAGTGTTTTTTTAAAAGTGACGTGGGGGCCCTACTCATGGGAGCCACCTTGATGGATTTAGTATATCCACTTCGTCCATTTAATTCTCCAACTCATTTTAGGACTGGTGTTCGAATTTGGACCCAAACTGAGGTCCGAGTGGGCCGTACCACCTGAAACAAATTAATGGTGAAAAAATTATAAAACAAAAACGAAAACAAAAAGATAGAAATTATGGGCGTGGACCCCATTGTGATGAAATCAGTAGATCCAAGCTAACCATATGTTGTATTATGATGTTTTACAGCTTGGGTCAAAAAATCAGGTAAATCTGAATCTCGGGTGGCCCACACCACTTAAAACAGTAATGATAACAACACACATAATTGAGGCAGTCCGATTTTGGATTGTTGTCCACTTTTGGGACCCATTTAGAGACATTTTGAGAAATCTAATCCATCTAATATCTTAATAAACAAGTTTTCTGTTGAGGACAAAAAATGGCCCGTATATGATATTCCAGTGGGCCATACCAAGACAAACAGTGGGGACAATACCTGTCCTTTGGTTGGGAGCTTGTGGGCCCCACTGTGTAGTCTTTGAAAAATCCGATCCACCCAATCTCTTGAGTAATGAGTTGTTAGTTTTGTGACAAAAAATCAGCCCAATCAGAGTTCTAGGCGGGCCATGCTAAGTGAAATAGTGGGGAGGTACGGTATGAATTCTCATAAATGGATCATTTTAGGATATCCCACGACAACATCCTTGCAAAATGTAATTAACCATCTTTGGTAGTGTACCATTGGAGAACTTGTGACCAAGTATAGGATGACCCACTAGTCAAGTGGGTGGTACCATCAGAAAGATAGTAAAATGGCCATTCCTTTTGGAAAAGTGGGTCACAATAATCGAATTTGGACCGTCCATTAAGAAACCAAACCTTAATAAAGTATAACTCAAATTGAAGATAAGTATATTTAAGACTAGATTGGTGATGAATAAATATAAATTACATTTATTGTAGATTCAGGGCCGATTCTATTCAAGACGTGACAGAATTAACAAAGTAATCGCCACAATTAACATGCGAGTACATCCCAACACGTTTCCTAGTCATTTTAATTAAGTTGTGTGATGGACAATAATATGTGATATTGATTGATTCATGCTTGGTTAAATATTATTTAAATAATATCCATTTATAATAAATGTCATAAAATGTTGCCTCTCAAAATAAGAGATGGAATGTACGGATGTGAATTATTGCATGCATTCATAAGTTATTGTTCCTAGAGTTCGACTCTGGAAGACCGGTAAGTACTTAAGTACCCGGTTACCCAGGGACCATCCTAGAAGCCCACTAATATGTGGAAGTCCGCTCTATAAGGAAGGGGTAGCCGATTGATGGGATCCAATCGAAGCAAGTGGAAGACTGAATATATGCCCACTTGATACATCATTTCATAGCAAACCCATTCTTGCATTAATTATGTATTACATGTATTGATGGCATGTGTTTATCCTGCTTAGTTGAAATGCATGTGAACCGTATTGGGTTACTCACTGGGCTTTCCAATTGACGTTGTGGATTAAAAATATACAGATGATATGGACGTTGAACCTTCAGAGAATGTCTCTGATAATGAAATGAGACCATTAGAAGAACCGCAAGACTATTAGCCTAATTTAACAGAGGAAGAAGTGGCGGTCCTAAACCAAGATGTTTAGACTATTTTTGTTTTATGTTGTTAATTTCAATAATTAGTAGACATCTAATAAAGTCCCAAATGGGTAGACTTAGTTTATGGTTAAATATTTCATGGATAAATGATAACTTAGTATTTCATTTTTTTTATGCCTCTTAAAGTGGTTTAACGTGATAAATGCATTTAGTGCACCAGTTATACCCCGTACACTGGACCGAAGGGTGCACACTCTAAGTTTGAATTTCGGGGCGTGATAGAAATCCAATGATGCTTTTGCTGCATCGACAACCTATAAAAGAATTACATGATCAAGAGCTCGAGGCCCCACACCAAACACAATCTATCTTCTTTTATTATCTATATTTACATTTATGCTAGCATGGTATAACTTATTCTTAACATATATCGTTCCTGTCCAGTGCCACCGCCACAGTATCGTAGGATTAAATTAAATATCCACAATCTTAAGTTGCTGTATCTCGATTATCTGTTTTTACAAATAGATTAGTTATTTATCTTTCATTTTTTTTTCTTTAGTTTATTTTGATACTTTGTTAATTATAATGCACTCTATTCAAATATTAATAACATACACATTGTTTTAACTTTTTTTAATTTACTTATCTACCTTTTTTTTTTGAAAATATTAATCACAAATATTAGTGAAAGAAAAGTTATAAAGTTACAAGATGAAAATAATCCTTTAAAGAAGCCTAACTTTGCCTACTGAAAATCATGTTACTCTTCATCACGGCATACTCGATAGAATTTTCGAATTCGGTTTTTGGTACAGGGTAGCCAACCTTCAGTCAAACATTAAGCGGAACAACATACACATGCCCATACATCATAATTGCATATGAAATCTGAATACTGACCATTGATTACACGTGTGGCCTCTCTCGTTTGATAGGATTGCCATCAACAATTTCATCACAGCTGGGATGGTGTGATCTTCGCTACCCAATCGGCGTCGGTTAAAATGCGCATCGTACCTGATGATCAGGTTGTATCTAACGTAAGGTCTATCCACGTGGCTCAAAGTTTGTGAAAGTACCGCCGTGTACCTGGAGCGAGTCATGATAAGAACTCCCTCTGATATTGTCCATCTTCCTTTTCACCATTTCAATCGCAATCAGCCCTTCACCGGAGGAGAGAGAATATAAAAAAGAAGACATGTTGCAGAATCTCAACTCCTATCTCTTCCACTCGATGACTTCACCTGCTTCCTAAAAGGTTAGATCTCTCTCTCTCTCTCTCTCTCTCTCTCTCTCTCTCAGCTTCTTCTCCTTTTTCTTTTGCTTTTTCAAACCCTAATCTCTTGAATTTCCGCGATCTTTCTCGTCTACAAGTCCGAATGAGATCAGATCGGATACCTTATTCCGGTCTGGTTCGGTCCGATCTCACCATCTGATTCTCCCCTTAATTCTTTTTTCTCGGATCGGTCTTCGCTCTCCTAATTGCAGTTTTTATTTTTAAGGTTTGGATTTGAATTCTAGAGTTTTTGTTTGAACTTGAATTCTACAGTTTTTTTTAGAGATCCTTCTATTTTTCACGGAGGAAAGGAATACGGAGAATTGGCGTAGATTGTATTTGAATTTGAAATTGCTTGCTGGACTTTTGGGGGGAGGGTGAATTTCACTGAGGTGGACGGAATGACTTCATGTGGAGGGGATCCACCTCATCCATCAGGTGTGTTATCCTATGTTTGAACCGGGCCCCAATAATCAGGCCGATTGGGCAACACCATGTGAAACAGTCGATATGGGGAATCCCACCATTAAAACTGTCCAAATTGTGTGTGGGGTCCACCGTGGTGTTTATATTCCATCCAATCCACTCATCTGCTGCACTGCACCAGGATGAATGCTTCCCTGAAAATCAGGATATTCCAAGATTCATGTGGGCATGATTTTACACCATTCCCTATGGCATGGCCCACCTAAGTCTTGGATTGGTTTAATTTTCAGGATCCATGTTGAAAATGTTGCGGCACATCTTGATAGATTGGGGGGGATCTGATGCATGCTTGCGTGGGACCCCTTTAGCACAAGTCAGGCCCTCTGCGTGCCTATGCAAGTCAGGCTAGCGCAGTCCTTTGAATTTTAGTGTCAACGTTTAGAAGGCTTGTTATTCCAGTAGTTTTCAACTTGCTGAAGAGAATCTGATCCCTGATAGTTAAAACAAAGGGGAATGGTCCTATGCAACTCATCTGCACCTTGTTATCATCAGATTGAGGTTGAGGACATGAGGACCGTCTGTCTGGTCCAACCCCCTTGTCTTGGGCCATTGAATAAAAATCATGCTGATCAAACAATCCTAGCTATCCAATCCAGTGCCTGTAAAATGGATGGAAAAATAAGTTCAACCTAAAAAAATCCAATGATTAAAGTAGATACTCCACACAGCGCTCAGAGAGATCCATATTCTTCAATCATGGTCAGTGCAATGCGAATATTTTAGCGGACAGGCTGGCCGAGGAAGGGGTTCAAAGATCCTGTCTTATGTTGCTGAATTTTTATTTTAATCTTGTGTAGCTGGGACACTGTGTGAAAGACTGCCTGTCTTTTTGTTTTTCCTCCGGGTGTCTGTGAGTTGTTTGACTCTCTCTCTCTCTCTCTCTCTCTCTCTCTCTCTGAAATAAAAGCATAAACCATTCATCCAAAAAAGGAGATACTCCACAAGGGTACCACTACCTGAATTGTAGATATTTCAGAACGGTCACTTTAATCTGACAATCCTTATCATCTGATCAGTGTCTTGGAAAACTGATGGACGTTCAAACAGCATTTGTTCAGATAGCTAGGATCAGCCAGGATGCGTGATCTTGGCTTGGTGGGTCATGAAATAGTGTGCTGGATTGGTAGAGCATCCAGATCAATGGACCTTAAGTACTGAACAGTGTACTGTATTGGATGATATCTTAAACCATAGGAAACACAGTGAGGTGATTTTGACTCATAGTTAGGAACCACGTTTGTATTTCTGTAATTGAGACTGGATGGGCATCAGTGAGATGATTTGGGAAAATCCGAATTACTGAGTTATAGAGCTACAGCTATATATGGGTGCTATATCACATATGGCGATCCCTTTTCAATAATTTGAACTTTGAAAACATGCACGTGAATAATCTAATAGACGCGGTTTCAAGTCAGAAGCTGTTTTGCTGAGGAAGAATTCACGTGCGGGAGTATATGATTCATTTCCACTTAAAAAAAAAGAGTATGCGATTTGTTTCGGCTACTGGTACTCTGAGACTGGACAAGCGTCAGTGAAATGATTTGGGAACTGAATTACTGATTTATAGAGACAGCTATATACGGGGCTATATCACACATACAGTGATTCCTTTTCAATTCTTTGAAGACATTCACATTTGAATATTGGATTCGATTGCAAGTTGCAATTGGTAGCTTGTGGAAGAATCCATGTGGGAGTATGTGATTCATTTAAGGTACTGATACAGTGTGACATAGGAGGCAAGCTGGTAAGGGTATGTTCTTTTTCTTGGCATCCTTCCTGACTTGCCTGTCAAAAAAAGTTGTTTTTTTCTTGTTGCTTGCCTTCCTTTTCTAATAATTTCAGTTAGGATGGAGAATTGGAAGAGTATATTTTGTTTTTGTTGTTTTTAGATAAAATTTGATAGCCATTCAGAAAAAAAAGGATAGAGAATTGGAAGGGGTCGTCCATCAATTTCAAAAGAAAATGGAACTGTCAACATCACATATCTCACTGGGGTTCCAAATAACACGGCAAAAATACTTGCAGCATCTTGTTTCAACATTTCAAATTGTTCCTTTTGTAAAAGAAAGCTGTTTCCAAATATGTAATGTACAGTGTCTATGTAAATGTATGACCATGAATGCTATGATTATTAGAAATCATCTTTTTTTCTCTCTTTCTTTCTCTTTCTTTCTTTTGCTTCCAATCAATCCTAGAAAACAAACAAATTGGAAATTCCTCAAGTTAGAAACCATTCTCTTTGTGGGACTTTTTACTGGCATGAAACTCTACCCTTTGGGCTTTTGATCCAAAATTTTAGTTTTTGATGTTGTTTGATTTTCTTCTGGATTATAGAGTTCTCTTAACAACTGAAAGAGCGTTCCTTGCAAGCTCAGACAATAATGTCTATCTTCATTTCGTTGTCAGCCACAGATAAAGTTCTGAGTTCATTCTTTGGTTTCTATGATCCTATGCACTTGGGCTTGGGTAGGGAGAAGCACAAAATAGTCAAAAGCTTCTTCCAGTTACCTAGGTGCCATCTAGTTCTAGTTGTATATTGATTGGCATCTTGATTGGAGTGACCTGAATACTGCGTGGTTTTCATTTTCGTGAGTGTAGGTATGGAGTGTTTTGACGAGCAGGGAATATCATGTTGCAGTGCCTAGACGGATTGAAGCATCTGTTTTCTGTATTGGTTAAGTGTTGTGACCTCGATTTGTCTAAGCATCCGAAGGGCCTTGAAGATCCTGAAATTCTAGCAAGGGAAACAGTCTGTATGTAACCCAGCATTGTCTAAACTCTTCATCCTGAATGCATATTTGATTGGTCCTGAATATAATCAGGAAGGCCTTTTGTTCAACTTTATGAAAGATATAGTTTTATAGAGCTCCTATATTTTTCTAGAGTGATGAGGTCATTGCTTTTAATGCTCTCTAATTGTTGCAAATGGAGTCTCTAATTGCTACAATATATTAGTTTAATTTTTTTTGCTTTTTTTTTTCTTCAAGTTTGTTGTTCTTTTTCCAAAAACTTGACATTTAAGCATGGTACTGGCATAGTGTTTAGTGAGTGTTTATTTTTCCATTTTGAGTAATATTTTTTTTTTCAATTATGCTTTACCTTCATCAACCATAAGGGAATTGGATATTTACTACTTCAAGTTGACCACTCTAGGTAGTCCACTGATGTTCTACTTAGTGGTTATTAAACAACATACTGTGTTGTGTTTGCTGATTTAACATCAGTTGGTAATTTTTTGTGCTTCAATATGTTTGCAGTCAGTGTAAGTGAAATCGAAGCATTATATGAGCTGTTTAAGAAGATCAGCAGTGCCGTTATTGACGACGGTCTGATCAACAAGGTAGGCATACTCTTTTAGCCGTGTAATGCCAAGAAGAGAACTGTATGATGTATTTAATGGATCTTGGATGATAAGTGTGTTCCTGTCCAATCTTGCGCCATCAAGAAACTCTCATCATTTGGGATTGGCCACAAGAATCCTTTGCTGCCATTCGACTCAATCAAGGGCATCGAGAAACTCCCATTTAAAAAAAAATTGATTGCAACCGAATGGAAATCTTGCAATTTTGGTGTCCTTGCTTGATAACTCTATGAAGGCAACATGATTGTACTCAAATGTTTCCTGAGGCATTGGCCGGTTGGGTCTGCACTGAAATTTTGCAAGATTGTTGAAGTCTTGTGCAGTAGTCACCCTACACAGTCTCTCTCTCTCTCTCTCTCTCTCTCTCTCTCTCTCTCTCTATATATATATATATATATATATATATATATATATATATATATATATATATATATATATATATATATATATATATGGGAAATGGTACTATGAGGTCGACCTCATGGGAACTTCCCATGAGGTCGAGCTGTGTGGGCCCCACCGTGATGTGTGTCGCACATCAACACCGTGGATTTGATGGGTCCTCTTTAGTTTATGGGATACCCCAAAAATCAGCCGTATAGGTAACTCAGGTGGGCCATACCATCTAACACCATGTGAAGACATGCCTAAAATATCTAAAATCACTTGGTGGGGCCCACCTGAGTTTTGGATGTGCCTGAAACCTGGTCTGACCCCTCTTACAAGTGGAACACACATAATGGATGGGCTAGATTTGTGAACCACATCTCAGTAAGCCCAATCAACGATCATGAATATTTTAATGGGTGGATAACCCCTCCCAACTGTTTTCTGTGGTGTGTCCCACCTAAGTCATTGATTGACCTGATTTTTTAGCTTGTGGCCCACCATTGAATGGTGCATCTAACTAATGGAGTAAATGTTCAAAACACATCACAGTGGGGCCCACACAGCTCGACCTCATGGGAAGTTCCCATGAGGTCGACCTCATAGTACCATTTCCCTATATATATATATATATATATATATATATATATATATATATATATATATATATGGGGTTAGAGTTTGATATTTAATGGAACCATTATTCACATGATTGAGTTAGACCATACCTCTTACTTTCTTATGTGTTCATAAGAAGGGATGCCATTGGTTCTTCTTCGCCCATGTTTGATTATGTTCCATTTTGTCCTTATATAGTAGTTCAACTAAATGTGCCGTATTTGAAAAAAATAAATGATAATGATACTTTCTACTATCATATTACAGGAAGAGTTTCAGTTGGCATTATTTAAGACAAACAAAAAGGAGAGCTTATTTGCTGATCGGGTATGTTCTATGCTATTTCATGTATGTATTTTCCATGTCATTACCACCACTTTTACTACAGATTTTGTTTTTAGACCATGTCGTGTTGTATGATGCATAGTTTCTATTAGCAATTCATTTGACTAGCTATTATGCTATTGATCGGAGAGAAATCTGTGAATAAAGTTTGTTTGCACTATTCTTTTCTCATTTTGCAATTTATTGAAAATAAAAATGCTATGAATCATATTTTGAGTTGCACATTGGCAAATATTCCTTTACTTCTGCTTGTATAACAAATAATGCAAAGAGAGACTGAATAAAACACTTATATGATCTTTAAAAAGCGAGCTCATTGTTGGGTTTAGCACTGCAAGTTATAGTAGAAAAAAAGTTGTCAAGGGTGTAACTTGTAATCAAGTGTTGCTAGGATTCGACTCATCTTGATGGACTTTATGTTATAGGAGACTTTAATCCTATGGATTTTGCTTGGCTTTATGGATTTGCAATGAAACCAACTAGTTAGGCTTGTCAATTTTGCGGCTTGAGGCCCTAGTCACTTGGTCAATGAAACCAGCATGATCGTGGATTTACCACTGGGGGGACAGCTAAATTCACTTGATCAAATGGGCAAGAAAATGGTAGTCTTTTGTGCTTGGACAGATTCTTGGTGTCTTCCGATTGAATTGAAAAGTTCCCTTTGGTCACTTAGCGCAGTCTTCTTAGGACAATCTTGGATCATCGTCCCATTGTCTTAGAGGTGGATGTAGATAATTGGGGTCTGAGGCCTTTCAAATTCGAAGCTTCTTGGTTGTAACCAGATGGTTTCTCACAGCTAGTTGCCAATTAGTGGTTGTCCTTCTCGGTTGTTGGTTATGCTGGCTTCAGGCTAAGCAGAAAGTTGAAATTGTTAAAGGCTAAGATTGATATTTGGAAGAGAGGTGCTTGGTGCTCGTGAGGCAGAGTTTGATAGTATGGCGGAAGAGATTCTTGAGTTGGATTTGCTAGAGGAGAATAGGGCTTTGTCGGCAGAGGATAAGGAAAAAAGGACTGCTTTGCTTCTATGTTATGCTAATCGATCTAAAGAAGATGAAATTAAATGGCGTTAGCGATTGAGAGTGGTGCGGCTCAAAGAAGGGGATTAAAAAATTAGATTTCTCCATAGTATCGCTAGTGGCCGATCTTAGTCTAATAAAATCTCTACATTGATAGTGGATGGTTTGAGGACCTTGGAAAGAAAGAAAATTTGTGAATCAATTGTTATTTTTATAGGGACTTGTTAGGAGAGGAGTGAGAGAGACCGCGGCTAGATAATTTACAGTTTCAAGAACTTTCTAGTGAGGATGCCTTTTCTTTAGAAGCGCCTCTTACGGAGGAAGAGGTTTTAGTCGCGATTGGCTCAATGTGTGGTGATAAGGCCTCGAGTCTTCCCTTATTATTCTATCAAAAATTCTGGCAAGTGGTTAAGATTGATGTGATGGATTTCATTTTGAAATTCTTTGATTGTAGTCCCCTTTCTTTCAAGCTTTCTTTCATTGTGTTGACCTCGAAAGTGGAGGGCGTGGAAAAGTTGAAAGATTTTAGGCCTATTAGTCTTATTGGGGTCCTTACAAAATATTGGCTATGATTCTTGCTTGTCAATTTAAAAATGTGCTCTCCAAGGTCATTTCTGAGAATCAAGGTGGCTTTGTTGTGGGTAGGCAGATTCTGGATAGTGCTCTTATTTGCTTAGAAGTGTGTAGATGCGAGGAGTAGGTAGAGGAAAAGTGGGATTGTGTATAAGCTGGACATCGAGAAGGCTTATGATCATGTTGACTGGAAGTTCCTTGATTACATCCTCCTTAAATTGCGCTGTGGCTCAAAGTGGAGGGGGTGAATCAAGTCTTGTGTACAGTCCACCTCCTTTTCCATCCTTGTTAATGGATTGTCTAAAAGGTTTTTTAGAGCTTCTAGGGGTCTTCGACAGGGGGACCCTTTATTACCTTATTTGTTTGTGGTGATTGGGGAGGCGCTTAGTAGGATGCTTCGGAAAGGGGAGGATAATGAGCTCTTGGGCGGGTTTTTGACTTCTGAAATCTAGGTATTCAGGTGTTCAGGGAGGAGTTGTGTTGTCTTGCAAATGTTTTTGGGTGTAAGATGGGATCTTTTCCTTTGACGTATCTCGGCTTGCCTCTTTGCATTGGGAAGCCAGCCAAGCACCTTTGGGATAAGGTCATTGAATGGATCGAGAGGAAATTAGCAAGCTGGAAATGTCAATGCCTCTCCTTGGGAGGGCACCTAACTCTCATTAAGGTGGCTTTCTCTAACATGCCCATTTATATTTTTGTCACTTTTCAAGTGCCCTAAGTCTGTGTTCAACAGGTTTGAGAAGCTGAGAAGAGACTTCTTTTGGAAAGACGGTAAGGATGGGAGGCAATTTCACCTTCTCAAGTGGGAATAGGTGTTTGTAAACCATAAGAAGATGGTGGGTGCTGGGATTAGGAGCTTGGGGGACATGAATATTGCTCTCCTAAGGAAGTGGAATTAGAGATTTGGCTTTGAGCCAGAAAGATTGTGGAGAGAGGTCATTGTGAACAAGTATGGAGTGTTGGGGGGCGAGTGGTTCGTGAAGAGATCTTCCTTATACAGAGCCTCATACATTTGGAAGGTAGTTGTGGCGATAGAACACTTGGTTTGAAGGGGCATTGCCTTTCCTCTCGGTAATGGGACTCGCATTCGGATTTGGGTGGATGTTTGGTGTGGTAATTCGGTGTTGTAGGACTTGTTCCCTAGAGTGGCTTATCTTGCTCCCGACCATTTTATCTTGGTAGCGGATTGCTTTTTTTTATTATAGTGGTCACATTGTTTGGAACCCTTGTCGTCAGAATATGTCAGATGAAGAGATTGTTGAGTTCGCCGGACTATTGGAGCATCTCGAGGATATTGCCCCTTTTCAAAATAGAGATTTGTTGCTTTGGTTTCACCGCCTTCCGACAAGTTCTCCTTCTGCCTCATTGCATCGCTGTCATCCCTGGTTTTATGGTTCCCCTCATGTGGTGGCTTTTGTTTGGCTCATGGTTCAGAAGAGGATCCTCATGGTAGATAATCTTCAGAGGAGATCGCTTGTTCTTCCCAATATATGCCTCGTGTATTAAAAATGCAGAGTCGATCGGTTATCTTTTTCTCCATTGCTTGTTCGCCCGGCATGTTTGGGAGCATTTTTTAAACTCGTTTAATACTGATTGGGTGATGCCGGAGTCAGTTGACGAATTCATGTGGGCATGGCATTGGGGCGGAGTCGGCAAGGTTGGAAAAGCGAAGTGGTGGCTTACTTTTATGGCTGTGTTTTGGGCTATTTGGGGTGCAAGGAATGGTTGTTGATTCCGGAATGAGAGAGTGGACGTTGATGAGGTAATTAGGAAAGTTAAGTTTTTGATTTCGAATTGGGCTGTTAATGTAAAAGCCATCTCGGCGGATATGCTGTCTTCTTAGTTTTGCTGTTTTCGGTTGTATTCTTTTCTCGCTATTGCGAACTTCTTAATAAAATTCTTGTTATCTCTCTCTCTAAAAAAAAAAAAAGATGTGAACTTTCTTGACTCGATTCTGAGTTGCTTATATAAACCAATCAATTTGTGTGGCTTGTGTAGCTGAAAATGTTGAACTGAGTCATACAGCCTTTGGTTTGAACTTGTTGAAACCATGTGCTTTACTACACCTCTCTACGAGTTCATTTGCCACTATCTATTGAGTAGTTGGATGTGATAATGTTATTAAAATGGTTATTTACTATTCACAGCATATATGGGCTTTCAATCCTTGTGTTAGTGTTAACTATAAACCATGTGCTTTACTACACCTCTCTACAAGTTCATTTGCCACTATCTATTGAGTAGTTGGATGTGATAATGTTATTAAAATGGTTATTTACTATTCACAGCATATATGGGCTTTCAATCCTTGTGTTAGTGTTAACTATATGCTTATTTGATCCTCTGGTTCTGATGAATACTCCTATGTTAAAAATTTTCAGGTCTTTGACTTATTTGATACAAAGCACAATGGAATATTAGGTTTTGAAGAATTTGCACGTGCCCTTTCTGTCTTCCACCCCAACGCTCCAATAGACGACAAGATCGAGTGTAAGTTATGGCTTATTTCTACTTGATTTCTGTGTTGTTTATTTTCACAGATACATCCATCTGATGTGGAATAGATGTTGGCATAACAAAAGGGCTATGATATTGTAAGAGAAATTCAGTCATGCAATGCTTATTAAAGTCCAAATTAGGAACCATTTTAAGATTGGGATAGGTTAAATACACACTCGCTTTGGTTGTGTAGAAAAATCATTTGCACTTTTATTACTTTTGACTTTCTTGGTATCAAATTACAGGATAATCTAGTGTAATATCAAAGCCGATTGTAAAACTTACCTTTTAAAAGTACAGTTACTTTGATTTTTAAGTTTGTTCTGCACCCTCTGTTGGTAAGACGTCTATGGACAGACTGGGTAAGTGTAAATGTTTGGAAATACTAGCAACAGAATGATAGGATTGTAGGGGTTTTCTTTCGTCTTGGCTATTTGTGTTCTCTGTAAGGATGTAATGGAGAAACATGGCTGGTATGCTAGTTATCGACGGAGTTAAGCTTCTTCTAGTGATCCATGTGATTGGAGTCATAGAACTTCAATATCTTTAGCTTCACACAAGTAGCACCTTTATCCAAGTTTTTACATGAGCATTGGATCCAGCCATTGGAGAGGTTTACATTGACACCACTCCCATGCCTGCACAGTCCCACCCAGTTCTAACCCCCCTGCCCAACTAATGCAGGCACACCCAAAAGGCCAAGCAGTTCATTAACACATGAATTACCTCACATTAGGTAATAAACAGTCCCCCAAGTTGGCTTGAGTGTTGGACGGCTGAATCAAAGCAATACACTAACACCTGAGTTAAAGTTTTGGGTTTAAAGTCACATCAAAGATGATATTCCTAATTGAGTCACACCATTGCTTGGAGGATTGCGTCCTATAATTAATCTAGATGCAAAATAAAACTTTTTCATTATTCACAGTTCACTACACACAGCCATATGACATGTACAAGTATTTATATATCATAGAAGAGAAACTGGAATCTAGATGTAATCTCAAGATTCTCAAATGCTAAACTCTATTAAATCTCACAAAGCTAAGAATATTGTAGCGGTACCGTAGCATGTCATACTGTCTTTTTACTGTGAGCGGTACTATAGAATTACAATAGCATTGCACACAACTGTCTGCTTCTTTTGAAAATTGATTTTGATGGGAGTTTTACAGGAAATCTGATTCCGTTCACCATGTGTTGAAGAAAACTGAGTCCGATCCTGCAAGTTGTAGTGTTTAACTTGAGTTATATGCCAAGCATACAATATATGAGTGTGCTTATGCATCAATTATCTTACTTTGCTAGAGTACCAAATCACTCCTGACTATCTTGATACATGACAGAGTGGGATGGTTGATGCGTAGGCAAGAAGATGATTGTACACGTGACATACAAGTAACTCAAATAAAACAACCCAAATCATGGATCCCATTTAATTAGTTCATAAGCCAAAAAATTCACTGATTTGATTTTCTAACTGGACTATTGTCGGACAGTTAATGGGAGGTTGAAGTGTAAGTACTCAATGGTTAAACTTAAGAGAAAAAGGAAAGAAATGTCCATTAATCAGAGGTGAGGATTGCTCAATCAGTTTGATTTTGAGCTAATAACCTATCCATGGAAGGTCCCTCAGTGTGGACTGTTTAGTTTGGTTGATCTGTTCCATACCTACAATTTCTTAGTGCCCAAACAGGTCGATGTCCAGTCCGGGTTTTTAACCATTGCTTTTAGCTTTATATTTCACCAATGTTCTTGAAGGGCTAGAGAGGTTGCTGAAAGGCCCAAAATGCTTTCTAGAAATGGAGCGATGAGAAGGTCACTTGTTGTTGGGAACTGCATCTTAGTCTCTTTTTGTACATTCTCTCCATTTGTTTTTATTTAAAATTTTCATCTTAGTAAAATAATTGAAGAGCAAGAGTTCTTTAGGGAAGGTCTAACATTTTTGCTCTGAAAGTATTTGGAAGATCAATAAAAGGAGATTCTAGTGATTCACGAAAGCAAGATTCTCAAAATGTGATAAAATAGAATTATCAAAGGAAAAAGACCTGAACAGCCACTTTTTATATCTCTTCTTGATATACTCATCAGCCATTTTGTGAGCAATGAATGGACCATCAGCTATATGTCTACTTTCGATGAATGTGTTTTGAGATTGTGAGATGATTGATCCCAACTCCTTTCTGATTCTGGATGCAAGAACTCTAGCAATAAAGACTGCCTCTCAAACTGATTGGTCTAGAATCATTGAGATCCTCTTCATCTTCCTTCTTGTGGATGAGAACAAAGAACAAAGAATCAATCTCCCTGCTTATGAATTCATTATTGTGAAATTCCTGAAACATTTCCATAATTTCATCTTGGATAACTTCCCAACACATGGTTCTGAATATCAGTATCTGCGAGCATATGAGCCTGGCCGAAAACCTATACGATATGGTGTGGCATATTGGTGTTGGCCTGTATTGGACAATTTTTTTTTGTGCCAAAAAAATTAAAAAAATATCAGATAAAAAGGGAAAAAATGAGCTATGCAAGAATCTATCGGTTTTTGTCTTTTGAACATGTATTCAATAGTTTATTAGACATTCTTCGGTTCGTCTGGTTGACCTATTGTAAGCTATAATGTTTTTTTTTTTTTTGAAGGATATTGTAAGCTATAATGTTTGAGCTTTTGAGCTACACACACACACACACACACACACACACACACACACACACACACATATATATATATATTGAGCTACAAATTTTTGGTGCATGTCATAAATTGATATGATATATCACTAATATAATTATCTATCAATTAGTCAACTAGCATGTTCATCAATTCACAATGCATCAAGTAAGAAAACATGGATTTTCAGAAAACATAAATGATTTTATTTATTTATTTATTTATAGAGCATCAAGAATGCGGAAAAAATACAACCCCAAAAACAGATTACAAGCCAAGCATACTCACCACTTACATTTTTTTTTTTACCTCTGATACCCATTCTAATACACATCTCTTTGATTTCCATACTACCTCTTCCCAAGAACCTTGCTTATTCAGGAATTAAAGCCTATTCCGAGTGCACCAAATATTCTGTAGGACTGCCATGAACATGGATTTTTTTTTTTTGGAAGGCAACAATAACTTTATTAAGAAGCCTGCCACAAGTCAGGAAAAGAATACAGCAAAGAAGCCTGCCGTGAACATAGATGATAATTAAAATATACACATAATTAAAATCCAGTACATAGATGATATATCTATGTTCAGAAAACATAGATGTACCTAGATCTAGCAGTCCCTTAAACTAATTTTGGAAAATTTTAAAAATTAAATAATTACCTAAAAGTGTTTGAAAATGCCCGAAAATATACCCATAATGAAAGCAGCACATATATAGTAGATCTATGTTCTGAAAACATAAATCTACCTAGATTTATCATTACCCTCAACTAATCTATGAAAAAAAATAAAAAATAAAAAAGAAGATGTCCCTAAACTGGCCCAAAAATACACTCATAATTAACATCCAACAATGGATGGTCGATCTATATACAGAAACATAGATTTACCTAGGTCTATTATTTTGATTTTTTTTTTCAGAAAATGCCCCGAAATAGCCGAAAATGGCCTGGAAATACAAAAAAATTGTTGTAAACAACTGATTTAAGCAATGGATCTGTAGATCTATCACAGTTACATTTATTCACGCATCACTGAAATTATTCGTAAAAAAATAAAGAAGTAAGAAAATGCTAATATATATATATTTTTTGAAAGATAAGGATTTTATTTAAAGAAAACACAGACATATACAGGAAAAGGAGAAAACAGGAAAAAAAGAAAAAAAAACAAGCAATACCATACAACGGCTGAACCCAGAAACAGCCCCCCCCCCAAAGACAGAACAACAGACAAATCATGTATTTATTTGATTAATTTGGGATTAGCATGTTGATTCAACATGATTACATGGGGATACGGAAACAATATCGATATCGCCAATAATATCGCTGATAACCGGAAATGCGGGGAAAATGGGAAAAACAGTGGAATTTTCATTAAAACCTCAGGAGTTGATAAAATACACATATTTGCATATTTAGGAATAAAAAAATTGCATAAAGAATGCATACATAATAGGTTTCTATTTAATGGGGGCCTAAAAGCATGTGTTGCCGTAATAAGTCAGTTTAATCATCTCATCCATCCAAAATCTGAACTTCCATCCAAACATCCATTGATATTTCAGAATATCGGTAACACATGAAATTTCTAAACAAATCATTAACAACTGAAAAAGAAACTAAAGATTGTGGTCTCGTTATTGTCATGTTGCGATAATGATAATATCGTGATATTATCAATGTTATCGTCAACAAATTGAACGCTGTATACAACCATGCACCCATAAAAAAATATGAAATGAGAATTTTTTAAATATATAGATTTTTGGCATATCGATACATTGGCGATATTATCGATTGCAGATACATTGACGACACAAGCGACACTTGGAATTTACACAGTAAAAAATATTGGCGATACATCGATGGGATCAATGTATTGACAATAAAAACGACGCCTGGAATTTACACAATTGAAAATATTGACGATATCAATACATTGGCAATATTTAGTGATACATCACCGATATCAAGAATTTTTTATACTATCAGTGTTATCGGTATCGCTACCAGTGTTATCGGTGTCGCTAAGTCAGAAATAGAGATAATATCGGGGATATTTCGATAATATCGGAGATAATGCAAACACTGATTACAACAAGATGAAACAAAAGAAGGTTACCGATTTTTTCGATTTTCCCCAAAGGGGTCACAAGGCAATCGATTTGAGCCAAAATCCCTTGTTTTGATCTTCGAAACAAGATAAAAGTGGTCGGAAATTGGCTAAGAAGAATCCCTAAGCAAGAAAAAAAATAAAAGAAGAAAAAGAGTGAAAAACGTGACATTTATATGCCTATTGGCTATGGCTGATATGAGGCCCAAATATCAGTGCTGATGCAGCCTGTATCGACCGATAAGGGACTTCATTTCTGACCTGGGCTGATATGGTCCTGTTTCACATATCTTATCGTGCTGATACGGATACAATGCGGCTGTATTGGCCGATACGATATCAATGTTGCAAACCTTGTCCCAACATTTTGATAAAAAGACATCGAATAACTGTCAGGACCAGGCCTGGTCACCCTTCAGATCAGATACTGCAGCCTTGACTTCTATGGAAGATGCCATTTCCACAGAATCCCCATTCTCCTGAGATAGGGATTTGATCTCTAGCCCATCCATCTTTGATTTTGCAGGAAAGTCCTTGAACTGCTCTAAATGCTTCAGTATGTGTCTGCATTTCACATCCTTTTCTGAAAGGATTTCACTATCAGGCTGAGCAGATACAATGCAATTAATCTGGTGGCAAGTGTTGGCGATCTTAAGTGAGAATGCTAAGGTTTTATCTCCCTCTATCCATTTACCTCTGGACTTTTGGCACCAACTGTTTCCTCTTTCCTCAAAATACTACCAAGTTTGTATCCCAACTTTCCCCTTCAACCAGCTGTCCAGGCTGATAGAACCTTCCTCCTCCTTTTGGTCTAGGTTCAGCTATAGCTGCGGCAACATGGTCTTTCGCTTAATGAATATTCCCACATGTTTCTGCACTCCATTCTTTCAGCTTGGATTTGAGTAGCTTTGGGTTTGGAAAACTCCAACCCGATTTGAAATCGGGTTGTGTTTGGGTTGAGCAAATTCAATTCGGGTTGGGAGTAATCACATGTATTTGGGTTGGCTCAGGGCTGAGTATAGAGTAATTTTGGGTTGGGCACCTTGGGTTGGACTTCGGGTCGGGTTGACCCTCGTCCAGACCCAACCGCCTGGGTTGAACCCCTAGCTTCAGCTTCGTACTACTGCTTTGCCGTCCCCTTCACCACAAACTGCTTGCCTGCTCAGCTTTTGTTTCCTGTAGTTAGAATGGTGGCCTTTGGCATGTGTTGTTGCCTTTGTTCTTTCCTTCTGACTTCTTTGCTTTAATAAAACTTTCCATTCCTCAAAAAAAGGAAAAACAAAAAAATTAAAATGAATCTGAGGAGATACCCAATTTAGTGTTGTCCTTGTTTGTTGTTTTTTTCCCTTATTCATAAAGTTGCCTCATCAATGTCCTTTTTAACCAAAAAAAAAAAAAAGTTGCCTCATCAATCTGAATAACAATCTACTAGTTGAAATGGAAGTATAATGCTTAATGAGGATGAGGACTATGGTATGGTAGAGCTGCTGGACTCAAGACTCAAGAGCGTATCATGCTTTGGCTGTGTGAACAATATGGAGAAATTGGATTGCCGAAGGGATGGAGTCATGAATCAAATACTGATCTACCTTTCAAAGAAAAAAAAAAGAAAAAAGAAAGAAAGAGAAAGAAAATAGAAAAAAAAAAGAATCGAATAATGATCTCTTCATCATTTGCTGGTTGAGTTTGGGTTACTTTTTGAAGTTATTTGGGGGCAAGATGGATATTTCCAGCCAAAAGGGAGGGAGCTCATACGCTTAATGAGGAAATAACCTGTCTATCAAAGATTATTGTAAGATTGGTATTGCTACCTTAGTTGGGTCAATGAGAATAGATCTTATGGGCGTGAGGATGCAGTATCTGATCAGAATTTTAAATCTTGTGGCCAAAGATGAATAAAGAGGTAAAATTGGCTGAAGGACAATTTTGGTGGAAGCCGTTTAGGAAGAGTCTAGTTGTTATAGCATAGGTGGTGTAATTGGTGATGGCAAAGGAGTTGTTTAACTAGTCTTTTCGGGGGCCCTTTCACAAGAACAGAGAGACTCGAGTGAAGTTGACATGAGAGCTTTTGGAAGTGCATATGGATTTTCACTGCTTTGCTTTCAGTTAGGTCAACTTTCGGGGGCAACTCTTTCAATTCAATCTTGAAGATTGCAAAGAAGATCCTACCACTTGGATGCTGTAGAGGACTATTGATGAGATTAGGTGCAGTTATGTTTTAGAGGTTTGATTTAGTCATATTCTCCCATAAAGGTGATGGTTGATTTAATAAAGGTTAGAGGTTGTTCTAGTGATTGAAGGAGTTTCTAAATCATATTTTGTTATTTATGAGAAAACAAATACTAACAAGAGAAAAAGAATACTTTCAATTATCAATAAAATGGATTCAATGAATTTGGTTATGATGTTATGTGCTAAAAACGCTTGTTACTAATTGTTGCTTTGCTATTGTTATTGTCATTTCTTGTTCTTTTATATATTCGAGCATGTAGAATGAAATATAAAATTGCCTGTTTTCTGTTTGCAGTTTCTTTTCAGCTATACGACCTCAAGCAGCAAGGGTTCATTGAGAGACAAGAGGTATATGCTACTATTGTGTCAAAAAAAAAAAAAAAACCCAGTATTTGTAGACCTATGAACTTGTAGGATCTAAGGCAATTCATACAGTCACTCCTAGACTTTATCTAGCTGTGTCTAGTTGGACTTGTAATTGGTTAATGGTTCTGGCTACTTAGATCGTGAATTTCCCATGTTTCTTACTTCTGATGCATGAGTTTATATCCATGTTGATTCATTCTTAAAATGAATGATGTTTTACATTGACTAAGAGTGTGTGGTCCTACTTTACATAAGAGAAATGTGATGGCTATGCGAATCCTACTCACCCTAGATGTGCAAATGTTGCATGTATGTGAGATCCAGGCCATTCAGCAGGTGCTGCCACCACCCATTTACTTCTCATGGCCTGAAAATCAGCCCAATCGTTGACGGCGTTCCATGTACACCTTTGGCTGACTTGCTGGCTAGATCAGTTTGATCTTTTACTTTGGTGCACTAATGGTTGGGCTCCCCTGATGAATTGCCCGAATCTCGTACCCAAGTAGGATCCGAAAGAGAACTCGTGATTAGCTATAGCATAGCTCATCTTGAACTGTTTGATTTTTTGTCAGCAGTAGTATTCTGAGTACCAGTGCTATGCTATCAGAGAACTTTTGATACTTTCATGAACCGCTCTTAATTCTTTAATTCTTATTGATCTCTCTAGATCAATGCCACCACATTTGTGGCATAGCGCATAGCAGGTTCTCTAACAGCAGCACACAGTCAAACCATTTTTAGTTGATACTGGTTATCATTATTCCTCAGTTGTAATTTATTCTCATTGATGCAGTTTTCACACACATGTTCATGTCTGTTGGACCTGTCTTGGCATGTGAGAATATACTTGGCTCTTGGACTTGGGTACCACTATTCAAGTTGCCGATAATTTATTGAAGTAAAATCTAGAATGTGTAAGATTATCCTGACAAGATACATATTAAACATTTGAATGTTGTGTACAATTATTAGTAGGATGGGAATACAAGTATACAATGGAAAATTTAATTTTAAATTTTGTTACAATTAGGCTTTGACTGCAACAAAAGGGCTTGAGCTAGGAGATCTTGATGATTGGGTTTGGGTAGTGGTTATTGCACAGTTCTCTCAAATAAGTGCTTGCTGCACAGAACTTCGAAGAGAATTCCTTTCACTACCACTAATTAGCCATCATCAGGACCAAAAATCCAGCATTGCTGCTTTCCTTCCAACATGGAGGAATTATCGGGGCTGATGCATCAGGGTGTGAATAGTGTCAGGGTGCAGCCAATCTGTGAAAGAGGGGCCCATTGTTCCATTATTGAGACCATTGTGCTCATTGGTCCCTCTGTGGATAGGGTGGCCCCAAGTTATCTTCTGGATACGAAGATCTTACCCATCAGATCTTGGAACTTTTTCATGGCCGTTATATTCTCAGCCTTCTATTTTTAGGATCATTAACGTGGAAGCTTTTTTTGGGGCACCCCTACCAAGTCAGTATGTTATAAATGGTCACATGTGATATGGAACCTAATCCTTCTGTATTTGGGTGGAGTATGGACAACTTTTAATCTGGAGATCAAACAGTTAAACCTGTCCTCTAAATTTACTGTACTTGGATTCTTGAAATCTTGGTTACTTTTACTATTCTCCTGCCTGTTCATGCTATATCAGAACTTCTAATATGTGGCAGCTAGCTTCCTTCCTCTTGCCTATTTCTGAGATGTCAATAAAAAGAAATTTCCAACTTATACCTGAGAAAAGTTGACCTTTGACCTGTGGTGTATGTAGGTGAAGCAAATGGTAGTGGCTACACTTGCTGAATCTGGTATGAACCTTTCAGATGACGTGATAGAAAGTATAATCGATAAGGTACTCATATCATCTCCTTTTTATCCTCACTGTCCTTTTTTCTGTCTAACTTTATAATGTGTACTAGGTTCGGATGTGACAAATATTGCTGAGATTTTGAAAATATCGCAAAAAAAAAAAAAAAAAAAAAATACACTAAACAATATTACAAGATTTTCAAAATATTGGCAGATTTTAAAATATCACGTCTTTACTGTGACATTAACTTGAAAAATAGTAAAAACCCCATGTTAGACAGAGGGCCCACAAATTTGTTATATAATTTAGGGATTTTACAAAAAACTTCCTAATTAAAATGGAATTTAAATTTCAGTACCTTTTTCAAAAAGGTTTTCAAAGGCTACCTCATCAATCAAAATAATTATCAGTCCACCACCTCCTATCATGGTTGCCATGCGAGCAAATGGGTTGGTAGCTTATGTGCGCCCCATTGTGATGTTTATGTAAAATCCAGCCTGACCACCAGGTCCGTCACCCATGTTAGACAGAGGGCCCAAAAATCAGCTCCATCTGTGATTCTGGTGGACCACATGATCATCTTTCAAAAAAAAAAAAAAAGGGACACATGATTGGAAACGGTGTACAGGGCAACCCTCGCCCTCCAAACTGTTTCCATTAGTGTGGCCCATGCGAATCATGGATGGGTATGATTTTTGGGCTGCAGGCCTAAATATTTGTGTAGAATCTAATGGTTGGAGTGAATTTCATATAATTGTCATGGTGGGCCCCTGTAGAAATCAAGGCTGGATGTCTCTCGCAATTGTTTCCTTTGGTGTGGCCCACCAGAATGTTCCAGGCTTAATATGGGACTAAATATCTAATGGTCAGAGTGGATATCGCATAAACATCATGGTGGGCCCTGTCAAAATCAAGAGCTGTGTCCCATACAATTGGAGAGGGAGCTAGGACTTGATTTTTGGCGGGCCCACCGTCATGGTATGCGAAATCCACTCTGACTGTTAGATGCATAATCCCAGTTTGGGCCTAGAGCCAAAAAGTTAGGCTGACTTTTCATGCAGGTGGGCCACACCAAAGAAAACAATTGGGACAGAGTCCTGTACCCTTAGGAAACTCTAACAAGCTATGTTTACTTCTGCCCTTTGGGATTTCCCCATTTCTTTCACATTTTCCCCCACTTGTGCTATGCGCATCCATGCGTGAACTGCCGGCACCTTGGCACTGATTAATCAGACAGTTTCCTTCTCTGGGGAGATGTTCTATTGCATAATACTGATGAGAGAGCATTGGAAGAATTGGTTCCAATGCTTTCTACCTTCGATGGTTGACAATGCTTTAAAACTTGCAATTTGGTCATTTTTGCATACACGATTCTCATTAATTCTGTTTCAGACCTTTGAAGAGGCTGATACCAAACATGATGGGAAGATCGACAAAGAAGAGTGGCGGAGCCTTGTTTTACGACACCCTTCTCTTTTGAAGAATATGACCCTGCAATACCTCAAGTAAGTTGGAATTTGATTCTGTGTTCTCTTTATCCATTTGAGTCAAACTGAAAATGATAGAATTACAAGCCAGCGGAGGTTCCCTGATAACAAATCGATGTAGATTTCCATATTTCCAATATACCATTTTGGTTATTAGCAAGGCGGTTTTTATCTGTTCTATAGGACTTTAGGGGCCTACATATATAACTTTGGAGGTTTTGCTGTTTCTCTTTCAATGTAAAATAAAATTTTGAGATGACAGTTTTTTTTTTGGTAATTAATGCTGAAAAAAAGTAAAAAAAGAAAAAATACAACTAAAGGCTGTAGTTTTGACTGACTGCTCTTTTATTTTTAATTTGGACAGGGACATCACAACTACATTCCCAAGCTTTGTGTTCCACTCACAAGTAGACGATACTTGAGGTTCTCCTTCGATTTAAATTTAAGAGGTTGGTCGGGTTTGTTATTATGATTTGTTTGTCTCCAGATTATCTGGGCCTCATATGTTTGCGTGGCCCGGTGTGCTGTTTGATGAGATTGGTGATTGTGAGGACAAACGTGGGCTCTTCGTTTCTATGTTCAACTACTACACATTCTCACTTTTCTTATTGAAAAGGGCCCCTTTTAGGATTCTTAGCTTGGAAGCATAGATAGCTCATCGTCCTTGTGGCTTTGCTCAGGCACACGGGGGGAATAATCACATACACCCCTCTTGCCAATTTGGCAGGTGTGGACTTCCGGGTCCTTCCGGGTCCTATTTTTGGTGGTGGCATTGTGGAGATGACCTCACCCAAGTGTTCTGGCTGGCCAGCTAATTGGGCTTCGTAAATTTGTTGCATCGGCTCATGTTAGGACCTCAGCGAAAAAGTTGGATGGATCAGAGATTTTGAGCAGGCCACAACAAGGGAAACAATGATGATGGTTCTTCGTCCATCAACCCCCCCTCTCTCTCTATAGCCCCACGTTTCCCTCTTCTTTGTATCGTCCCAATCAATCTCTTCCTATGCTCTCTATATCCCTTGCTACTTGCGGACATCTGATTGGAATAGTGATCCTGACCATCCATCTACACCTCATTATACATATCAAACTACCTGTGCGGAGTAAGTTTTGGATGGTGGTCCATCCATGGCAGCACACAAAAGATGGGCAGTTCTAGTAATCCTACCAACTCTGCATGTGGGTCCTCTAGTGTTGTTGTATGTTGGACAAGAGTATGGCGTGACTATGTACAAAATGTGTTTCCATTTCTAAGGCTGACAAGAACAGGAATTTTAAAGAGGCATCTGGCCACATTACCATCTTTCATCTGATTGGCCTTACTATGGATAGCGGATGGTTCAGGATACGCATGGGATGGTCCTAGCCTTTTTTTTTTTTGGTTGGTACACACCCCACTGTTGTTACACCCACCCCCCACTGATAGTCACACCGCAAGGTGTTAACGAAAAAATGCAGATTGGGTAGGCAGGCGTTCTTGAGGGGCCACCGTGATGTATGGGTTTTAGCCACACTGTCCATCCATTTTGCCATATCATTTTCGTTTATAAACCTGAAAATGAGGCAGGTCCGAGTCTAAAGTGGACCACACAGTGGGGATGGACGGTGTGGATGAAACCCGTACATCATGGTAGCCCCTCAGAGCCCTTGTCTGTGTCGAGGAGGGGTACTACCCAATCCACGCCCTTGTTGATGTTAAGTGCTGGACAGTGGAGAAATGCCATGACTATAATTCGCTGCCAGTTATGATTTCTTCAAAACACAGGCCATCCTTGTTATGCTCCACGAGTTGGACAGTTCAGATTTTTCCCCGTGGACGGTTCAGATTTTGCCCGTATCACTGCGGGTTCTGCGCCTGGTACTTGCACATGATGCTTAACGGGGTCGTGCTTCACATAAGAATCAAGGAGAAGGCTAAAGAGAAAAAAAAAAAAAAAAGAAAGAAAGAAGAAAATTGGAAAGATGGGGCAAAGATGGCAATGGACCGGGTCAAGCTAGGCCTAGGCCTTACCTGACACTTGCAACCCAAGGTATGAGCCCAACACTACTAGGCATGGGCCTAATAAAGCAGAATCAAGCCCATTTGAAAAAAATTGGTTGTACTTGGGCCTCACCCGATTTCCACTTTTAATTTTCCTTACATATTCATTTATCAGGTGAACTCTGCATGCACATATATAAACATTTTAGATAATTGAATCAACGTTCTGCATTTAAGATGGGTAATAACTAGGGGGCTTATTATCTGGTGGGGGGAAGCACTAGAGGTAGAGCAGGGATATGTGCTATTGAGTGACGTTGTTCCATTCGTCGTTCGATCTCTTGAAGAAATTCTTGTAGTTGGGACAGCATCTATAGCTGATGCACTGGTTTGAAAGAGAAAGCTGGCTGGATCTGAGGAGAAGCTAGTTCATCATGCTGATGTTGGGAAGAAGCTTTTCTACCCCCGATTTCAATTCGGTCCCATCTCTAGCGCAGGATACTGCCATGTAGAAGGGGGAAAGAGCGAAACCAATGGTAGAAGAGGAGCGGAAAGCCACTCAACCACCTGAAGAGGAGCCAGTTGTTGATATGAGAAGCTTGCCTTGAGGCCTGAACAGGCCTATGGGTTAAGCTAATAGGTTCAATCCCGGCCCAAAGCCAGGTCAGGCTACCCGGCCCATTGCCTCCCTTAGATGGGGGGCTGCCATGTAGGCAGTTCTGTCCCAACATTCGTGACGCTTCTTTAATTAGATTGGTCATTAGCTTCGAAATCTAATGGCTGTGTGGGCATGTCCACAGAGCCATGTACTACAAGAGATGAGAATGGTTATTCAGTACCACTTTTGCTCATCCGATCGTCCAATAAGCGGACCATTTCGGCTGCTTTCTACCACCGTCCAACTTGTAGGCTATTTGAACACAGATGACCATTTTTTTTAATTTTTTATACTCTGATGGAGTGTGATGGTTGAGGCGCAGGCAATCGGAGCTTCCATCTGCCTTATGTATTAATTCAAAAGTAAGCCGTCCACATTTGATTAGAAAGCCCACTGTAGTAGATTGGCCATCTTCCCAAATACGCTCCTATCGTACTGAGTAAACTCAGTTGGGCCCACCATGAATGTATGTGATTTATCCAGGTCGTCTATTCGTTTTTCCAGCTCATTTTAGGGGTCGAGCCTAAAATTGAAGCATATCCAAAGCTCACATTGACCATTGCACAGGAAACAGTAGGAATAATGATTTCCACCGTCAAAACCTTCCTAGGCCCCACAGTGATATTTATCTGTCATCCAACCTGTTCAAAAAATCACGTAGACATGAATGAAGGGAAAACATAAATATCAGCTTGATACAAAACGTCTCTGTTTTACAAGAATTTTTCAACGGTACACATTCAGTTCACACTTTTCCTGCGGTGTAGTCCACTTGAGCTTTTAATATGTTTAATTTGTGGGCTCCAGCCCTAAATCATCTGTTAAGATGGATGGACGGAGTGGATATAATACTTAAATCACGGTGGGCCCCACAGAGTTTACTTCCGCTTCCATCCTGAGCTCTGTTACATGACGTTGGTTGATCTGAGACCAACGGCTATCTTTCATTTCAACCGTCTACTAAATATCGACTCATCGGCTAGCTAGGTAAACAAATCAATGCCATTTTCGGTTTATAATCCATATAAATTTGGGCCCACAGATTGGACGGTTTAATTTGAGTTGCTTGGATTTACTGTTCACGCTGGTCAGGAATGTCTAATCATGGGGCTGTTGGGTCCACTGCTCTGTCCGTGAAAAGTCCAATCAGTTGATCATGGGACTTCCCAGCCTTGAAACCTTCCCGGGGCCCAACGAGATGTTTATATGTCATCCAAACCGTTCATAAGGTTACTACCACAAAGATGAAGTAAAGAAACAAATATTAACTTGATCTAGAACTTGTGGCCTAGGTTTCAATGGTGGGCATTCAATCCCTACTGTTTTCTTTAGCTTGCCCTACTTGAGTTTTGGATCTACATAGTTTTTACACTCATGTCTTAAAATGAGCCGATGAAACTGATGAACGGAATAGGTTAAATGTAGCTTCCGGCCCACGTGAGCTTCTTGCGGGGAAGGGCACAAGCAATTTGTGTGTGGGGGCCAATTGTGATGTATGTGGTTTACATTCACACCGTCCATCCGTTTATACATATCATTTTAGGGCATGATCCCAAAAATGAATCAGATCCAAATCTCAGGTGGACCATAATATAGGAAACAATGGTGATTCACCGTTAAAAACTTATTGTGGGTCACAAAAGTTTTGGATCAAGCTGATATTTGTGTGATCCCTTCATCCATGTATTTTTTTATTTTATCAGAAGGTTGGATGGTAAATCAACATTACGGTGGCCCCTAAGAAGTTTTTAATGGTGGGTATTGAATCAGTGGTCCACCTAAGATTTGGATCTGCTTCATTTTTCGGATCATGCCCTAAAATGAGCTGTAGAAAAGGATGGACGGCGGGGATGTGAGGAACATACATCAATATGGGTCCCACAGTCAGAGATCCAGCGAAGCCGCGACCTCCGTGTGGTACGTTTTAAGTGGGTCCACCTTATCCAACGGTTAAATGCCATACAAATTGGCACGTGTGCTGCCAGCTGGAGACTGGAGAGTGTCCGTGTGGCGCCAGCGACTCCTCATCCTTCCAACTCTCTTTCCTTCCCTCTCTCACTCACACACAGAAATGAAAGGTTGCACTCTCCAAATCCCAATTCAAATGAAAGCTTCCTCAATATCTCAAAGGTATTACAGCTCTCTCTCTCTCTCTCTCTCTCTCTAATTTTCCTCATCTCTCTTCGAAGATAATTACATCTGCAGAGAGACATCTGTAGCTTTTGAAGAGTGTAAAATCTGTTCAATCTGATTTTGCTTGCATTCAATTCTCTCTCTCTCTCTCTCTCTCTCTCTCTCAGCATCAAAATGTAAAAAAAAAAAAGAGAAAAAGAAAAAGAAAAAAGAAACTTGACTGAGTGTAGTTTCTGATTATTTGTTGCTCGTAGATTCTGATTACTGCTGAGTTTGGATGCGCTCAGTGTTCACCGAGAATCCGTACGCCCTTATTTTTCACTACCTGTAAGCTGTGTGGATGGGTATCACAACACGCATTTAAAAATGGGCTATATTTGAAAAATTCTCATTTTGAAGATGCTGCTGATTCCTTCCAAACTATCTTTCAACGGTGATAGAGGCAATGGATATGCCTCTCTGTGAAACCTGTGCTTGGTGAAGTCTGTGTGCTACAGGAGGATGTGGCTTTTCTGTAACCCCTGCCTACAGGGAGTGAATGTGGGTGGAAGCTCTATGGGACCCACCGTGCGACATCCATCCACTCCGTCCATCAGTTTTGCCAGCTTATGTTGGGACATTAGTCCAACAAGGAGGCAAACCCAAAACTCAAGTGGGCCACACCGTAGGAAACAGAGGGATTGGACGCCCACCATTTAAGTCTTCGTTGGGGCCACCATGATTTTTATAGATCATCCAGACCATTCATAAGGTTATCCTCACCAAGAAAAACGGAAAGCACATGTTCTTCTTATCCAAAACTTTTGTGGCCCCACAAAGGTTTCAATGGTCAGCGTTCATTCACACTTTTTCCTGCAGGCGTGGTCCACTTGATTTTTCGATCTGCTGAATTATTTCGGCTCATGTCCAACTGACGGACAGAGCGGATGTTCCACATACATCCTGGTGAGCGCCATAGAGCTTCTGCCTAAACTCTACAGGACTCCCCACTGTAGGTGAGGGCTACTGAGAAGAATGACTTTTCAAGAGCTAGACTATGAGGCGTTTGTCAAAAGTCACTAGATTGTGTAGAATGCAGTTTGGAAAATCATGGGCCTCATTGTGGCTGGAATATTGCTTGAAAATCAAACCTATTGATTGATTTCTACTTTTGTTGGCTTGAGGTCATTGAATAATCTATGCCATTTAACCCCTGGAAGTTTTGGTTTCAAAATGCTAGAATGCGTAACTTCAGACATAACCTAGAAATACTAATTCAGGGCCCGTTTGGATACCACCAAGTAAGTTACTTTTTCTACTTACAACAGTAGATGAGTTACTTATTTGAGATAAGTAAGTTTGGTTTATGATCAATTATAAGTAACTTTTTTACTTAAAGTTAATCACTTCGGCTTAATAAGTAGAAACCTGTGGCGTGGTCCACTTGATTTTTGGATCTGCTGAATTATTTCGGCTCATGTCCTAACATGAGTTGGTGAAACTGACAGACAGAGTGGATGTCCCACAGACATCCTGGTAGGCCTTATAGAGCTTCTGCCTAAGCTCTACAGGGACTCCCACTGTAGGTGAGGGCTACTGAGAAGAATGAGTTTTCAGGAGTTAAACTATGAGGTGTGTTTGTCAAAAGTCACTAGATTGTGTAGACTGCAGTTCGGAAAATCACGGGCCCTGTTGTGGCTGGAATTTTGCCTGAAAATCGAACCTATTGATTGATTTCTACTTTCGTTGGTTTGAGGTCATTCAATAATCTATGCCATTTAACTCCTGGATATTTTGGTTTCAAAATGCTAGAATGCATAAGTTCAAACATAACCCAGAAATACCATTTAGGGTCCGTTCGGATACCACCGAATAAGTTACTTTTTCTACTTACAACAGTAGATAAGTAACTTATTTGAGATAAGTAAGTTTGGTTTATGATCAATTATAAGTAACTTTGTTACTTAAAGTCACTTAATCACTTCAGCTGAATAAGTTGAAACCAAGACAAGTTACTTGAGGCATAAGTAGCTTATCTTAAGTACGTACAACCCAAATGCCCCCTTAGCGTTATTCGCTGCCCATCAAACACCATCATCATCTTAGCCTTATCCCAACTATTTGGGGTCGCTGCCTATCAAATAGTGCTGACAAAATGGTGGGCCCTGCTCATATGGTTTTTGGGCCAAAGCAAATCACATTATTCTATTTTGCTGAGAATTGTGTATAGTTCTTTCAGTTTGTACCAATGCATTCAAAAACTCTAACGGTTACTGTTGTTACTGTTATCATGATGGCCATGATGGCCATTACGGCGTATTTTATTTTATTTTTTGAACAAAATCTGTATCAGCCCCATAATGGATTGTTTGGGCCTTTTTTTTTCCCCCCTGTGAAGGCCGTTATGGCATCATAACGCGTAAAAGTACCCTCTGCTACTGTTTGCGAATACATTGGTTTGTACTTCTTTTAGATTAATATTTGCATTTTTGTGGGTGAAATAACCCTCTTGGCTTACAGCTAAGAACTATTGATGATTCCAAAACCAAACGATTGCATTTCTATTTCTTTCTTTCTTTTTCTTTTTTATCGCATCTGGTTCTAGGTTGGGATGCAGTGCTGAAACTTCCAAGGGCATTTCCTTCTGATGTTCGTTACTATATATACCCCATGTGGTAACTGCTAACTAATTTTCAAAAAGTTGTTGTTCAGCTCATGATTCGCCTGAGTTGAGATGGCTTGGCCGGGCTCCATAACCAAGTCTGAACTCAAAAAAGAAGAAGAAGAAAGCATAGTTTTCATTGATTCAGATCAAAAGACCAATTTCTGAATTAGAGTCCCAATCCGGAGCTTCTCAACATTGATTCTAAGTCTATTATGGTCTTTTATTTGTAGTCAATCTGATGAGATTGTTGAATCAGTTTTTTCTTTTTTACGGACAGTGGGAAACAAAGGATGACTCAAGGTGATGGATTGCCCAGCAACTTGGCTCCCCGAACAATCTGCAGAGTCTTGAGTAGGAGGTTATTGTTGGAGTCTATGGGATTCAGTGCTGCTGTGATATATGTTCGTCCTGTTCTTACGGCGCCATTGCCAGAGATGAAGGAACTTGAAATCATCCGGTAATAAGATTTGATATGTGGAATTTTTTTTATAGCTGTTGGAGCTTTGTTATATGAAAGATGGAACATGTAAAACAAAGGGCATGCTCCAAAGGTATGGGGCCCAGGCATGTATACACAACATCCAATCCATCCATAAGATGTGTCACCTCCGTAAACCTTTGAAGCCTAAAAATCAGCCCAATCCAAAACTCAGATGGGCCACAAAACAAGGAACATATTGAGAGGAAGTGCCCACCATTTTTTAGCGTCAGAGACCGCTGTGTTGTGTATATATAGTCAAGGCCATTGAGACCCTTAACTCAGTCGAGATGAATGGTTAGGCCAAGAGTTAAGCTGTTTTGCGACTTGTATGGGACACTGAAATTTGAGAATGTGCGTTCCCTCCCAGTTTGTTCTCTTTCTTTTGCCCACCTTTTGGATTGGGCTGAGTTTTGGGTGATAGAGTTTTTTTTTGAGGTCATGTATCAGATGGATGGGTGGAATGGTGTCAATACATCACGCGAACACGATATCTTCCCAGTACCACCATAAGCTTAGGGTGTTACTAGTACCACTGGAGGGCGCCCCTGAAAACAATGCATGCTATCTGTTGGAGAAATACTAGGGTGAACCATGTGAGGTGAGGTTGAAGAGGTGATTCATGCATACAATCCAATGTGAAACATTTTGCGGAATGTGGGACGATAATCAGGTTAGGACCGTCATGACCATGCTTTGGCCCACAAATAGATGGTCCACTAATCGGGTGAGCTGCAAGGGATGGATTGGAAAAAGAGGACTAATGGTCTATATTCAGTGTAGACATGTGGTCCATCTGATGAGTAGATCTTGATTTGGGCTTGGGCAAGGTCATGTTGGTCCTCAACTGATGAGTGGTCTGTATTCTGCATGTGTGTGCATGTCTGCGTGTTTAATGTGAATACCTCGTTGCCTGAGTACGATTACAGGTATTGATTATGGAAAGGATTGGGTTTAGCGGATCCTGAACAAAATCCAAACTTATAGATATGGGCGTGCAACGAGGATTGGTCACTGCCCAAAAGTTAAATTTCTTGCCCAATTTGCATGTTTCATAACAAATTCTAAATAACTAGTAACTCTAGACTTCAAAATCCTAGTGAATTTGGATTTCAAGCCTTGGGAAAGCGAAATCCCTTATCCTTACCCTTATTTGAGTATCAGACGGATGCTCCAATTTTTTGAAGGATCCAAGCATCCTGGTGTGAAATCCCTATTCAATCTCTCAAGCGAATTGCTTCAGCATTTCTATTGCTGTTGTGAGAATAAAAACCAGTGGCTACTTCCTCAAGCATTCGTTGGAATTGCGATAAACAAAGTTGAAGAAAGAAACAAGAAATTGTTTTCTTACTTTGTCTTCTATTGTTATCAGTTCTTTTGAGCAATGCCTGTTTGAAATTTGAAGCATCCAGGTCTCTAAAGCTCAGGAGTGGAGTGAAAATCCAAGGTACAACATGTTATTTTATTCAAGTTTTTTTTTGTGTGTGTGTGTGTGTGTGTGTGTGTGTGTGTGTGTGTGCGCGCGCGTGTGCATGTGATGCGAAGCGGGACCCATGAGAATGAAATTAATTTGCGGAAGAGTGGGCCTCCAAGATCCAACGGTCTACTTGATGAGAACCTTCGCAAAGCCAATGATATGTGGTGCGATCCAGCGATCTGCTTATTTGCTACAGGAACAAGTGGGTCTGATCACCCCTTTGATTCTACGGTGAAGATGGTCCCCGGATTATGATCTATGGCTTAGATCGAAAGAGATGGGCTAAATGGACACTCTTTTTACTTTCTTCTTTTTCTCTCTGTAGATGTCTTGCATTTGATTACGGAAAGAATCCTCTTATAAATAGAGGGAAAAGAGATAACGGATGAGATGGGATAAGGTTGGTTTAACCTTATCTTATCCCATCTCATCTTCTTTCGAGGTTTTAAATTTCTAACTGAATTTTAAACTCTCGGAAGAAGAAGGATGCAGGAACATCCTTATGGGCCCCACCCACAAGTGGTTGTCCACAAGTGGGCTCCACGGGTCCATCGACCAACATCTCCCACTCAATTACATTGTGGGATAGGCACATCATGAGAGTTCATCTAGCTCATTATATAACAATCAAAACCAAAGAATCACGATCAAAAGAATCAGAAGCGTGGGACCAGCTGGAACACCGTTTTCTTCTACAGGTGTTTGAGTACTAAGAGACCACCTATCTAGCACTCAATAACCCAAGCTTTGCATTGCTTGTCCTAGTCCGTATGACCACACTGGATAGAGTTAACTCCCAATCTGGAGTACTCGGCCAACATACGCACTTATCTAACTTATCGAGTTTATAAAAAAAATTTGGTTTTCTACAAACATCAACATGAATTCTTTTTAAAATAATATATATACATATATATTTTGAAAGAGAATATCGTTTGTAAAAAGTCTAAGAAAACTCGATACTGCCGGCGGATAAGTCTTCAAGTGCGTATTTATAGTTCTAGAAACTTGGCGTAGCTGTCACGGGATCTTCCCCACGCAGATGTGTAATTTGAAATTGATCAAGCCGCTTTCCTAGCATAACCGAGTCTGACCAATCAAGGGCTTTTCGTCATCGTCTACTAAAGTAGCGACACTCAATCTCATCCTCCTGTACACAAGAGGAGGGTAGCTGAGGACACAAAGAGTCACCTATGGGACTGGCTACTCGCATGTTGCAATGATTAGATCGAATCAAAGCAATCTATAGGTAATAGGTCCAAGCACGTGGCTACAATCCACGCCGTAAAGTAGATAATACTAGGTATCTATCGGGTCTACAATACGCAAGTCGTCTCACATGAGGTATGACTCATCTCATAACCTCACGACTTGGCTGAGATTTAGGCCATAACATTCGCATTAATAGTAATTGTGCGATTATGTTATTCGACTTTATCAGTCTCATCTTCAATCTTTTAGGACTGAAGGCGGATACAACTTATTCGCATCCTCATCCTTTATTATTTTCAATAAAGGGTGGTTCATACCTCAGTGTATGAACGTCACCCCAAGTATACCTTTTTTGTACATTTAGGGTTGGTCATCCCGTGCGAGTGGGTGACCGGCCTGTCGATAAAAGTTGAAATCCTACTTGATCGTAAAGAAAAAGCTGATGATCTACATACCTAGTTTAACAAGTGCTCAATACTGAATAAAAGAGAATTTATTATTCATGACAGATCAAAGATACATGATACAAGCATGTCAATCAAGCTTTCCTCAATCCCATCTGCCTGATGTGAACCTGAAATAGATCTCTAGCTATAGGTTTCATCATGGGATCAGCCATCATCTCCTTGGTAGGAATGTAGTTGAGGATAACCTTCTTTTCTTTCACTTGATCACGAACGTAATGATATTTTATCTCAATGTGCTTCGATTCTGGTGGTGTTTGGGATCCTTTGCCAAGTCAATGGCTGAGGTGTTATCTATCCTCAACGATATAGGCTCATGTATGCCTGGCACAACACTCAATCCTTGTAGGAATCTGCGAACCCACACACACTCTTGAACTGCAGCACAACATGCAATGTATTCAGCCTCCATAGATGAAAGTGCTAGTGGATGTCTGTTTCTTGCTCGACCAAGAGATAGCTCCCCCTCCGAGCAAGAAGACATATCCTGAAGTAGACTTTCCTTCGTCGGTGTCATTACCCCAGGCGGCATCTGAATATCCTTTGAGCTCGAGACTCGCGCCTTCATAACACAGCATTAAGTCTTTGGTTCCTCTGAGATAGCGGAATATATGTTTCATGGCTTGCCAATGAGACTGTCCCGGGTTACTCTGGTAATGGCTGACTATGCCAACTGTATAACTTATATCCGGTTTGGTGCAAAGCATAGCATACATTAAGCTGCCTACTGCGCTCGCATAAGGTACTGAGGACATTGTCGATTTCTCAACTTCTGTCTGGGGACACGATTTCCTGTCTAGCTTGGTAGATTTATCTGTAGGGGTTTCAACAGCTTTTGAATTTTCTATCCTAAACCGCTCTAAGATCTTCTATATGTAAGTGGCTTGTGACAAGTCTAAGAATCTCCTAGAACGGTTCCTGATGATTTTAACCCCTAGAATAAAGTTGGCTTCACCAAGATCTTTCATTTCAAAGTTTGAGAAAAGCCAATCTTTAGACATCATCAACAGTTGAATGTCATTACCAGCTAATAGGATATCGTCTACATATAGAGATAGTATCAGAAAAGATCTTCCAGACCGTTTCATGTATACACAATGATCTTCTTCACTCATTGTGAATCTAAAAGTGGTGATGGCTAAATGGAACCTCATGTACCACTGCCTTGAAGATTGCTTCAACCCATAAATAGATCGTAACAACTTGCAGACTTTCTTTGGATACTTTTTGTCCACATTACCTATGGGTTGTTGCATGTATATATCTTCATCCAAATCACCATTTAAGAAAGCAGTCTTTACATCCATCTGATATAACTTTAAGTCTAAACTTGCGACAATGGACAAGATCATGCGGATTGAGGAAAATTTTGCAACAGGTGAAAAAGTTTCTTCATAATCAGCACCTTCTTTTTGTGTAAAACCTTTTGCAACTAATCTTGCTTTGTACTTGTCCACTGTACCATCTGCCTTTCTTTTAATCTTAAGTACCCACTTGTTACCAATTGCTTTGCGATTGGAAGGCAGATCTACAAGTTCCCAGACTTTGTTCTTCTCCACGGAGGCAATCTTCTCGTCCATGGCAGTTACCCAATCAGCTGAATTCGGAAATAATAACGCATCCTGATAAGAATCAGGTTCATCATCGTCAACCGCAACACAAGAGAAAGATTGACCATCGATATCGAAATATCTTCTGGGAAGCAAACCTCTTTCACTTCGACGTAACTCAGGAGCCTGCTGAGATGTACTCCCACTGTCCTGATGAACTATAGGAGTATCTCCATTTTCAGAAGCAGAACTCTTACTCTCCTGAGATACATCGGGAATTTCAAAAAGTTTGGTGGAAACCTTTTGTTTCTTTCGGCTGGGGTATCTGTCTTCGACGAAGGTGACGTCCCGAGATTCAATCTCAGTCCATCCTCCACGATCCTCATAAACTAGAACGTATCCCTTTGAGTGCATTGGGTACCTGATGAATACGCACTCAATAGTTTTACTATCAAGTTTACTTCTATGCTGAGTAGGCAATAAAACATATGCTAAAGATCCCCAAGGACGTAGGTCGGCTAGAGAAGGAATCCTCCCAGTCCACATCTCTTATGGGGTCTTAGGAACGGATTTAGTTGGGACTCTATTTAGAACGTAGATGGCTGTAAGAAGCGCGTCTCCCTAGAATGTGGTAGAGAGGTTGGCATGTGCCATCATCGACCTAACCATGTCCAATAGTTTCCTATTCATTCTATCTGCAACTCCATTTTGCTGTGGAGTATATGTCATAGTATACTGCCTGATGATGCCAACATTTGTACGGTATGATTTAAACGTTTCAGATGTATATTCGCCACCTCTATCAGATCTAAGAATTTTAATCTTTTTCTCAAGCTGATTTTCTACTTCAGCTTTGAATTTGAGAAAACAATCAAAAGCATCAGATTTATGTGAGATGAGATCAGTGTTTTAAATAGCGAATAGCGTGTAGCGTAACCTTCACCCCTCTGAAGCGTGAGGCGTAAGCTACACACTACTTAGATTTTTAATCAAGGTTGCATTTGGTTGCACCAAATTAGATGATTAATAATAAAATTTAACAAAATTTCATGATATTTGGTGCAACCAAATGCAACCTAAAGTAATAGCAAGGGGTAATGATTAAGTATAAAAGGGAAGAAAGAGCAACAAAACTGATTGAAAACTATTTCTTATATTATTTTACTAAAAGCATTGAAAAGACTAACGAATTTTCATTGAAATAGAAAAATGAAACAAATCATTAAAAACATCATTGATTTTAATGTTATAGTGAAAAATGACTTGTAATGTGAGCTATGTAGCATAGTCTATGAAGCGTGTAGCATAGTCAAATTAATCATGTAGCGTAGGCTACAGGCAACTTAAGCTACTTTCATAAGCTACGTAGCGTTTAGGCTAAGCTACGCTACGTAGCGTAAGCTACATGCTACATAGCGTAGCTATTTAAAACACTGGATGAGATACATATATCCATAGTGCGAGTAATCGTCAATAAATGTGACGAAGTATTGACATCTATTTCTAGCACGTACATTTAAGGGTATACAGATATCCGTATAGATTATCTCTAGTAAACCCTTTGACCTAGTCGCTTTAGGGAATGGTTTCTTAGAAGTCTTCCCGGACACACAATGTTCACAAAATGGCAAATCAACTTTGGATAATGAACCTAACAGACCAGCTCTTGCTAGTCTTGTTATACGATAATTTCCAATGTGACCTAACCTCGCGTGCCATTTTAAAGATTCAGATACTATATGTTCATTCGACGTAGTAGACAAAGCAAGAGGTGCATTATCATTATCTACATTTAGAATAAATAAATTTGAAATCAAGTTTCCCCATGCAAAGATGAGGTTATTGAGTCTTAAAGAAACTCTTGTTCCGGAAAAACGAATGTCAAAACCATTAACTAACAATCTAGAAACAGAAATTAAATTCTGGCGCATGCCCGGTGCATAAAGAGTATCATGGAGGGTTATTGTGTGCCCTACGCGCGTACGGAGATGATAAACACCAATCCCTAGCACGTCTTCAGCAGCGTTATTCCCCATGTACACCCTGTAGCTCCCTGTGGCTATAGGTCGAAATTCCTTGAGTCCTCGACGATCTCGTGTCACGTGCTTTGTTGCGCCTGAATCCAAAATCCACTCGTTAGATAGGATATCAACGGAAAGGATCTCAGAACAAACGCCTACAAACAAAGTATCTAGTGACAGAAGAATTACTGTCTTTTTATGGGCACATTGACGGGCATAATGGTCGGGATTTCCGCAGACGAAACATGTGATATTTGTCTTTTTAGGTTTCCTCTTTCCTTTCCCCTTCTTGGGATTTAGAGGAGGCGTTGCGGTCTTCTGTTCCTGATTGTTCTTCTTTGCCTTCTTGCGAGCTTTGAACTTTCTCTTGTTAGCTTTCCGCTTGTGGGTTTCTGCTGCAAAAGCCTTGGCCGAACCTGACTGAATTGTATTCATTTCAACCTCTCGTACCAGATGGCTACAAAAGTCTCTGAACGTTGTAATAGAATCAGTATGATTCAGAATCGTTTTGATTTGGGCCCATGATTCGGGTAAGGAACGGTGCATAGCTATAATATTTTGATTTTCAGTTAGTTTGCACTCTACATTCCTCAGGGCGCCTATCATTTGCTCCATCTTACGGATATGATCCTTGATGGGGCAACCTATTGGCATCTTGTATTCTTGGAACTCTAATTCCATAGCCCGAACTTTTGCATCTGACTTTTGCTTATAGGTATTAGCCAGTGCATTCCAGATCCTCTTAGCGGTTTCATGCACTTCATACGTGTGTATGGGTTCTTTGTGCATTGTGCTAATCAAAACATTACGGGCTGAGCGATTTTATTTACGCCACTTGTTGTAGCGATTCATCGCGGCCCTATGTTCACCTAGATTTCCATTTTCAGCCAATATGGGTTCCTCTTGAACCCCATCCAGAGTGTACGAAATAGCAGCTGGAATACCACCATAATGAAACTGCCTTTGATTTTTTGTATTCGGATAGGATTTCTGTTGGCTTCGTCGGGAGGCTCGCGTAGTTTGTCATCTTCGTCTAGAAGGCTTCGCACTGCGCGGGACCAGTCTTCGTAGTTGTTGCCGTCGAAATGTTGTCCTTTCAGTTGATCGGCGATCAATGCTTTAAAGGCCATCTCTGCATCGCATCATGTATCACTACTTAGCTATGATCTAAAGTATTGGCATTAATCACTAGAATTTCTACTGGTTATTTAAACTTTCAAGTTCATAAAAGTATGCAATCCATCTTATAAGGAATCTAAAAACCTACATACCTGTATGGGCGGTGCAGATCAATCAAGTTCTCTAAATAAAATGAAATTGATGCTTTTACGATTATCTATTTGTATAACCTACAACCCACCATTTATGGGTTTATGCATCATTTAGGGAAGGAATAAAACTCCCACTTAGGTTATGCACAACCTTGGATATGAGATCTATATTCTAATGAAAGGAGGGCTTAATTTTAATCATATGAAGATTAAAGCCAAAAAGAATAAATCATTAGATTAAAGAAAACAATCATGGCCATTGAACGAATAAAAGAAGTTCTATGATTTAAAGGAAAATACAATCACTACATTGATCGTGTCCATTCATGATAGATCCGATCATTACCATTAATGTTCACCATTGATGATGGATCCTCTCATCAATGTTGATCATCATGGTTGATGATGGTTCCGTTCATTTGTGGACTCGTGATCAATAGTGATCACATCAAAAAAAAAAATCATGATTCATTTGCACACATATATGTATTAATGCATGCACATGTACATTAAATAATCATGAGATATGTGGAGACAGAATAATTATTCACTATTTATAAAATCCAAAATTTCATTCTATATGTACTTTCATTTTAATACATACATCGATCAGCACCATTTCAGGAGATCTTGACCGTTAATCACAGAAATAGATTACATCATCGGTTAAATCTCACCGAAAAATCCCAAGTCACCTACCAAGACATGGCTTAAATCAGTCCATATAATGACTAATTAAAAGTTCTTTACAAGCTACACTTAATCTTGAAGGTATGTGGTTTGGGCTTCTAATTCGGCCCAATAGATGATTATTTAGCTAACCTGATCAACGGTCTCAATCTCCACAATAAATAAACAAAATGATTTGTGGGATGGTTCATTCTCGTCGCTTTATTAATATTATTAGTATTATTTAGTCCATTCATGTTAGGCTCATCAGATCAACGGATAAGATCATAGAAAAAAATATAGGATGGTCTTTGTATCGTTAGGTTCCAGTAACATTTGAAGGATATTTGATGATTGTTTATCCTTTATACAAATTCCCATAGTACATGTGACACAACATGTGTGGTGATTCTAACTGTTGATCAGGTGAGCCATTGCATATATAAGCTTCATGACAAAAGCAACGGGAATGTTATCATAATAGCCCTTCAATTTGATGTTATGTAATACATATGTTAGATGATGTACATGATCTACATGATGTACATGATCTACAGTGATCCATAACCACTGTTTCTGTATAGTGATTCATCTGAGACTTGAAACTACTTCATTGCTCTAAAAAGAGCTTTTTACTTTTGATGGACGGTGTGAATCTAATCACATACAGAATAGTGGTACCACCCACTATGGTGGATCTTTTGTCAAATCTGATTTGCTTCCCACGTATACCTCTACACACGAATATAGGCATCCACGTGCTTCCATCTGAAAGATTAACGTGGGGGCCACTCTAAAGATCACTGCTATCTTGGATGGCACGTGTGTAGGGTGTTTATGGCTATTTCGTTTAGGGTTATATACAAGGTGTCCCGTATCGGTTTCGGTGGGCGTAACGGTGCCCACCGTTTCCGATACGGATACGGGCCGTATCGGCCGATACGGCCCCGTATCGGCCGATACGCCCCCCGTAACGGCCAACTTTTTTTTTTTTGCCAAAAAATTTTAAAAAAATATGGATTAAATCCAGAAAATTCCAAACATCCCAAATATGCATTCATTTATAATTTTGAACATGTTTATGGTGGTGAAGCGGTCTACTCTTTGGTGAAAAAGATGTATCGGGCTGTGTGGTGAATTTATGAAGCTAATAACCTGGAATTAACTGCAGAACTTATAAATTCAAATTTCTAACTGTCTAATACCAATAATATGTATATTAGAATAAATGTAACATCAAAGTATTTCAATTTTCACATGTACTATTATTTTTTTATAATTTACTTTATATTATTTACAATTTATTTACATACCTGAGGAGTGAGGAGTGAGGACTTGCAAAAAATAATGTATTAAGACTTCTCTTATCTTGAATCTATGACCGACTCTTGTCCTGCCAATTGAACATTCTAAAGTAGAAAAAAAATTAGTAATACCTGATATACTCCCCTGCAAGCATGTTGATTAAAGATTACTTGACTGGTTGTCACTTGTCAGGGGAGTTATTTTAAACACAATTTCAACAATGTAAAGTGTGTGTTTTTTTGGTGAATGTATGACCATGTGGGTAATGGAAAAGACTCACCAAATCGGAACTCACCACCAAAATGAAAACCTGCTTTGTTGTGGTTGCTCAACCTCCACGTCGTCGTCGTCATCATCATCGGGTTGTTGCGGTCTTGTTGTTGCATATCCATAATATTCAGTGCCAGAGGGAAAGATCAGGTCAACGAAACCTGATGATGACTGATCCTGACTAGGCAAAGATTCTGACCCTGAGTGAGGATATCTACTAGTGCCCGTCGAATAGCCGTGCCAATACTGGTACTCGTATTCAGGGCCAGGCTGTTGAGATTGAGATGAATAACTTGGATTTGGTTCATATGGTATATGTGGAACAGCGTCAGGAGGACTACTCCAACATGAAAGTGGCGGAACAGGTTCCCTATAATCCCATTGGTTGTAAGAATACCCATAATTCCTCGGATCATAGCCATACACATGCTGATGTTCCAGATCTGTCGGTGTAGATTGCGGTGCAGGAGCAGGACCTGCAGGTGCACTACTGGAGCCAGGCTCTTGCTGGCTGTATCGTGACTCAGTACACTCATAAGTTCGACCCCCTCGGCCCCGCCTGCTTCGTCGAAGTTCATCAGCCTCGCGATCCGTAGACGGCTGTATGGTATCAGTAGCCCTGGTGGGTTGAGCAATGCCAGAAGTGGGAGGACCAGCATTAGGTGCATCATCATCATCATCATCATCATCATCATCATCTGTTTCAGTATCGCTAGAGCTCGCACTCTTCTGCTGAGTTTGCATGAAATCCGCCCCCCTTTCTGGGTCCAACACAAATGCACGACTCTCTTGCTGTGCCCTGCGTATTTCTGGGTCTTCAACTTCTATTTCTTCACTATCATCTTCTATTTCTTTTTCCCTTACTTCCAACCAAGGTAGAAGTGGGTCATCCTCATCATAAATATTTTCCAAGTTTATTGGACAATAATCCCCATCACCGGCATTACTGATATGCCTCCTTGAATGCATGCGCATTCTTAGCCTCATGTTGTAATGCATAAAGACTAAGTCTATCTAACGTCCTAGTCTGAATTCTATTTCTATTCTTCGTATGAATAAGTGCAAAACAACTCCAATTTCTTTCGCAACTAGAGGAAGACGTTGTTTGGCTCAAAATCCTTACTGCAATTTTTTGGAGAGCCGGTGTAGTCTCTCCGAAATTTATCCACCAGTCGGCGGGGTGCAACTTAAGTACTGCATGTTGTGCAAGAGTATCTCCAAAGCTACCCTGGCGAGTTCCAAATATATCCAATTCATTCAAAGCCTTTATTTGTACATCTAAGTCAGGCTCTAATCTCTTTATCACGTTCTTTAATCCAATACGAATCTCATCATCCATAACAAATGATTGGGCATATCTATACCTAGGATTTAGGTAATAACCTGCTGCATGAATATCGTGGTGGAGCTGCTTTGTCCATCTTTTATCGATCAAATTCCAGTAAGCTCGCCAGCTTGAACAATCACGTTGAATTGCCAACTTCGCTTTATCCATGGCGTCGTAGAGGAAGCCCATCGTAGGTGCTTCATCGGTTTCAACAAGACGAAGTACCCTCATCAGTGGTTCCATCACCTTTAAAATTTTCTTAACCCTCTTCCAATATTTGTTGTCTCTTATGGTGTTTACAACATCAACCGGCGTCCCTGATGTCTTCTTCCCATATTTTGTGTTGAGCCATTGTTGGGAAGCAAACATTTCACTCAACTCTCCCCTATGCTGATACAAACTCTCTAAAGCTATAAAGTTTGTTGCAAATCTAGTCGCCGCTGGCCTAAGCAACTCTCGTCCCTTCGTGAACTTCCTCATTATTGCAACTAGGTGATTATGGTTGTAAATAAATGTTGTCACTTCTTTTGCTTTTTCAACCATTTCTTTGACATTCTTTCTCTTTCCAATATCTTCCAATATAAGATCAATACAATGTGCAGCACACGGTGACCAAAATATATGTGTTCTCTTTAGCATCAACAAATTTCCTGCAGACTTATATGTTGCTTCATTATCTGTCACAATCTGCACCACATTCTCCTCCCCAATCTCATCTACTACTTTATCCATCAAGTTAAAAATATATTCAGTATTTTTTATTTCATCCAAGGCATCAATTGACTTGTGGTACACTGTTCCCAAGTGGCAATACACCATGAAGTTGATCATGCTGCGTCTTGTTGGGCCAGTCCAACCATCACACATGATCGTGCATCCTCTGGCCTGCCATATGGGTTTAAAGGTATTTACGTATGCCTTTGTATCTGCATACTCTGCGTCTGTCCATTTTCCCCTAATCTCCTTGGCTGTGGGAGCTTTAATTCCTTCACCTGCTTCTGCTGCTGCATCAATTACCACCTGCCAATATGGAGAGTTTGCCGCATTAGGGGGTATGTTGGCATGTATAAATAACTTTGCTGCTGCCCTACCCAGTTTCTCAACAGAAGTTCTACTCCACATTTGTTTTATCTTCTTTTGTTTACTAGATTCTTTCCTAAAGAGGATCGGATCAACAGAGGGTCTCCTAGGCACATCTTCTTCTTCCACATCTACATCTATAGGATGACGAGCTACATGTGAAGATGTGCCCCGCCGGCTGCTAAACATACGCCTTAATCCACCAAACATACTCCCTCCAACCCCAGCTGTACTTCCCGTTGGGGCTGCAGTTGTACTCCCCTGGCCACTCCCACTCCCACTCGCACTTGAACCAAACGTGCGTCGACGTTCTTCCTCTTCACGAGCATAGCGCACGCTTTCTCTCCTAGCTATAGTCATTTCTCGATCAGAATCTTCCTCAGAATCAATGATGTCTTCGCCACGAACGCCCATATATTCTGGACCAAACACCTCTTGTCGGGCCGCATCAAGGATATCATCTTTCTTTTTCTGCACAGCAGCTCGTTTCCCCTTTGACTCTTCTAAATTGGCTTGCATCAGTATCATTATCTCTTTGGGAACTTTGGTGCATCCTGCAACTTGACCCTTTCGATGTGCCAAATGTTGTTTAAGTCGCGTAATTCCACCATTTATTACTCTATCACAATAGTTGCATTTTATTTGGTGCCTTCCACCACCTACCCTCTGACAATGTTCCCATCCAATATCCTCATTTGCAGTTCCACTTCCAGTTCCAGTCCTAGACATTTTTTAATTAGAGATGGCTTATGTGATGTGGCTATGTCACTTAGATACTGAGTCTAAGAGTGAAATACTTAGATTTTAAAATTTATAAATGTAATTGTAAATCTTAAATACAGATAATGAAATCAAGTACTAACTACTAAATTCAAATACTAAAGTAACTAAACCCTATGGGCTACAGCCTACAAAGTACAACTACGAAGCTCCAAAGTCCAAAACGGCAAAACCTGTCGAAAAAACAAAAATATAAACATACATTAGTCATTACTCATTAATTAATCTGTAAATATGATTCTCCATGTTTTTGAAAAAAAATGATTTTCTCTAATTTTTAAAATTATTCCGAAATTTAAACAAATACAAAAAAAATAACAAACCATATGCATAATCTGTAAAATGCACATGATTATGTTCTATTATAAGTAACACATGTTATCCAACCTTTAAACTAGAATTTTTTTTGAAAATATTAATTTTCCCTAATTTTTAAAAATATTCCGAAATTAAAAAAATACAAAAAAAATAGCAAACCATGTGCATAATCTGTAAAATGCACACGATTATGTTCTATTATAAGTAACACATGTCATCCAACCTTTAAATCAGAATTTTTTTTTGAAAATATTAATTTTCTCTAATTTTTAAAATTATTCCGAAATTAAAAAAATACAAAAAAAATAGCAAACCATGTGCATAATCTGTAAAATGCACATGATTATGTTCTATTATAAGTGACACATGTCATCCAACCTTTACATCAGAATTTTTTTTTGAAAATATTAATTTTCTCTAATTTTTAAAATTATTCCGAAATTAAAAAAATACAAAAAAAATAGCAAACCATGTGCATAATCTGTAAAATGCACACGATTATGTTCTATTATAAGTAACACATGTCATCCAACCTTTAAATCAGAATTTTTTTTTAAAATATTAATTTTCCCTAATTTTTAAAATTATTCCGAAATTATAAAAATACAAAAAAAATAGCAAACCATGTGCATAATCTGTAAAATGCACATGATTATGTTCTATTATAAGTGACACATGTCATCCAACCTTTACATCAGAATTTTTTTTTGAAAATATTAATTTTCCCTAATTTTTAAAATTATTCTGAAATTAAAAAAATACAAAAAAAATAGCAAACCATGTGCATAATCTGTAAAGTGCACATGATTATGTTCTATTATAAGTAACACATATTATCCAACCTTTAAACCAGAATTTTTTTTTGAAAAAAATGATTTTTCCTAATTTTTAAATTTATTCCGAAATTATTCCGAAATTAAAAAAAATACAAAAAAAATAGCAAATCATGTGCATAATCTGTAAAATGCACATGATTGTGTCCTACTATAAGTAACACATGTTATCCAACCATTAAACCAGAAAAAAAAAAAAACATGATTTTTACTAATTTTTAATATTAATCTGAAAATAGACCGAAATTAAAAAAAATATAAAAAAAATATAAAAATCAGTTGCATAATCTTGAAATACACATTTTAACATTTTACAATGGCTACAACATCATATCAAGGTGGAAAAAAAATGATTAGAGGAAGAAAAATGTATAAATACCTATTTTCGGATTTCTTCGAAAAATGGCCCACGGAGCTTCGATTCATCCAAATCGTAGAAATTGGTCGTTTTAATTCTCCAAAATAGACTAATTGTGGTCGTTTTTAGCAAAAGAACAGATTAGAAAAGAAATGGGGAAAGAAAAGTGGGAAGAAAATGAAAACAGCAAGTATTTATAAAAAAAAAAAAAATGACCGTTTTTTGACCGTTACGGGGGCCGTAACGGCCGTTTTGGGCCGTACCGGCCGTTACGGCCCCGTAACGGACCGGTACGGTCAAAATTCCTGGGGTCCCCGATTTGGACCCCGTATCGCGTAACGGTACCGGGCGTTTCCGGTACGTATCGGCCGGTACGGTTACGTATCGGCCGGTACGGCACACCCTGGTTATATACAGAGAGGGAGAAGGAGGCGTGGCCCAATGGGGTTGCCTGCTTCTTTGGTTGGGACTTACGGCGAGCGGCGGCAGCCATGGCTGCCTCTTTTGTAAGCGAAGTTGGCTTGGCTTCCGAATCCCAAAAAATTCTTTCGGTGGATCCCTGGGTTGAAGTAGGGGGCTGCCACTACTTGCAGCGGCGGTGGCGGGCATTGCCGCTGCTACTAAAGGCGTAGGCGGCGGCAAGCGCTGCCGCTGCTACTTGCGATGGCGGCGGTGGACACTGCCACTGTTGCTTGTGGCTATGGGCGTTGCGACTGCTGCCTGCGGCGGCGGCGGCAGATGCCGCTGCTGCTGCTGCTAGCAGCGCTGTCGCTGTCCTCGGCCAAAATTGCAGAGAGAGAGAGAGAGAGAGAGAGAGATTGAGTGTGAGACACATATGGTGGTTTTGGACGGTAGTCCGGCTCAGTTCTGGTAGGGCCCATAAGCTGTGATGCTAGTTCGCCCAATCCAAGCCTATAGCTTAGTCGTGGGTGAGGACTTTAGTGACTCGGGCCCTCTGGGCTGAGCCGAATTGGACCATCATCTATTTATTTTAATTATTTTTCTTATTCTAAAATTTTTTAATCTCTATACCTCAGAGATAAAAAAAATTTAGAATAAATGCAATAAATAAAAGGAACATTAAATGGTGATTTTAATTATGATGATTGATTGTATTTATTAAAATAAAATTAATTTTAATTCATAATCCTAAGGAAAATGCCACTTACCTCGATTGCGATTATTCCTTCTTTAAATCGGAGATCCGTCGTTCACTGCTCTGATACCACTGAAATTAATTTGCGGAAGAGTGGGCCTCCAAGATCCGACGGTCTACTCGATGAGAACCTTCGCAAAGCCGAGGATATGTGGTGCGATCCAGCGATCCGCCTATTTGTTACAGGAACAAGTGGGTCTGATCACCCCTCTGATTCTACGGTGAAGATGGTCCCCGGATTATGATCTATGGTTTAGATCGAAAGAGATGGGGTAAATGGACACTCCTTTTACTTTTTTCTTTTTCTCTCCGTAGATGTCTTGCATTTGATTACGGAAAGAATCCTCTTATAATAGAGGGAAAAGAGATAAGGGATGAGATGGGATAAGGTTGGTTTAACCTTATCTTATCCCATCCCATCTTCTTCCGAGGTTTTAAATTTCTAACTGAATTTCAAACTCTTGGAAGAAGAAGGATGCGGGAATATCCTTATGAGCCTCACCCACAAGTGGTTGTCCACAAGTGGGCCCCACGGGTCCATCGACCAACAGAGAAGTGGGGTGGCTCACGAAGGAGGGCTCAACCGGGGCCTGGCCAAGCCTGGGCTATGAGATAAAAGGATATTCCGTGCCTCCCCTATAAGCTCTGGAGCTTTTGGCGAGTTAGTTGGATGTCCTGCTTCATTAGGTTATTAATAAGATAAGATGATTAAAGCTACTCATTCCATGACTTACCGAAAATGAAATTGAATCAAATATGTTATATAAATCTTAGGGGAATTCCTTTATTCTCATATTGAATAAAAGACAGCACATGTTATGATATATCAAATGTATCATGGACACTTCATTCATTTTATTGTCATTTGAATGACCCTTGGTCTGATGCCCACGACAAGCTGTGTCTATCAAGAAAAGTCTCTTTATTTAAGTTTTCCCCTTTCTATTGATATTCTATATTCTTCTATATAGTTAAGTCAGTTTTATTTATGGACTTTATTCGATTATACTATGTTTTAGTGAATAAATAATTGTTAGCAATATATTTTTCAATACCGTCATATAACTGTATGGATATGTCAGCATATCGAGTCTTCCAGACTGCCTTGTTTGGAACCGACTCATGTTTTTCTCCTATGTTCCTTATGATCTGTTTATTTCTTAATACTATACTATTTTGTGAGTGACAACCTCTCTGGTTTTCAAACAATCAAGAGGCACTTTTAATATAGTTAGAACCTGAGTCCGCTCTTTGTTTGAAGATGTTGTTGAAGGGGAAGGAGCAGAAGCACATGAAGGAGACCTGGTTGAATTTAATTATGTCTGCCGGCGTTCAAATGGATATTTTGTTCATAGGTAAGGTATTCCTATTTCTTCTTGGTCTTTCTTTAATTGGTAAGATTTTCTATGTAGGAAAGGAAATACATCACACAAGCAGCCAAGATTCCTAAAGATATGCATGACTAAACGAAAGATTTAATCAAGATGAGAGAGCCTGTGTTTTGTGGAATACATAACAGGTTTTCAAGGCTTGGATTTTTCAACGGCCACCCACCCACAATAATTTTAGAACCACTGCTGTGGCATCCTCAAATCCGCCTATGAAACCATTTTTTTTTGTTTTTTTTATAACTTGGTGTTTGTTGTCACTTTTGGGTACTCAATACCGATGAAAACATGATCAATAAATAGTTAAACATTTCAAATCTTTAATATTAGTATCACCAAAAGGTAGCTATTCCCACTTCCTGACCTTCATCAGATTTTTTATCCATTTGATTGCCTCCCGATATACTAAGTCTTTAATTTCTTATATGAATAATCCTCTTGACTTGTCTTCTTTTTTGCTGCAAATGAAGCACCGTGGATCAATTTAGTGGAGAAAGCAGGCCTGTGGTACTCCCTCTGGATGAGAAACAGGTTTGTTACAGTTAATTTCATTTGCCAAATTCAGAATGGATGCGTGATTTTTCTGCTGTCCTGTTATAATTTATGAACACTTAAGATGCTTAAGATGCCTATTTCACATCCTATTTATATATTTTGATGTTCTTTCATAATCATCTAAGCCTTATCACAACTAATTGGGTCGGCTACATGAATCTTGTTCCACCATCCACTTTATCAAGGTCCATATCCTCAGCTAAACCATGGGTCATCAAATCTCCGATTACGGTAACCTCCTTGTGCTCCTTCTCCTCCTCATCCTCCTGCTGCTGCTGCTCTTTCTCCCCTTACTCCTTGTTCTCCTTCTGCTTCTCCTTTTCCTTCTTCTCCTCCTTCTGCTGCTGCTGCTGCTCTCTCTGCTATATGATTTGCTTGATATTCCTCCCCTTCCTTCTCCTTCTCCTTCTTCTTCTTCTTCTCCTTCTTCTGCTGCTGCTGCTGCTGCTGCTGCTGCTCTCTCTTCTATATGATTTGCTTGATACTCTCTGTTATATGATTCACTTGATATTCCTGCAATCAAAATCTTCTTCTTCTTCTTTTCTCTGCTATATGATTTTCTCGATACTCCTGCACAAAATAATTGCACACGTGGCATATATTAACTCAAACTAAACAATATTATCTCAAACTAGACAGATTAAGTTTTGTAATGCTAAGTCACAGTCCCAAGATCAAATTGTTTTAATAATCCAAACTGCTGATTCATGGACACTTCTTCGTTGAAATAGGACCATTCGATATTTTTCATTCTTTGTTGTTCATAAATGTCCACCAATCTGACAGTCGGATGATGAAATAAGCCTAATCTTTGGGTGATGCATCAAAACTACAATACGTGATTTGGACAATTTAATTTGAATTACTTGTATTCCATGGGTGCAAATTTAAGTAATTTCAAGTGCCCGTGTATCATCCATTGCACTCTGTCAGAGCGTTAAAGTTTTTCTCATTTAGAAGCTACACTTCCGTATTAGTTTAGCACCATATAAAAAATGGTGGTGATGCCTCACTCGTATGGATGGCATAGTTGTATGAAAATGATGTATTAATGGTATAGTACATGTGAAAATGATGTTTGACTCTTTCTTTTCCAGAATATGGACATGGCTACTATGATCATGCTGAGAAAATATAAGATTTTGCTTAAAGGGGAGTTTTTCGATACTCTGGCTACATATGACACTTGATATGCCCTCATCTATAAACTCAAATTAAACTGACTAAATTGTGTAACCCATTTTTGCAAAGTTAGTCTAAAAGTTATATTGGTTGAATAATCCTAACCTCTGATTCGTGGACACGTTGTTTGAACTAAGATCATTGGATATTTTTCCTTTTAACAGTCCAATAAATGTCCAGAAATCTAATAGTCAGATAACCAGGTGATGGAAATATTTCGTTTGTGATACACCTGAACTGATGTCCATATTTTGTACGGTTAGTTTTATTAATTGAATGCCGCATATGCAATTTCTCAGTAATTTTTAACTGATACACCTGAACTGATGTCCATAATTTGTGCGGTTAGTTTTATTAATTGTATGCCACATATGCAATTTCGTAGTAAATTTAACTGCTTGCGTATAATGTATCACACTGTGCCAAAGTATCAAAGTATTTCTCCTTAAAGAAATGCATCTTTTCTATTACAGATGAGAGATTTAAAACTTATTAACAAAGGGAGAATTAGGATATCATTCAATGTTTTCCATAGAAAGCAGATGACTTCCCACTTTTCTGTGAGACATATATGTAGTTGGGGAGCACTCCAGTGGTACTGGTGCCACCATATGCTTATGATGGTAGCTGGCAGAGGTGGGCCCAAGTGATGTATTCACACCATCCACCCGTCTATCATATGCATCACGTCAGAAAACCCCTGGGACCCAAAATGAAGTCTGATCCAAAAATAAGGTGGACCACAGCTAAGAGACCAAGTTGGGAGGGAATGCCCGCCCGTTAATTTCATGGGGGCCCACCTGATTCACAAAACAACCTGAATTTTGGCGTAACCCTTCTCTGCACTGGATGAAGGGTCTGAACAACCTTAATTATATACAAACAACGCGGTGGGCCCCTCACACTAATCAATGATGGGTGTTCCGTCTCAATTTGTTCCTTGTGCAGTCACCTATCTGAGTTTTGTATCAGGCTGATTTTTAGGCTCTGAAGGTTTTCTGAGGTGACGCATCTTATGGATGTGTTTGATTTCGTGAACATCATTGGGCCCCACATTTTCCCAGTACCACCGTAAGCTTATGGTCGTACTGGTAACATTGGAGCATGCCCCTATGTATTTTATATTGGTTATAGTAATATAGTAATCATGTGATGGTGTTCCTTCCAGATCATACAGGGCTTGAAAGAGGTTTTGATTGGCATGAAGGTTGGAGGTGAGCTCAAGTTTTTTTTTGTTTTTTTTGTTTTTGTTTTTGAGAGATAGGTGAGCACTAAAGTTAATGCTCCATTTGGATTGCTCAATTAAATTTAGTTGTAATTATTCAAATTGAATAAAGCAGAAAAGACCAAAGTAGAGGTAGTCACACTTCCAAATGGCAATCACTGTTGTTTCTAGTCCAACTTTGAATGCATGGAATTGGGACTAAGGGTTCCTTCACAACTGATTTTTTCTAGTCCAACTTCGAATGCACGGAATTGCGATCAAGGGTTCCTTCACTGATTTTTTCTAGTCCAACTTTGACTGATTTTCTCACAACTGTACATTTGTTCAGTTAATTAAGTTTGCTCAACATAGGTTAATGGTTATAGATGTTTATATAAAGAGATGAAAAAAGGGAATGAAATTAATAGGTGTCCAAAAAGTAGGCGGTGGAATTTACAATGAAAGGAAACAATGTTATTTAGAAATAAATTGATGGAAAGAGAAAAATGGAATGTCAATGAAGAAGTAAACTTAATGGGGAATGAGATGGCTGAGTGCACTAGGAAAGTGGCAAAAGAAGTTTTAGGAGTATCAAGAGGGAAAAGGCAATCATATAAGGAAGCTTGGTGGTGGAATGATGATGTATAAAAAGCTATTAATGAGAAATGTTTATGTTTCAAAGCCCAACAAGGGACTAAAAACAATGAAAATGTTGAACAATATAGAAATGCTAAAAATTTAGTAAGAAAGTAGTTAGTGAGGCTAAACTTAAGGCTTATGATGATCTATATATAGATTAGGGACAAGAGAAGGTGAGAAAGATGTGAAGAAAGGTAGAGAAGTTATCTTTAGAACTTGTTAAATGACAATCACTTTGAGATCATAGGGATAGAAAGAACCATAAATTCAAATAACATGCAGTTCATAGATACTTTCATAGGATTAGGATATTTGAAATGAAAGAAGCTTTGAGAAAGATGAAAACAGGAAAGGCCCTTGGATCAGATGGGATAACAATAGAGGTTTGGAAGTGTACAAGAGATACTAGGTTCTTTTAGTTGACGAAGTTGTTTGTAAGACTGTAAGACAAGAAAATGGCAGATGAAATTAGTAGCAATAGGAGTGGGAACATGGAATTAGTAAAGATCGTTGACTCGGAAGTTTCTCAAAATGACCACTCTCGATATCTTGGGTTGATAATTCATGACCGGAGAGATTGAGAAGGATGTTGCCATAGAATTCAAGCAGGGTGGAAGAAATGGAGACGTGTCCTTGGAGTTTTATGTGATCATCATGTACTACTCAAATTGAAAGGGAAATTTTATTGGATGGCTATAAGACCAGCCATGCTTTTTGGAATAGAATGTTGGGCAATTAAGGAACAAGATGTCTATAGGACATGTAGCTGAAATGATGATGTTGAGATTGATGAGTGACAGTACAACGAAGGATAGAATTAGAAATGAACGCTCCCAGGGAATTTAGGAGTAGCACCAATAGATAATAAGATGAGGGAAAATAGACATGGATGGTTTGGTCATGTGCAATGGAGACCAAGAACTGTGCTGGTTAGAAGGAGTGAGTTAACACAAATTGAAGGCTCTAAAAGGGCAAGAGGAAGGCCCAAAAGGATGTGGGTGGAGGTAGCAAGAAAAGACTTTATGACCTATGGTTTAACTGAAGCGATGACCCTTGATAGGGTGGAATTGTGGAAAAGGATTTATGCAGCTGACCCCAATTAGTTTGGATAAGGCTTAGATGATGACGGCATTTTTTTAGTTGATTGTGACCCACCTGACCAGTGGGCTGACCTGATTCTTGGCATGGGGAATTTAAGTATCTATACCCTTCGATCACCCAAAAAAAAAAAAAAAAAAAAGTATCTGTACCCTTCTGATGGATGTCTTGGATATTGCTCCTGTTCACCACGTTGGCATATGTGGTGGTGTGTGCATTAGCTGACCTCGTACACATGTATGGGCTTAGCAAAGCTCTGATATGGACACATGGTTTTACTACAACAATATTACCATAGACGTGCTAGAGGACTGTATGCATGCATATACTAATGTAGGTACATGTGATATCATGCATGTACATGTGCATTTGTCCTTTGAACTGTTACATGAAAAATATTTGCAGATTGGTTTTATTGGTAAGATACATGCTGTTTTTTTTTTTTGTTAGTCATGCAACACACCCACCTTGTTAGCTGCGCAATGCACCCACACGGTTAGTCACACGATGTTGCAGATTGGTTTTATTGGTAAGATGCATGATGTTTTTTTTTTTTTTGTTAGTCATGCAACACACCCACCCTGTTAGCTGCGCAATGCACCCACATGGTTAGTCACACGATGCACCCACCCACCGGTGGGGTTAGTCTCTTTAGCATTTCGAACCTGAGACCCGCTGTTGAAACGCCTAGGTGTCTTCCATGCTGTTTGTTTCTCCTGTTTTCTTTCTGATATCGGGGCTACATGTGTCTTGCCTGCTAGCCCAGCTGGAAGACGCCTAGGTGTTTCAACAGCAGGTCTCAGGTTTGAGTGCTAAGGAGACACACTAACTCAACTGGTGGGTGGGTGCATCGTGTGACTTACTGAGCGGGTGGGTTGTGCATAAGGCTGTACATCAAGCCGAGTCGAGTCGAGGTGGGCCAAGCTTGGCTTGACTCGTCTGTGCTCTCCTCGAGTTCGAGCTCGAGCTCGAGCACGAGCTCACCCTCGAGCTTACCATTGGAGCTTGCCTTGTTTGCTAAAACTTTTGAGGCGAGCTCGAGGCGAGCTAGTGGATTGAGTCGAGGCGAGCTTACCTCGAGTCGAGTCGAGCTTGCTCCCACCTCAATTTATTATATTTTTTACTACAATTTACAAATTAAAAGTCAACAACATTAAGTTCAAGAAGTCACACATATATTAGGGGAGAATAGTATTTCTACATATATTAGGGGAGAATAGTATTTCTACAGGTGGGACCCTACTATTAAAATGACCTAGCTCTTATTGATTTTTTTTTTGGCTAGGTCACACACGCATTGAATGCAGACCACTAGTAATATTTTCTGAACCATAATTAACATAGTACATGCATAGCTCACCACGTGAATGGACTTCCCTGATTATTGTGTGGTCCATTTTCATGATGAGGCCCAGCTGGTTCATGGATAAGATGCACCACCTCCCTTGTAAAATTGTAATCAATAGCTGCATATGGTGTTTGGTCTTACCATAGCCCTTGTTTTGTAGATATGTATGGTGTGTGGTCTCACCGTAGCACCTGTGTTTGTGTAGCGTGTAAAACACACAACCATTGTGTGCTCACCATGTTTTGTACTTGAAATTACTCAATCCATCAGATATGCTCAATAAGGAATGTTCTTACCTGAACAAAATAGTAGGATTAAGAAACCCCCAATGTGTGAGGGTTTTATGTGTCCTAAGGTTGGACCCCAATGTGTGTGGAGGGATGGGGGAGAGAGAACTAAGAAATAAAAAGATTATGGTTTTTTTTAACAAATATCTATACGAAACGAGCCGAGTCGAGCTCGAGCTGAGTCGAGCTTGAATCGAGTCGAGTTTCGAGTCGAGTCGAGTCGAGTGACCCAATGGTCGAACTTGACTCGATTTTTGACTCGAGCTCCTAAATGAAGCTTGGGTTGACTTGTTCTACTGAGTCGAGTTGAGCCGAGGCGAGCTTTTTCGAGTCAAGTCGATCGAGTTTCTCGAGCTGACTGGGCTCATGACCAGCCCTAGTTGTGCAGGCAATAGGGTGGGTGCATTGCATAACTAACAAAAAAAAGAAGAAAAAAGGCTACATTAGCTAAAACACTTTCTGCTTTTAAGTTCTTCTGTTCCATGGTAAAGGTTGTCTTGAAATTTTTGGTTCTTTTGCAGGGAAGAGGAGAGCACTGATACCTCCCACTGTTGGATATGTCAGCGAGACCTTGCAACCGATCCCTGATGAGGTATGGGTTCTGCCACTTTTACAAAGCAACTTAGACTTACATAGATGTGTTGGTTTCAGGAATGGTGATGCCAAAGAACAGAAAATGCCAAACTTGTGGAGTCATATTTTAATATTAAAAGATGAGGCATATTCTAAACCGTTTGATGTGACTTCTCTTGCTTGCCCAATCCATGATGGGACTGACATGGATGCTGATTTGGACCGTCCATCCGATGGGCCCTACAGTGGATTGTGATGCTATAAATATTATACCAGGTGGCGGACTGTCCTGTTTATCTATTTATGGCATTCAAACAAGAATCTAAAAATAAAATGGTTGACAATCTACCTTCGATGGAGAAAATAAGGCAGTTAGTATTGTACCACGAGAGCAACTTTTATGTCATTGCAAATCAGTGTATGCCCAGCAAGATGGATGGTCTTAATCGGCGGACGTTAATTATTTTCTACTCATGTTTTAGATGTGAGAAAAACTGAGAGAACCTTTTTCTTTTAAGAAAATTGTGTGAGTTTTTGTATTGTGAAAGCTGTCTAATTTACTTAGGTTGCCTTTGGATCCGCTATCCAATCAAATTGGAATTTACTAATCTAATAGAGTTGAAATGACCTAATTGTGATTTCTTTAGTGCCTATAGTTATACTGAATGTCTGGGCTCCAAATTACAATTATGTTACTTCATACTTGCAAGATGGACTTGAAAGAAAGGTAATTGCAATTTGAGGGTGATTTCCGCATTATGAATTGTAAGAAAATGTCATAGTTTTGTCATTCCCTCTTGATTAAACTATATGTTGGCAACTCTTTCACTTGTACAATCAGAGTCTTAAGGGATTACTGCTCCATCTATTTTCCTGTTGACTCTTATGGGACCTTTTCAACCCTGCGATGGTCCTCCCACACGACAACACATGATCTGAACCTTCGGTCTTGGGGCCACACTCTGGATTGATCATAGACAAGTCTCTCTGGGCAGATGATCCCAGTCATCTGACTAGAGGACTTTTGCTTGTTGAATATGGACCATTTCTTAATCTTTTATCTGTTCAAATGAACTTGATCTCTTTGTCAATTTTGGAATGGACAGTCTATTGTGTTAATCGTTAAATGTTGGGTGCCTGTTGGGTGGGATATATATATATATATATATATATATATATATATATATATATATATATATATATATATATATATATATTCCCTTGTATTCTTTTCCTGCGTTGCTTCAGCTAGCAGGCCTTTAATAAAATTTCCATTAATCTTCCAAAAAAAAAAAAGATGGTTAGGACCATCCAATGAGAGTGATATCTGATGTATGGCTCATCCATAGTAGGGACCACTGACCAAACAATCTGGACAAAACTAACATCATGGAGCTGGGCCCAATTACAAGGGTTCTAGACACAAAGGTTCCTTACGAGGCTTTTGATAATCTATGATATCCATAAATGGATGATTATACAGACATGGATCCGAGAACATAATGTGACTCTATTTCCCAAAAGCCCAGGTCAGACATTAAACACAATATTCATGTTTAATTTTTTGATGAAGCCTTTTGTTAGATGTAGAAGTTTTTTTTTTTTTTTTTTTTTTTCAAAGGATAGATCTAGAAGTTTTTAGATTTCATAAACAACTAATGTAATACAATGGGATTCAGTTGAAATGTTTTGTACACGTATCGTAGAGTATTTTGAATTAGTATCGATGTCATGTCATGTCATGTCTGACAGAAATGTTGGGCATATTCAAGTGTTTGGGTATCATAGCTGATGATATTATACTCCTTAATTATTGTGCCATGTCTGTTGTCGCACATGCACATTGGACCACATACATGCCACCGTACATTGAACATCCAAGCTGCACTGGCCCAAAAATGAGGCCAGTCCATTCATCAGGTCAGTGTTTAAAGGATAATCCATTGCTTTTCAGAGACATTTCTTCTTAGGATATTTCCAAGGGGAATCTTGTGAACACCATCCCTTGGGCTAAATCCAGCAGTGGCCCTTGGAAGCTTGCAGATAGGATTGAAGAAGCCAGGAAGCTTTGTAGGGAAAGCAAGACACCTTTTTGCATGCCCTCAAAGAGTATGCTGTGGCAAGTGGTTTGGGAAGTTAATTTGAATATTACATATATGATGTTAGAGTGCCATTTTGTTTCGCTCGTGTTGGGCTTAGTTCGTTTGCTGGCTTTCTTGCCAGCTTTGTTCATTTGGCCCTTGTTTGGCTTCCTGGTGTATTTCTCCTTTCTTTTTTCCTGATGAAGTTTCTTACCCTTCAAAAAAAAGCTTTCATTGGTTGATCCTCAGATACCTTAAAAGACTTAGGATCTATCTTCACAAGACTACTCATGTATGCATAAAATGGTATGAGTAATGAGAACTGAGATGTATTCATGTGATTTCATAAGATCTCATACCACATGTATGAACTCTCTTGGGCATTCAAGCTGTTTGATTTGATTTCTTTCACTAAAAGGATCTTAGCTAAAGAAAACGAACAGAGTTTCATATGTCGAAAACAATTAGTAATTGAAAAATTAATCAAATACCAAAAACAAAATCGAAATATATTTAAACAATAGTTTCAAAACACGAAATTTTATAACGATCGAAGAGGTTTGAAGAGTGAGTTTACTTTTGAATTTGTCAAGGTTCTTCGAGTTCATCCAAGTTTTGTCAAGTTGAATAAATCGAGTCAACTGAGTCTTGACCATGTATGGAACCGAGTATTTGCTTTTCCTTTTTTATTTTTTTTATTTTTATAAAGTTTTTATTTTAGTCTTGATGAAATGATCGAGTTAACTTGGCCAAGTCAACTTACACTCAACGTTTTAGTAGATCAAGCTTAGAAAATCATGTTTAGTTAAATTTCTTGTTCTAGTCAATATAAGAACAATGAACAAAAGAAACACCAGTAGTCTTGACGCAAGGGGGAACGTGGTGTGGTCTATCACCGTCTTCCTCATAGGATAACTACTCCGAATCCACGGAGCTCTCTGGACTCCTCACAGAGCTTCCTTGAATCCACAAAGGATAAAAGCAGGAATAATTCCTAATAAATTTGAAAATAATTTGATTGATAATAAAAAACGAAATTACAACTCTTTAAATAAGGAACTCAACCCTAGGACGGAGTTTTAGACTTGGACTCCAACTCAAACACCCTAAAAACATGACTTACCATACATAGTAAACTTACTATTTATAGATGACCTCTATTCCTAGTAGACTTTTTGGTTTTCGGCCAAAAATAATAAGTGTCCAATTTGACCCAACCAAGTTATTCTCCTAACTTTTCTAAGCCCTTTTTATGTTGGGCACAACTTCTACAACTCAAAGGATCAAATGTTATACTCGAACTAATACTTACTATTTATAGTAAAAATGAAACTAAACGGGCCTTCTGATTGTCGATCTGATGGAATCTTGCAAATCTGGTGTGGTTGGCTTAAGTAGGTCCTCCTATCCCAAAATCATATATAATATGTCGAAATACTCATCTCGGTTTGTGAGATACGACTGTTTTAAGGTTCTGATGGTCCGGATCGTTTCTGCCTCCAATCGGGCTTTCTCTGGTCCATCTTAGCCATGAAAGTGTCTGCGACCCGTTCTGAGTGAAAGGGGAAAAGCTTCACCCCTTGACTGGAAGGGGCCCCAGGTCAAGGAATGCAAAAACGTGAAATGGCAACGGTGGGCAATGTTATGCATTACCGGGCCATAATAGCCGTTATGGGAAAATGTCCTGTAATGCCTGTTATGGGCCGATCTCTCTCTCTTTTTTTTCCCCCTAAAAGGCCGTAACAGCTGTTACGGCCACCGTTACCATTATTGAATACCTTGGCCCAGATGGCTATTATTTTCCCCTTAAATCAAGCATGATAGATCTACTTTTGGGTCATGAGCAGTAACCGGGGGGCTCCAGCAAATAAACTGTCTGCATCTAGTCGATGTTTGCCACATATTCCAACAGGAACTCATTCGCAATCACTATTCCACATTTATATCGTAAGATTAAAAGACTTGAGGATTTAGTGATCTTGACTAAAGGATTTAATGATCTATCATTGACATGTTTAGTTAATGTTGCAGTTTGGTCCTCGCCGGAGCCTTCTGTCTCATGCGAACGAGCCATTGATATTTGAGGTTCAGCTCTTGAAGGTACTGTGATTATCTGTATGTTCTTCCAATCTTTATTGTGTAAGATATCATAGAGAAGTTCGGATCAAATACATGCTTTCTCCTCCTTGTGTTCTAGATGCCACAAAATAAAAAGCCTTTTGTTTCTTAGGAAATGTGGAGATTTGTTGCTATGGTCTGTTTAGACATTGATCGGTTCTCATTTTTAAGGGTATACTATTAGGAACCTCTACAATTGGGCCCACCCACATAATATTAGCTTGATCATTCATCTGGCGGGCCCCAATGTGGATTTGTCATTGGCGAAAATTACATTGATTGGACAATCCTGTTTGACAGGACAGTGGAATGTTGATTTAGCTTTTGTTAATTGCCCATTCCCAGCGAGGATTATTAATGAAGTATTTTGATCATGCTAATGTCATGTGAGGTTCCATTAGGGGTCACTGATAGTAGTATCTTTTTCTTATAAGATATTGAGCCATCAATGAGTAAAGGTTGCATGATTCAGAACACTCATCAGGTGGGGCCTCCTATGAACATGCCCTGCCCAAAAGTTCAAGCTGGTCTGCTTATCAGGTGGGCCACATGTGTGTGTTGAATATGGAACTTGGTCATCATTTTTTTGTTTGTTTTTCTTCAAATCATTGATCATACATGTGTATGTGCGCCCCATCTTGTTAATAAGTGAACGCTGGCCTGAGTTTCTGGACCAAGGCATGCTCAAATGGGTCCCAGCTTATGAATGACCCTTATTTCTTGCACCTGTCAGGTTGACCCTTGTGTTTTGAATTGCCCTTCCAAGCTCTTGGCATGGTTCATCTTATACGTGTGAGATATCTGGACTGTACAGAATACGTGTTAGAGATCCTGACAATTCATTAGGTAGGGGACGCCAAAAAAAAAAAAAAAGATGGTCGTCTACCAATCAAGCAGGTCTCAAACTTGTATGATGAAAAATCAATTGTGACATTGTGATTCCGTTGTGATTATGGTGGACTGGTTTTCCAAAATGGCCGACTTTGTGCTGAGCCGGAAGGCTAGGATGTGTTGATCAATGGCCTCTTAAAGGAGATTGCCAGACGTCTCCAAAAGCCCTAGATCCGACTGTTACTCCAAAGCTCCTTAGCCACTTTTGGTGCACCTTATGATGGAAGTTAGGAGGTGCAACTTTCGTTGTGATCAGACCAAGGTCTTGAATTGAAGCCTTAGCAACATATTATGGAACCTCATTCTCATAAATCCTCAGCATCGACAAGGGACAACATATTATGGAACCTCATTCTCATAAAACCTAAGCATCGACAAGGGGCTGTTTGATAGAACGTGTTTTCAACACTTACTATTGAAATTTGATATTTTCAGTGATTTTCACTCATTCGATTGTTCGGCAAATCCAATCTCCCTTCACTTAATGCTGGAAGGCCGAATGCAAAAGTAGTGTTGTATTAAAATTAATTTCTTTTCAACTTTGACTAAAATACTCATAAGGGTGTGTTTGGCCTGCGGGATTAAATGGTATGGAATTACATTAGATGGGATTAATACTATTATTCCACAATTGAATGATTGCATGTCTGGAAATACAATGGTATTTTGACCATCCACTCCTCATGTTTGGGATTAGATTCTTTCTCAAGCAAAAACACTGTATTAAGCAAAACAATGTTTGGTGGACGGTGGATTTGTAATCAACCGAATCCGTCTTCCCTGGGGAGGGACGTGATGAGGTCGATCACCGTCTTCGTTGGGGGAATACTACTCCGAATCCATGCAGCTCTCTAGAATCCTCAATGGAGCTTCCTCGAATCCACAAGGGTAATCTTAAATCCACGAGATGAAAGAGACAATCTTATATCCACGAGATGAAAGAGACGACAAAAGTTGAAATTGTATTGAATAATATGAGAATTAATAATTAAATATGAGAGTTAATAATTAAAACGAGTTTATCAACATTAGATACTCAAAACAAACCTCGAAAATGTAATAAGAAAGTCCTAATAAAAACAAAAATAAAAATAAAAAAATCGCGCAAATTGTGATAGACAGTCAGTGGCAAGTCAGTGGCACTGAAGCCAACTGATGGAAATATGGGTGGCATTGAAATAGGCTAAAACATCACAGCGTGTAAAATCCAAAATCCATCAAAATTCGGTCGCACCGAAGGGATCGTCGGTCACACTGAAGGCATAAAAAATGGGACAATGAGTAAATTGGGATTTCCTCTGAAATTCAGTCACATCGAAGGGGAATTTGGTAGCACCGAACCTTGCTGGGAGTTCAATTTTTCTTGGCCCTGGATCCCTTCCTATTGTCCATCCTTGCCCTGAATGTATCCATGACCCGCTTTACATCACAGCGGACCTGATTCATAATTGGTATTGGTCACTTGCACACATATACAACTCAAATATCATGCGGAAAGGATGCATATGGATGGACTGCATGGATAAAACACCGTGTATCAATGTAGGGCCCAAAACTGAAAATCCCGCATGGGAATGAATGCAATTCTGTTCCACCTAATCCCATTCCTTCCGTGTCTCCAAATGTGCCATGGAAGTTGCACGGAACCAAATGCAATTCAATCCCACTTAAATCCCTCCTAAGCCCCCGTACCAAACATGCCCAAAATTATTTCAATAGTTAAATTAATCTTCAGAGCTTTTCTATTTTTCCCAAAAAGTGGAAGCTCACCGCTTGTAATTTTGTTAATTTGAACACAAATACTATACAATCATTTGTATAGGTGCCACAAAAAGGCCCTCACCTATCATATACCCACTACACAGTATAAAGCCTTAAAAAAAAAAAGAAAAAAAAAAGGAAAGAAGAGAAAAGAAAAAGAAAAAGCAAGAAGGCAGACACACAACATGGACAGGCGGACAGATGACATGGACAGAATACAAAAGAAAATACGGCCACGCCTGAAAAAAAAAAAGGGCCGCAGCCTGAAGCAAGTCATCCTAGAAACCTCACAACATCCAACAGAGTCACACTTACTATGCAAAACCCAGCATCCAACAGAGCCACCTATAACATCTGCTACACCCTCCATCAGCCACGGCTTCTGCTAATGAGCCACCACTAGCGGAGAGCAACAATGCCTGCTTAAATATCACCCAATTAATTTTCAGAGCTTATTTTTCAGTTACCAAGTGACAATTTTTTTTTTTTTTCCTGTGTAATTATATGTAAATGAGCCATCATTATGACACAAGAATCGATAGTCAATACAATCAAATGCAGTTAGTGGAAAGAAAATTGTAATTATCACAAATTTTTTTTTATTGTAAAATTACCTCATTTACAGTGATTCATGAAGAAAAACAAACACCCTTGAGCTCAGTCATTGTTAATGACATCAATAGAGAATTACAGGCCCATTTACAGGTAATTTCTATTGTAATTGAAAAAAACAAACAGGCCTAGTCCTTCCACAAGCTGAGTTTACCTACAACTGCTCTCAAAACAAGACCACCCTCTCAAGTTCCTTTGGGACCCAAGATGGCATTGGACCTTGTGACCCTTACTGGGTCCGAACCGGGTAGCGTCAAAGAGGACTTGGTTGAGCATATGGCATGCATGGGGAGTTGAATTTCATTTCTGTTTTCCGTTGCAAGTTTTTGAGGCAATGCTAGAGAGCTTCTTTAGCAACTAATCACATTGATTAGAGAGAGATTGAAATCAGTGGGAAGGATTAGTTAGGAAGATTATCTCTGAAGTCCAACTGGTTGGACTACAAATTGCAGATAACTTCCAACCTGTGATGTGTATTGTACATCCAACCCGTCTAATAGGTTGGCCCCATCATAAGGACCGTCCTTCAAAAAACATTCATCCACAACCACTTTTCAAGTGGGCCACACTTGTAATTTTCTATTTATCAATTGACTAGAAATTGTTTCCTATGTTATGGTCCGCCCAATAAGAAGATAGGGTTGATGTTTGAAATAGGCAATGCTCGCAGGATGGGCCAACCCATTAGAGGGGTTGGATGTCATCTGCTCTAAACTGGTTGGAAGTTATGGGCTGGGTGGACCATAACCTGTAGTCCAACTGGTTGGACTTGAGAGTTACTGGTATGTATCCTATATCCGGTGCTGTCCATCTGTTTTTCCAGATCATTTTAGGGCATGAGCCCAAAAACTGAAGCAGATCCAAGTATCAGGTGGACCATACCATATGAAACATTGGTGATTGACCATTAAAAACTTTTGGGCTAAAGTTTTGAATTAAGCTGATATTTGCCCCCCTTTTTTTTTTTTCAGGTTTATGTGACATCATCAACAGGTTGGATGGCAAATAAACATTATGGAAACACTATAGTGGGCCCTATGGAAGTTTTTAATAGTGGGGCCATCAATCACCAATATTTCCTATAGTATGGTCCACCTGAAGATTTGTATCTAATTTATTTTTGAGCTCGTGCCCTAAAATGATCTTGGAAAACATGGTTATAGAATACATACATCAAGGTGGGTCCCATGGTAAGGGCACTCAATCACCACCGTTTCTAGTTGTATGGTCTATCTGAGATTTGGATCTGCATAATTTTTGGAACCCCACCCTCAAATGGGCTGGAGAAACAGATGGACGGCGTGGATATAGAAAATATCATCCATGTGGGCCACAGCGGTAGGGGTAACACCCACTAAGCTCTTCCCCGGGTAACACCTAGGTTCGCTCCCTCGTATAACAGGTTTGGTTTCCCATGTATGAGTCATCAATGCAAGACGATCGGGTTCTTCGAAGACCCGATTGTTACCGTGAAGAAGAATTCGGTTTTCTGGCTCTGCCATTAGCTGGTATTTCTTTCCATTCACCTAGACTAATCCTAAAAGTCATCAAACGGATGGCTAGGATGGAAAGGCTGGTGTGACTTTAGGGCCCTAATTCAGACTAATCCTGAAAGTCATCAAACGGATGGCTAGGATGGAAAGGCTGGTGTGACTTTTGGGCCTAATTCAAAGCATAATAGACGAGATTTTGAAAATGTGGCGATATTTTTACAAAAAAGTCAACCATACGGATATATAGGGTTGTCAACGGGTGGGATTCGTACTGAATCAGTGTTAATCCGATCCAATTAAGAATTGAAATGATTTGAATTTGATTCATTAAAATATTTATAAATCCAAATCCAACCCAAATCTTTGAACACACCTTTTGACTTCTTTCCCAAATCTAAAGAAGTGGATCAGCCTTTTGACCAAGGAAAGAATTGCTTGCCGTTTATTTTTCTATCTCTGTCGTAGATTCGTAGGCGCAAGCCTGATGATAGAGAGTAGAAAGAACCACTCGTTGTTTATTTTATTGCAGCTTAGAGTTTGTTTTTCTTTTTTTTTTTTTCTTCCTTTTATACCCTTATAATTGGATTGTTACCGGATCAGATCAGGGTTAATCCAAATCCAATCCGATTATTAAATGAATAAAAGATTTTTGTCCAAATCTGATCCGTTGATCCGATTAATAATCTGAATCCAATTAAATCGGATTGGAATCTGGATCAGATATGTACCATGTTTGATTTGTTGACAGCCCTACTGATATCTCATCTGTATTGTGAGATTTTCTAAATGATAGCCATTTTTTTATTTTTTTATTTTCCACTATTTTATTGCGTGATGTAAACGCAATGTCTAATTAAGAAGTTCTTAAGCCTAATCGGTTGGACCACATACTACAATCCACTCAGCAGATATTTTTCAACCTTTTATGTAGGCCTGGTAAAATTCCACACGACCCACTAAACCGCACGAAAATACCAATGTTCGGGTCTAGCCTTATCGTGTCGGGTCACTAATGGGTTGGCCCATTAAGAACCGTTAACATAACGGGTCAGTTCAGTATTTCACCTGTGAAACCCATTTAACCCAGTTAGTAAGTGCATTTTGGTAATTACCCTTAATGTGGTGAAAAAACCCTAAGTTAAGACAATCATTAGACTCTCTCTCTCTCTCTCTCTCTCTCTCTCTCTCTCTCTCTTTCGGGGACTTTGCTCCATCTTTCTGCCCACGACCCCACATGGCCACACCCCAATATCTCTATTGAATCGAGCCTCTTTTCCATCTCTCTGCCCATAGTGGCATGGCCCATTTATTTAACGAGTTAAACGGGTTGGGTTGCAGGTAACCCGTTAAATTGGGTTCGGGGCCTTGCCTCGTTGGTAGATTCTACGGCGTTTCAACAAGAGGTCTCGATCTCGAAACCCATTAGGGTGAAATTCTTGCTGTTGACAGCACCAGTGGGTGTGTTGCATGATTGACTGGGTGGGTGGGTTGCATGACTGTCCAAAAAAAAAAAAAAAATCGTTAAATTAACAAATGAGTTTGGGTGTCTATATTTTGACCCGTTAGTTAACGGGTCGGGTTTGGGTGAGCGGATTTTTAACACGACACGAACATGACATGACATGAACCCGGTTCAACATGACTCGTTGCTAGCTAGGTCTACTTTTATTTGCGTGTAAAATCTAATTTGTCCAATAAGTTTGTCCCACCTAAGGATTTTCGAATTTAAAAATCATCCTTGAGTTGAACACACTTGTATTTTGCTATTTATCAATAGATAGAAGTTTTTCTATGGTGTCGTCCACCTAGTGAGTATGTGTCTGATTTTTTCATTATGTCATCCTAATGTTGGGCCCAACCAATTGGAAGGGTTGGGATGTTACGTTAACTTAATAGGTTGGAAGTTATTATCTGGTTGGGCAATAAATTGTGGCCCAACCAGTTTTCCTTGAGACCCTGGTGAAATTAAGGGCATGTTTGGGCGGATTCGAATGGCCTATGCCCCCTATTTATATACACCTAGTTTCTACAGGCAGAAGATAGGTGGGGCTAGCATAAATTTGTGTGACATCCACTTCGCTCATCAGTTTTGTATGCTAATGTTACGGTATAGGTAAAAAGGGGTGAGTCTTAGGCAAGCTAGACTTAAGAAAAAAAGGCCCCTATTAAAGGATGAGTTTCTAATGAGTAATGTACTTGTTGGAATGTGAGGGGAGTTAGAAATGCTTGGGTGATGATTAAGACCTTTTAAAAAAATTACCTACTTAAATTAATCTACGTTTTACTCATTTTTCACGTAGTGCTATGATCTTCCTTACCAAACTCCTCAAAACCTTCTGATTGCTTCATATAAATAATTTCCTTTAAGTTCTGTTGAGCTCTTAAATGTGCATATCCTAACCCCATTTCATCACTAACTATGCATGATTTACATGTTTAAAGATCTACCTAATGCATGGTTTTATAATTGTAGGATGAGAGAGATTCTATCATTTTGAAGATAAAAGAGCACTTCAAAAGATCATTGAGGAATCAAGAAAGAGAGGAAGAAATCAATTGAATAAAGTTTGAAGAGAAAGAAAAAAAGATTGAAGAAACAGGTATTTTCGATGGATCCCCGATAGGTCTTCGATCAATCGAAGGACGTTTCGATAGGTCTCCGATCAATCGGACCATCCATCGGACATACCTGAAAATTTAAATTTTTGAATAACTCTCCGGATAGATTTTCGATTGATCGGAGGAGTTCTGATCAATCAGTTAGGGGTGTTTCGATCAATCAAAGTCATGTCTGATTAATCGAAAAACAGTGATGAAAAATAGTATCTCTCTAGACACTTTTACAATCCATTGACTATCGTCCGATCAATTGAAGACTACATTCCGATCAATCAGAACTGTCTGTGTAATTGCGTAAAGAGTTACGCAATTCCAGAAGATTCTAAGTCGGTGGTGGACTTTTGCTATAAAAGGGCACCTTCTACTTCGTTCCTATGGTATCTTAGGAGAGATCAGTTACATTAGGAGGTGGAGAAGTGAGAATTTGGAGTTCTACAACTCCCTTTACTTTGTTTTCTTTCTAGTTCTTCATATTTAACTTAGATTTCATGTTTTCGTTTCGCATGGTTGGCTAAACCCCTTAGCTAGGGCTAAGAGGAGAAGCTTGTAGTTGATTTAAGATATTTTGATTCATTTTTATGGTTTCATGAATTGGTTTTAATGTTGAACAATGATTTGTTAAGTTTGAATGAAATTCTAAGTAGTTTTTCTTAATTTTATAATGACTCATGGATGTTTGGAAAGATTTTACTTAGTTCTTAGTTGTTTTGCAAAGATCTAAACCTGTACGTTCCGGGGAATCAGATTTAATACGCTTTAGAACTTAGTTCTTCATGTGGAAAATTTAAACCAAAGTTTTATCTTTTCTGTAAAATCTGAAATATGAGTTGTTTGTTTATGTGATTTGAATCAAGTTCGAACTATGATATTAGTCGAATCTAGTGATAGGGTTTAATGATTATCATAGTTGTGATCTTAATTTATGAGAATTAAGATTGGCTTATGCAATTGAGTGTGACCAAGTCCTAACTTGAATTGAGGGAATCATGTTGATGAACAACACATGTGTCAGATTGTTTTGCTAAATTAACTGCTCTATAATCCGGTTAAATAGGATTTGATTTCAATTCTAGTTGTGTAATTAAGAAACCAAAGCGAATGTGTATCAAGGATAGCTACAAGTGGATCCATGGTGCTATAGTGCTTCTTTTAAATTGTTAAACTCATCTTAAAATTAAGATTGTTCATGCATATCTTATTTTCAGATTTAGTTTTAGTTTGATTTCAATTAGAGAATATTTGCAGAAATTCTATGAATTCCTGAATTAGTTTCTGATGACGATCTCGGTCCCTACCGAATTATTACTACATTGCAACCCTACACTTAGGGAGCGAACAGGTTCCCATAAAGGATTGACGTCTTCATACCAACCTACTCCAATTTCAAATTGGAATATATTACCATAGTTGAAGAGAAAACTTCATTATAATCTACTTATTCCCTCTGCGAGTACCCTTTCGCTACAAGTACTGTCTTAAACTTTTCTCTCTCCTTTTTTGTTAGCGTTTCCTTCTTTCTAGACACCCACTTTAACCCTATAACCCTTTGACATTTTGAAAGTTCCGCTAACTTTCAAGTTTGATTTTTATGTAGAGATTTCATCTCCTTTGCCATGAGCGACATCCATTCGTTGCCATACTCTCCAGACTTATTCTCTTGAAAGGTGGAAGGATCTTCACTCCCTATGAACAATGTGAATGAAACCATGTCCTCAAACCTATTGAACCGGGGCTTTAATGGTTTGTCTTTCTGTTCTTGGCTATACTTTCTTAGGTATCCTGTTTATTGTTTTGGTTAGTTTCTTACACTTGTTGAATTTCACATTTAGTAATTAGCTCAACTGACTCCACCTGCACTGACAATCTCTTTGCCTTACCATGCGTTTTTTACTTCTTTGCAACATCTTTGTTAGCTTTCAACATAAATTCCTCATCGAAGATGACATCTTTGTTAATGATCACCTTCTAAGAAATTGTATCCCAAAGCTTGTAAACCTTAACACCTTTCTCATACTCGATAAAAATGCACTTTCTAGATTTGGAATCCAACTTATCATTTGTCCACTCTGTACGTGGACGTGTGGTGGACACTTGAAGATCTTCAACCCTTAGTAATCAACGTCCTTGTCTTTCCAGACATCCTCTGCAACTTTGAAGTCCAAGACTGTAGATGGTGAATGATTCACAATAAAGCATGCCAACATGCAACCATATACTTCTTCCCCTCTCCAATAGTGTTCTATTCATCCTCTTTGCCACCTCATTCTGTTGTGCGGTCCTTGGAGTTGAGAAGTGCCTTGTGATGCTCTATTTCTTGCAAAATTGCATAAATTCTTCATCTATGTACTCTGTATCGTTATTTGACCGAGACACTTAACTTGTCTCCTAGTTTGCTTCTCTATTTTCGTCCTCTATTTCTTAAACTTGGTGAACACCTCATACTTGTGCTTTAAGAAGGAGACCAAACCTTCATTAAGTAATCATCTATGAAGCTTACAAAGTATCGTGCTCGTCCCTTAGACTATTGTCATTAGCCCCAAGACATTGAAATATATATAATTGAGCACCCTGATGCTTGTATGTGTAGCAGTCTTGAAGCTTACCCTGCATTACTTCTCATAGATGTAATGCTCACAAAAATTTAACTTTTATGACTTAACTCTCTTCAACAATTTTCGTTTATGAAGTTCCATCATACCCCTCTTACTTATATTCCCTAGCTACATATGCCACAAATTAGGGTCATCTGTGCCGGATTCTGTGGGTGAAGTAGTAGCAACCTCATCTATAATCGTGCTCCCAATCAACTTGTATAGATTTACCATCTTATATCCCTTTATTAACACTATTACACCTCCGGTGACCTTGATTATACCGGCATTTGCAATGAATGTACACTCATGCATATTTAGAATGCTCAAGGATATCAATTTTTTCTTCAGATCTAGGACATGCCTGACATCACTTAGAGTTTGTACGACTTCATCAAATATCCTTATCTTGATAGTCCTTATTTCAATGGTCTTGCATGTAGTGTTATTCCCCATCAGAATACTTCCACCATCATAGGACTTGTAAGTATTAAACCAAGTCTTATTCAGGCATATATGATACAAACATCTCGAATCAAGTATCCATGTATATGTAGGATGATTCGTACCTGAGGATACTGATAGGAGCTCTCCCTTTGAGCTCTCTTACGCTACGCTAGTTGATTCACCTATGTTCCTTTTATTCTTGCTTTCTAAGTCGTCCTTCCATTTCTGAAAGTCTCTTTTAAAGTGCCCCTTCATGGCACAGTAGAAGCATCCATCCTTAGCCTTTTATTTTGATTTAGACTTCTTCTTCTTATCAGACTAAGATTGCTTCACGAATCTCCCACGTCCTTGACCCCCTTTTGCAACTAACCCCCCGTTTGAGAATCTTCATAGCTTGATATATTTTTCTCATTTTGTTAGATACAAGAGTTGTGACGACTTCCTCTATCTTCAAAGTACTCTTCCCATATAGTAGAGCAAACGAGATGCTCGTATGATGTGGAAAGCGATGCTAGAAGTGGCAATGCTTTATCTTCATCACTGATCATCTCTTCGAGCTTTAATAATTCACTAACAGTCTTGGTAAATGAGTTCATATGCTCCAGAAGATTGGATCCATCTTTCATCTGTAGCCTTATAAAGTTGTTTATTCATAAACAACTTATTAGTAAAGGACTTCGTCATGTATAGATCTTCTAATTTCTTCTACATATCTAGGGTTGATTCTTCATCCAGAATATTGTAAATGACTTCATTCGGTAGATACAGATGGATGGTGCTCATAGCATTCTCTCTGATTTTGCTCTAATCGTCTTCCAACATCTTCTCTGGTTTAGTCTCCAACAACGCCTTACTCAACCCTTATGACACTAGAATATCTTTAATCTTCCACTGTCACAAAATAAAATTTCTCTCCCTATTGAATTTCTATATATCAAACTTCGACCCTGACATCTTTACTGAATTTCCAAACGTCCTTAGCCTGACTCTCTGATACTACTTTCTTATAATTTCGAACCCACAACAAACTCAGATCAACCCTAGATATTAGAAATTTAGATCTAATACCACTATTAATTCTACAATAAAATAGAAACAACCAATCAAGTAATTACAAACACAAGATTTTTACATGGAAACCTTTGCGGGAAAAAAATGTGACACAAAACGATAAAGATCTCCATTATAATTAAAGCCTTCGAGTTACACCACTCACCTTCTCTGATTACAGAAGTAACTCGATCTCCTATTGCAATGCACACCCTAAAAAAATCCTTAACCCTTAAGAAAAATTCCTTCCCAAGCCCTTATAAGTGTAGAAAACTCTCTCACCTTGTAATACCTTTTCCTTATGATAGAAAACACTAGAGCTGTACACGAACTGAGCTAGCTCGAAAAGCTCACTCGGCTTGGCTAAAATCGCTGCGACTCGATTCGGAGGGTGTATCAAGCCAAGCTAAGCCGAATATGTGGGCTCGTTGGAAATTTGAGCCAAGCCCGAGCTTGACCTGAGCTCGGCTCGAAATCAGGCTTGGCTCGGCTCGTAAAAGGCTTGGTATATTTTTTACTTATATATATATAATATTTTTTTCACGCCCGCCCTAATTTTTTTCTTCCAGTGCCCTTTCGTACTCTCCTTGTAATACCCCGAAAATTTAGGCGCACGAGTAAGTATACAAGTGCATGTTCACACGTGAGTAATTAAATTCTAGGCCGTGTTGTTCATATGTGTACACACAAGTATACACTTTTATATGTATTCCGACACTTTTAAGCCTCTGAAAAACTTAGGTTGCTTAGTTAAGTAAATAGACCGACCGTTAGAATGACCTATCATTACTAGATTGAAAGATCTAACAGTCCACTTTGATTTCGAACAACGTGATCAACGTAGACCAGTCGTTCGATCTCCACACTGACCTATACACGTGTCTGTCCATAAATCTGATTTATCCGTCTTATCCATCACTAGAAATATATTAAATCATTGACTTTCCGGCCCTATGGACCTCCTCAAACGTGTGTATAACAACCCATGTTTCTGGAATAATTTAAATCATAATTTAATAAATTAAATAACTTTTAATATTGATAAATTAATAATAAATAATCCATAGAGATTTAGCATACGGTTCCTCTATTAAAGTTGCTCAAAATAAACCCTAGAATAGCATAGAAGCATTAGATTTCACAAAACTCATAGATTTATAATAATTACGAAAATGCTATTAGTTAAACTTAAGTTAAACTGACACTTTTAAGTATTATAGTTTCTGACAATCATTTTTATGTAAAACTTCATATAACAATTTTTGGGCACATTTTAGCCATACACGTTGAATTTCAGATCTCCGATCATCCTACAATGCCCTAATCAGAAATCGGTCCATAAGTGGCCAACCGTAACTCAAATTCGCTCCAAATTTCATGTCAGTGGTTAATTTGATGTTGCTGACATGCTAGAGGGGATAGATGAACCTGACCCACCTTTGAGAACCTCGGTCACCAGATGTTCCGTGCGTCGCATGCACGTCGTGGAAAAAGACCTTCCTCTCGGACTCTCATAGCAGCAAACGCTGCTATTTCGCGGCCTCCAAGTCGTTCACCAGCGTGGCCTCATGCCTAGATCGGGTTCGTTCATTCTGATGGCGCCCCACTTGGACTTAATACCCCCAAATCTTGCTACTAATCACACCTTGTAAGGCCCACTCCAAACCACCGTTCAAGACTTAAACGATCAAGATTTTTCGATCTGCTGTGCATGGTCTCTCCAAACTTCACCCATATCTTCTTATGGAGGCCACCTACCATCCCTATGGTTTCTAAGTGATCAAGTGTAAGAAAGTTGGACGGGATGATTCCCAGGCGGTGCCAACGCCAAAACCGTCCGGATCTGAACCTCTTCCGCACCAACCGACTTTGCAACATTATAAAACCCATCCGTTTGCTCCTACCTTTCTCCAGAACTCTGAGAGAGAGAGAGAGAGAGAGAGAGAGAGAGAGAGAGAGAGAGAGACCATGAGTGAAAGAGAGACCGTGAGAGAGAGAGGGGGAACATTTTAGAGAGAGAGGAAGCATGCTACCCCTGCTCCTTCTGGACCCGTTCCAAGTCTGGAAGAAGAAAGAAGAGAATAAGGAGAAAAGAAAGAAAGAAGAAGAAGAAGAAGAAGAAGAAAGAAAGAAGAAAGAGATTTTCTATCAAGTTAACCCTACGAGTCAACTCGCTGATTCGACTCAGATCTAAAATTTGATTTGTTTTGAACCTAGTGGACGCCATAACTATGAGTGATTCATCTTAAAAAGTTCTTGTTGATTTCTCTAAACTAGCTTTCTCCAAGTTTTATATCCAATTTTCATGTTATTCTTCATTATGGATCTTAGGTAAAGATCTATATCCCGATCTCTTTCTAAATTAAGTTTAGAGTTGTATAGTTGATCCTAGGTAGGGGATCCATTTATTAATTCCATCTTTGAATTCCAAGTTCAAATTAATCTTCCTTATTAATTTTCTTCAATTTTCCTTCTTAGTTGCACGCATCAAAGTTTTAGACAAAACTTAAATTAGGCTTAGATCACATACACGACATCACCTCTAAAATAACACTAAAAGTTTACACGTCATTCTCTAGTTTCACATTTACAACAAACTAAGGTTAGATGAGGAATTACTTGAATAATGATAATGCATGCATGGTATGATTGGATTTGAAATTTGATATGCATTATTGTAGACACCCCACCTTTGGCTACACTGTTGGTAGAGATAGCTGGATGAATGGAGGACCATACCCCCAAATCCCAAGTCCAAACTCAGCCAAACTCTCCTTTGTAAGCCTCATTCCATTGCCCAGTTCAAGCCTGAACCCAGTCAACCCAGTCCTAAAACATCACCCTGAAAAACCCCCCAGAAAAAAGGCCAGTCAAAAAATCCTAAAAAAGTCAAACTCACTGAGTCAACCCGCTGAGTTAACCCGCTGAGTCAACCCGTCGAGTCAACCCATGGAGTCAAAACACCGAGTCAACCCGTCGAGTCAAACCACCGAGTCGACCCGCTGAGTCAACTCACTGAGTCGACCAGCGAGTCCAGCAGCAGCCCCGAGGGAGCGACCGTACTCGCTGGAAACCGAGGAGCGGCCGTACGGGCGGCCCATGGCAGGCCGCCCGGACAAAATTACGAGAGCTGCCACTCTCCGCTGCTATAAATACCCCCCTCCCCTTCTCATTTCAACATCCCTTCAAGTCCAGCCAGTCCGGGTGAGGTCCGAGTCCTTCTCCACCCCTTAGCCCATTTTTCCACCAAGGAGAGCCCGAGTGAGGAGAGTCTAGCCCTGGTCCAGCCCAGCCTGACCACTGGTCCAAGCCTCTCAAGTCACCCAAGTCTTGATCCAGCCACTCGAAGCCAATCCTTGCGATACCTCCGTCCATCCAGCTATCATTTTTCCAGCATCATCTCATTTGCATCTAGCATAAGTGCAACATTTACTTTTCTTCCAACCCCCCTGCTTCACTGCAAACACTTTGATTATTCAAACACACCGCATGCATCTCGCATAAAGCACCTGTCAGTTCGAGCGTATGCTCTGGGCTTGCCCGTTGTTGGAACCTGCCCATCAGAAACTCTTACTGTTCAGACCTGCATTCACGTACATATCACTATAAGCACTTTGAATATTCAAGCACACAGCATGCATCATCTCGCATAAAGCACCTGTCAGTTCGAGCGTACGCTCTGGGCTTGCCCGTTGTTGGAACCTGCCCATCAGAAACTCTTACTGTTTAGACCCGCATTCATGCATCATGTCATCCATGAGAATATACGAGGATTAAACTAGACTTTCAAGTATCCGATCGATTCTGTGAAGTAGAGACCGTACTTCGGTACGGGCAGTGTGTGGGGTGCTTAACCTCTTCCCACCCTGTAACCGTGATCCCTTACCTTGAATCTCTGGTCGCAGATTAACAGGAGTCATTTTAGAGGAAATGATCTTCGGATCCCCTTCTTTAACGTTTTTACGGGGTCTAGCCGACTGTAGATTCGAAGTAACTGGCTAGTGGCGACTCTGGTCTTATATAAACTCACTTAAACATATCCAGCTTAACACGATAACCAAACAAAACCCTCGAGAACGAGGCAAGCCAGTGGCACAAACGGTGATTTCGCACTCACGCATCCTCATCTCCTTCTTTTCCGAAAGGAAAGGGGAAGGGAGAAGAACGTCGTGTGGGAGCGGGGAAAATCGGCGAAGGTCCACAATTATATGCTTGAAAAATTGCTCTCATGATTCATGACATTAATATTCATTATTTTATATACTTTATTTACTTTGGACGACGAAATGGGAGCATGGTTGATTTGACTCCTGGCATGCATGGTTGATTTGCCGCCCCGTTGTACTCTGGGTTAGGTGAGCATGGTTGAATACTTGCAATAGGTATCCTAACATCTAGGGGCAAATGGATCAGTTCGTTGGGCATGGTTGATTTGCCCAAGGCATGGTTGATTTGCCTGGTTGGAGATGATGAGCATGGTTGATTTGCTTGGTTGAAGATGGGGGGAGACATTGTTGATTTGCCCATATATATATTTATTTCATCATGCATTGAACATACATATCCATGACATCATGATACTTACAAGTATTATACAAGAACATAACACAACACTATTTAGATATTACCTAAAACTAACTCTCTGTGTACAATATTGTGTAGGATCTTATCTTAAATCAATTGAAATTTCCTTATGATGAAAATGATCTCACTGGGCTTTTAGCTCACCAAAATCACCACAGTTCTTACAGGTCTTCAAGAAGAAAATGACATAGGCAGAGAAGATTACTCAGAGGGTCACATTCTACTCAAGCGTCAATTGTAACCGATTTATTTTAGTTTTGTAAAATTCGATGTAATAAGACATTAGTAGAAACAAATTTATATTTGGAATTTATTTTAGATATGTGATGTATGGAATGAAATCTCAAGGAATCTATGCTCGAATTTTTAAATTCACACCCTGGAACTCGGGCTTTGGGTTGTTGTACATGAGTCCCATATTTCAGGGTGTGACACTGCCTGCCTATCCCTAAAAATCTCAAAAACAAAATCCCCTCCCCTCTAGCCAAATCGACCTCGCCCGGCGGCCCCGGCCTGACCAGCGACTCCCTCCGGCCGTTAGCCTCACCTCCTCCCTCTCCGGCTCTCCCTCATCTCTGATTTCTCTCCCCCGTCACTCGGCCTCACCTCCTCCCTCTCCAGCTCTCCCTCATCTTTGAGCTTTGCCCAACACCCGACTACTCGGCTCGAATTTAGGCTCGAAAGCTTGAAGCTCGAATAGGCTCGAATTCGGCTCGAAAGCTCGTCCAAACCAAGCCAAGCCCACCACTTGGGCTCGAGGACCAAGCCGTGCCAAGCTCAAGCCCAGGTCGCTCGCTGACCAAGCCAAGCCGAACTAGTTAAAGCTTGGTTCGGCTCGGCTCGTGTACACCTCTAGAAAACACTCATCCTTTTCAAGCCCTAATTGAAAGAATACTAAAATATCCCAACTTATGCAAAATTGTGTAACTGCGCTAGTAACTGTTAGTCGGTCGACATCACCATCGGTCAGACTGAGAACTTAATATCTATCGGACGAACTCTGACTAACAATGCCTTGTTCTACTTTTAACTAAAAAAATCCTGAACTCTATCACGGCTATACAGATTCTAGGAATGAAAATCACGCGTGACAGAAGTAGAAGAAGGCTATGGTTGTCACAAGAGCGGTATATCGAGAAAGTCTTAGAGAGGTTCAATATAAACGGAGTGAAGTCGGTAAGTACTCCACTGGATGGCGCTTTAGTTTGAGCGACAAGAAGTGTCCCAAGATGAAGGCAGAGGTGGATGAAATGTAGAAGATACCCTATGCTTTGGCGGTAAGAAATTTGATGTATGCTATGGTGTGTACACGCCCAGACATAGCATATGCGGTTGGTGTAGTCGGCCGACATCTTGCCAATCCTGACAAAGAACATTGGGCAACGACAAAGTGGATACTATGGTATCTGAGGGGCTCATCTAGGTTGAGCCTATGCCATGGTGACAGAAAGCCTGTGTTAGAAGGCTACACAGATGCAGATATGGCAGGTGACATAGACTCCATGAATTCCACATCAGAGTTCATACATTTGCAAGAGGAGGGGTCTCTTAGTAGAGCAAGCTATAGAAGGTTGTAGCGTTGTCCACGATAGAGGACGAGAACATCACCGTAACACCCTAACCTCACATATCCGAATTCCTCAATTCGATTATTGGGTCCGAAGTGTTATTATGATATATGATGATATAAACCAACACACAACATATTCCATCATAAAATTTAAGATAGTAATTACCATTTCTACCACATAATATTCCAAATATAATGTTTAAACAACAACATCCAAGAGTCCTCAGGCCTATGTTTAATAACTTTTCTCGATAATAGAAATCATAATAAAAGACTAAGCCATCAGGTCTTCTAGCGGCATCTTGGACAACTGTTTTCCAAAGCCGTCAATCCTTTCACAAAGACATCTCCACTTTATCTTTTCCTGGATAGTTTTTCATGTACAATATAATGAGCTAAAAAGCCCTAACAAGTAATAATTCACATGATTCAACACATAATTATGACATATCAAAGCATTAAAACAATATGCCATCTATCTCATATACAATTCAATATTCAGAACCACCAGGGCCATGGCTGCACACAGCTTCCGGCCTGCCAATAGCCATTCAGCCTAGTCTCTCCTTAGTCCACACAGGGAGGAGCGTACTGTTCCAACTCTCTGAGTTTGGATTGGTTTCTCTCACTTATAGTGCGACACTTGGAGTCTAGCAATGAGTAGTCCACTTTGGAGCTGACTAAACTCATTCCCCAACCCTGGCCTCAGCCTAGGGAGGAGGTCCTATTGGTACCAACTCGGATTCTAGTTGGGATCTTTGTCCGAAATTTAAGGGAATCTCAATCCCTGAGTTGTCTGGTGTTCAATCTCAGCATCACATCATAAACAGTTGCATTTACCATATCTCAGATAGTTGCATATACTACATATCATAAGCAGTTATGTCACATGATTCATGAATGCATGATGAATGCATACTGGAAATACCATCCCTATAGTGTTACTTACAAAAGTGTTATTAATTCTTTAGTTTGCTTGGACTTTTGATATAATCCCCTTCAATTTATTGGCTAATCGTAGGTTTCTGTTCTTGTTGAATTGCCTTTTTAAGTATCATGCTAGTTTTCAAGAAACAAATTTACTTCCATACTTATTCTCATGATTACTCAACTATTAGTTTCTTATTATATAAATCTGACCGTTGATCGAACAACCAGAACCTTAAACTATCAATCTGTACCATCGGTTTGTTATATCATACCTATGGTTCTTGATTTATCAATCTTAATCGTTCATGTTGGGTTTATCTTTACATAGGTCTAAGATCCATCCGATCCGATCGTTAAATCTTGATTAGGATCGTTGATTTAAGGTATGGCCGGCTGGATCTTGTTTTCTACGTACTCAATCTTCCATTTATTAATATGACCCTTGATGGACGGTTATGATTAGTTGGATCATCAATCCAATGGTTTAAATCCTCTTAGTATATGTTTTGACACTGTGTATGTGGCCTGCCTAACACTTAGATCAACCTGATTTTTGGGACCCATGGCTGACAATAACTTGGCTAAGGTGGATAGACGGCTAAGATAGAACACATATATCACCGTTGACCTATTGATGTGTCCTGCATCCCATAAGAAAACAAAAGAGTTGGTGTCCGTCTCTGGACATTGATGTTTAGAGAGTACATCATCTCATTTACTCTCTTTAATATTTTATTATTTTATGTAAGAACATCAACTTCACTCGGGTTCATCTCCCATGTTTCCAGAGGTGGGGCCCACAAAAGCTTCAGTTTACGATGATATTTATGCAGACCTTATACCCATGTCATATATGTCCAGAATCAATGGTTTAGATGCAAAATAAATAACATGTTGGGCATAAGAAAGTTTCAACGGGAAGAGTTCAAATTACACTGTTTCTATATGGTGTGGCCTACCAGAGACTTGGACATGTTCCATTCTTGGGCCCAAGGGTTAAAACAGCCATTCCAATTCCAAATGAATGGATGGCTTGGATACAACGTATATATCACAGTGGGTCTTACACCGGTCCGGCAGTCTCGATGGAGATGTCTCTTGCAATAGAGACGTCTTTCGTTAGTTGGACCATTCGAAGTGGTCCAACTAGCGTTGCATTAAATATCCAAAATACCTTTCTTAAACCACATGTAATTCCTTCCATATAAGGATACATGACATCAACAAGTCTAAAATAGGTAAGATGGGAATATGCATCACATATCCAACTTGTTTATTAAATAGAGCTCATTAATTAAATTTTATCGGTAAAAAAATTATAAATAGCCCTCATCATTGAAGCCACATATGACATTTAAATTGGACAGATAGAATTGATTTATAACATCTCAATTTTCTTGTAGGAAAATATCCTACCATTAATCATGGAAAAATAAAATTTTTTTTTTGCAAATACTTACGAGGTACCCTACTTTGTTAACGGAGTAGATTCCTTACACATGTGGTGTATCACATAAATACATCACACGTGTACGGCTTCTCCAATTATCCCATTTTCTTTGAAAAAAACCCTTCTTCTTCTTCTTCTTCTTCTTCTGCTCTCTCTCTCTCTCTCTCTCTCTCTCTCTCCATTTAATGCACATCCTCCTCATTTGATACTCACTCCTGATGACTGAAAACATAGGGGATTACTTGTGAAAGCTAGGTGGGACCTGCGGAAATGTTTGTGATAAATCTAGGCCGTCGATCAGTTTTTTTTAGATCAAGTTAGGTCATGGGCCTAAAAATGAGTTAGATCCAAAACTTAAGTAGACCACACAACAGGAAAACGTGAGGATTAAGTGGACCACCGTTGAAACATTCGTGGGCCATAGAAGTTCTTGGTCAGGATAATATTTTTGTATTTTCAGTTCATCTAAGTGTGAATGACCTTATGAACAGCATAGATGTCATATAAACATCGCAGTGGAACCTAAGGAGGTTTCAATGGTAGGCATTCCTTACTTTTTTGAATTGTGTGGCCCACGTGAGTTTTGGATTTGCCACATTTTTGGGCCAATTTCCTAATATGATTTGGAAGAACGGTGGGGTAGTATGGATTTGTCATAAACATTACAGTGGGCCCCACCTAGCTTCTCGTCACTAGAAGTTCCCCGGAGGGCTTTGGTAGGCATTCGCATCCACTGCAAACGGATGGAGTTTTACTTTAGCCCTACGGAAGACTCGGATTTGGCAATGACTCCACTCTAGCACCGACGTAGGTACTGTTCAGTGGGTCTGTGGGGCCATCATGGTATAAGTGTTTTATCCATGACGAACTGTTCATTTTTATACGTAATGTTGGAGCATGAGTCCAAAAATGAGATAGCAGTGGGCCCTAAGAACTTTTTAATGGTGGGCATTTAATGTCTAATGTTTACTTATGGTGTGGTCCAATTGAGATTTGGTTCTACTTCATTTTTGAAATCATGCACTAAAATAATCATTAAAAATTTGATGGACTGCACGGATATACAACATATGCATTAAGGTGGGCCCCATGGCTAGGGAAGCACCCCTCCCTTATTACCTGGGTAACACCTAATCCACTCTCCACCCATAATACATTTCTTGGAAGCAACAGGGGAAGACGGACGCTCATCCTTCATCTTTTTGACAGGCCCACTCTGATGTATACATGAGATCCATTCCGATCATTTGATGTGTTATCCGATGATGGGTCTAGAGCAAGATAATCAAGCTCATCTGTGTTTCAAGTGGTCCATACTAATGTAAACGGTTGGGAGACACGTCCAACCTTGAGTTTTTACAGGGCCCATATGCCCATATTGATGAAAATGTTAAATCCACTCCAACCATTAGATTCCACATCAGATTATTAACCTAAGACTCAAAATTCAGGCCCATGAGTAATTTAAGTGGGACACACCAAGGGAAACAGTTTGAAAGATAACCTTTCTATCTACACTATTTCCAATTGTGTGGTCCATTTGAACCACGGGTGGGCTGATTTTTGGATCTTGGGTCTATCATGGGGTGAATCACTTGATAGTTGGATGGATTTCAAATTAATGCTATGTTGGGGCCCACCCAAGCTGACAAATCCATTTCCTCTAAAAAAAAAAATAACTATAATCAGAAAACATTTACTCACATTAATTTCTTCTTAAATTAGGCAACTAGTTGGACGGTACCAACTAGTTTTCTGTGAGCATTTCTCATATATATATATATATATATATATATATATATATATATATATATATATATATATATATATATATATATATTCTTTTATATTAGTTAGGCCATACTTGTTCTTTTCCTTCATTCTGACCGTACACGGTCATGAGACAAGTCCCACGTGACTGGTGTCCAAATTTGAATGGGAATTGAGTACCATGGTGGGCCACTGAAAGATTTCAAGTACGACCGTTCAATTTCACTATTTCCTTCTGTACCGCCCACCTGGGATTTGGATTTGACTCAAATTTGATTCTAACGGTTAAAATGACAGGGCAAAATGGTTGGACGATTTGGATGAAATATGAATATCACAGTGTCGTCATAAT